>JABTTQ020003315.1:10000-197164 GCA_016081115.2 Rehmannia glutinosa
TTTGTGTATGCTAAATGTGATAGAAACTAGATATGATTTGTGGGATACTAAACCCTGAGATTGCGATTAGTATGGAGGGGTTACCCCTGGCTTGTTAGTGGTGACTTTAACATTTTTTGCATGATCACGAGAGGATTGGTGGTACTTAAACCGATAAGGTCCGATGAGATGCTTAGATTTTGCCTATATGATTGCGGATTGTGAAGTTATTTGATGCGGGTGTGACCCTATCTTTAACCCTAAACCCTAAGGTGGGCTTCGTGGAGAGGCTTGATAGGGCTTTGTATAAATGAACATTGGGGATGTGTTTACTTCTTCGTTGTTACGCATTTATCTCGTGGTTCTAAACCCCGATCATGCTCCTTTACTCATATCGTGTTAGTTTGCACCGCATGTGCCTAAACCCTTCTTCTTCCGATTTCAAAGATATGTGGATACGCCACCCTATTTTTTTAAACCCTAAAGTTGTCAAGGAACCCATGGGGGCACCCAAACCCGTTGTTTTGAATGAAAGCTTGCAAAAGACTAAAGTTGAATAGGTCAAACGCAACTCAAGATTTGGAATCACTAAACGTTTTTGGTAATGTTTTTGATCTAAATTAGAAACCTGAACCCTAAACCGTGGCTCTAAATTTATGATAGTGATCCTAATCCCTAAACCCATCGGGCCGAGCTAAATCCTGTGGCCAAGTAAATGAGCTTCGTTTGAAAATGGAGGAGGATTTTTGGCGCCTAAACCCTAAACCCTAAACCCTAAACGAGGGGGAGCGCAACACTAAGTTTTTCCACGGATTTGTAAACCCTAAAAGGTGTCCCTAGATCCACACGATTGACGATGATGATGGGGTGACGATCACACAGATTCCGAGATTCTAAAGTCGGCTAAAGCCTAAACTTCTTTCTAAACCCTTATTGACCCGACTTGAGTATCCGACCGCCGATGAGTTCTAAACCCGCTTCCCGAAACCCTAAACCCTGATCTTGATGGACTTTGTGCTATGCCGACGGCTAAAGAGGTTCCTAAATGCTAAATGTGTTTGGGATTGATCCGTCTAAACCCGGGGCCTCGATGGATTCTCATCGTTGTTCTTTCAAAGACTGGGATTTCTAAACCCTAAACCCTCGGATGTCGAGGAACGGTGGTTGATTTTTTCGTAATCTCATAAATGCCGCCCACGCTCACGGCTACATCTTTAGTTCTCATTCCAAGGTTCTCACCCTAAACCCTGGATCGAAGTTTTGGCCGATTAGCCTGCGGTAACGTGAAATAAGATTATCTCAAGATTATGAACGCGCGGGTTGGTCTCGAACCGCTTTGATTGTGTCGCCTAAATCGAGTGGTTTCACACCCGGCCGTGTCATCTCGATAACATATTGCCTAAACCCAGAGCTTATCCATGATAACCCTAAACGGATATTCCTAATGTGGTGATGAAGTCGATATGGCTAAAGCTTATGATAGGGTAAGGATTTCCTATACCCTATGATTCACATGGGCTTCCCGCTCGTGGATTGATATGGTTGGCCTAAACCCTAATTGAAACCCGTGGCTTCTTGTCCTGGTTAATGGTATCCCTTCTCGATATTTTCCTTCGACTCGGGGATCCGCAGGGGATCCTCTATCTCCCGCCTTGTTTGTTCTGGGCGGAGTATTTATCCCGAGGATTGATTCCACTATTAGCCGACACCGAGATATGATTTATCGGACGCGACGAGGTTTTCCTGACGATCCGCCTATGCCGATGATGTGGTTATCTTCACGAGGGCGCCCGAGGATGGTTTGGTCACGTTGAGACACTTTTTTGAGCACTATTCTCGCTACTAAAACAAAACCGGTCGTGTAAAGAGTAGTTTCTTTTTTGGCCCCACGTTACATTGACGGGTGGGAGCACATGGTGCAAAGCCGATCGGGCCTAAACCCGCGATGACTTGCCGATGACTTATTTGGGTGTCCCTTTGTTCAAGGGGCAAATGACGAAAGAGCTCTTCCTCCCCCGTGATTCTAGAGGATGTTGGATAGAGTTGCGGGTGGTCGACGGCACTGTCCTTTGGTGGTAGGCTTGCTCTTATTCGAGCACGCTAATGGCCACCCGCTGCATATATTCTTAAAGGTCCTAAACCGCCAAAGAAAGCTTCTTCATCACTTGAGCAGATCATGGCTAGATTCTTTGGGGCTCCTACGCGGGATGTAATAAGACTCACCGGATTAGTTGGGATGATATCCGCCACCCTATTTCGAGGGTGGTTTGGGGTTGCGCCGACTTTCTCGATATTGCCGACGCCCCGCCATAAGTTGTGGTGGAGGTTACGTGAGGGTCATTCTCTTTGGGCCTAAACTCCCGATCAAGCAAAGATTGTTACAATGGGCTTTTGTCTCCTAAGAGCCCTCAGAACACATAATGATAGTCATCAAGGAGACGTTTGAGGCGGGTCGGTATTCGCCCAGGAGCGGATTTTTTTTTGGTCTATTTGCAAAGTGGTAGCCTAAACCCTAAACCCTGGGATGATATTTGGCTTGGACACAAAGCCGCCGTGGATCATTGTTTGATCGACCTTTGGGACACATGAAATTGATTGGTTTATTCGCGATGGTGAGTGGGATCGGATAGATTGCACCAGTGTCTTGGTCTCCGGGATGTGGGCTTCCCGAGAGTCTCATTGAGGATATATCCGGGTTCCGATTCTAAACCGCTGGGTCCGAGGATATCATGCGGTGGATGTTTACCTCTCATGGTGGGTTCTCTATGTCTTCTCGCTGGGATTCTCCGGGTAGAAATGCTCGTAACCTTCTCGAATGGTGCCATTTGGAACGATGCTCTTATCCCTACTATCTCTATATTCCTTTCGCGTCTCCTTCGTAATCGTCTTCCCGTGGATATCAAGCTTCGTGCACGTGGCACTTCCTTGCCTCACGCTGCCGGGTGTTGCTTGAATAATCCACACTCTTCTCCTCGTGTCGAATCTATCCTCACCTCTTTTTGATGAATGATAATGTTCAAACCCTGTGGAATCACTTTCTTCCTTGGTTTGACACTACACTTCCACACACCACTAATATGATATTGTTCCTTTCATTTTGGAGGAACCGCACACACGGATCACACACGAGGCACTTGAGTTTTTGGTTCCCCGCTTGATTTTATGGTTTGTTGGACGGAAAGGAATAGTGTCAAGCATCGACAAATTCCTTTTTCGCATCTCACATTATTTGGCGGTGGAGCGGTATCTCCGATCCTTGTTTCGTGTCGGCGCCGAACCCATCGATTGGTCCGGATGTTTCCCTACGCTGGCTTTTTGCAGGGGAGTGCTCCACCACAGTTCCACGCAGCCGAGGATGGTGATTTGGCGAGCTCCTCGCCTCCCTAAATCGTCGAACACGGATGGTTCGCTTGATCCGGCACATTGATAGTCGGGCGGAGGGGGATTGATACGGGATCATTTAAACTTATGTTGGCTTTTTCTAGTTCCTTCCAAAGTGTGTCTAGCTTTCATGCCGAGCTACTAGCGCTTGAGATGGGATTGCGGCATGCCCGACGCTCTCACTTCGATTTGGATCGAGTTGACGCAAAGCGGCGGTGGTCACCACGATCACTTCGTGGCCTCGCTCTTGGCAGTCCAAGATACCCCGATTCGCATTCGAACATGCCGAGGGACCTTCGACTCGATTTCCCACATACACAGAGAGGGGAATCGACCCCAGATCACCTAAAGCGGAGTTGGGACCCACGCCCTTAAAGTCACTTTGTTGATGAGGGCACTAAACTCTCACCACCTCCTAGCGCTCATTCGGATGGACCTAAACCTTGGGATACCCGAGCTTCGTGATTTTCATAGATCATTGGTTCTCATTGTATTCTCTCGATATATCATAGATGTCGTAGTGATAGGCGTTTTGTTTTTTGATTTAAACAGTAATGGACATGACATATGATACTTTGTTTATTTGTTTATTTGATATACAGGTAGGGGATCACCCTAAAAATCTAAACCCTAAACCCTAAACCCGGGTGTTATTTTGTTAAAAAAAAACCCTAAACCCTAAACCCTAAACCCTAAACCCTAAACCCTAAACCCTAAACCCTAAAAAACCCTAAACCCTAAACCCTAAACCCTAAACCCTAAACCCTAAACCCTAAACCCTAAACCCTAAACCCTAAACCCTAAACCCTAAACCCTAAAAACCCTAAAAACCCTAAAAAAACCCTAAAAAAAACCTAAACCCTAAAGGGGGCAAAAATAAACCCTAAACCCTAAACCCTCAACCTAAACACACCGAGGGGGCAAAAACACACTTTTTTCACACACACATACACTCCTTCTTCACGTTTGGGCTAATTTTGCACGGATTGTTCAAGAAATTTCTTTCAACTGAGGGAGTTTTAGATTCTTTTTTTGTTTGTTTTAATTTTTCTTTTTCTTCCTTTTTTTTACCGTGTTTTCTTATCTTTTCCTTTTGTCAGTTTTTTCCACCATTAATGGCGACTTTAGTTCATGTCCGCCGGAATCCCAAACCCCAAAGCTTGGGTCATATGCAAATGTGATCTCGCTTCATCAAACTCAAATCAATCCTAACCTTCCTTTTGATCCCAAGAGAATCGTTCCGAGTTGGCACCCATCAATGAAAAAGATGGAAAGGTGTTCTTGCTTTTTTCTTCCAAAATGATCACTTGCAAAGATCTTGAAACTAACCTTGATTGGAAAATTCTCATTCGCGATCCCTCACCCCAAAGGAATTGATTTACAAAATTCTTCGCGTTGAACTTGAAGGGCCATTCTCCCGGAGCTTTGCGAATCCTTCTCACATTATCATCAAATTACGAATGTTTGAGGAGGACTTTAATAAGTTATGGATGGGTACTCTTTGGTCGTTGGGGGATCGCCGACGCGTGTGTTCAAGTGGACACCTTCATTTAATCCAAAATGGAAGCTCCTTTGATAATGGATTCGCTTACCGGTTTGCCTTATACATTTTTTTGATCATAATGCTCTATTTGCTATCCAATATTATAGGTACGCCGCTTCAAGTGGACTCCCTAACAAAGATCTCGATCTCGATTATCTATGGCACGAGTTTGTATTGAATCGACTTATTGAATGAGAGAATTGAAGAGATTTTTCTTGAGTTCGATAATACTACACAGTTCAAAAGATTATATATGAAAGGATTCCGGATTATTGTACCCATTGCAAACATATTGACATTCTTTTGAGGGTTGCTACATGAATGGGAATGGATTTTTAAACCCGTGGTTGTGAGGCGCCCTTCCCCAAAGTTGATTTCCGATGGTCACGACCTCAAGGGGTTAAGTGGTAATATTGATAAGTCAAGGGGTGCTACGGGTATTTCTAAGATCTTTAGGCGTAAAACCCTAATCCTACTAATGGTGCTAAAGAGTTGTTGCTCCAAATCATGAATGGATACAAGTCAAAAAGAAAGGACCAAGAGAAACGGGATTGGTTTCTAAGGAGTTCTAAAACTAGCCAAAAATCAAAACATACCTATTTTGATGATATCACCCCATATGTCAAGGATCCGCACTAATCGATTTTCGAAGTTTGGATAATGATGATTTTCACCATCGATACCTCGCCACAATTAATCAAGGGCTAGATCAAGGTTAATGGTTTTCATTTGGAAGACCGATTGACTCATCATCCGTGGAAAAAAATCAGGTCCAGGCGACGTGGGGCCCAATGCTAGTCCAAAAAGAGTGTATGGCAATAGTCGAAATCCCAATATTAAGGGTGACAAATCGTGCTTTAAAGGCAATTTCGAAAATGGGGATTCCACTTTATATATTGATTTTGCTAATTTAAAAGACAAACGCATGGCGATTGAAACCTTATTTGAGTCCATTGAGGACACGGACAACAAAATTTGGTGCTCTCCTATTATTTATTCTTAAGGACAACTTTATAGCATGCGTGCCTTTTGGAACAATAAAAAAAAAAAAAAATGAGTCATTATTCCATTAAAGTTACTCCAAATTTGTCTCAATGGGAATTTCCCAATGGCGTGATTAATTTGGGGACAATTTGAGATGAAATTACAAATTATTCCAAACCTCATCGAAAAAAGGAGAACACATTTGGAGGGTTTCATTGGCCAACGCAAAATGGGAATTGGGGCCCCACGCCAATGCCTTTATTCCATAAAAAAAGGTGGAAGATGCCCAAAGATTACAATTTGAATGGGGTTGACATAAACATCATTTATGGGGAAAACCATCTTTCCACCTCACCCTCCTGTGCAACTGAAACTTGGGGCGTGGGCCATGTGTGTTTTTTTTTCTTTGAATTATTCATCCCATAACACTACATTGGCCCCACCACATCACCACCTTCCATTTTGCCAAAACCGCAACTTGAACCTGACAATTTGGACCAACAATGTTATATTAATGGAAATTAATTGGTCCCTAAACAACACCTAAACCCTAAACCCTAAAACCCTAACTTGGTGAACCCTAAAAGCACACCCTTTGTGAATAACACTTCAAAATCTCCATTCCTTTCTTCATCACCATAAACGCCACAAGAACTTGGTGGGCCCAAGATTTTTTTTTTTCCTCTTTGACATTATTTCACCCATAATAATGCTTGGACTTGGTCCCACCACACAACCACCCATCTACTCCATCCCTCCACATCCAAGGTGTGAGTGACATGATGAATTGAGCTTTAATTATTCCCTTTAATGAAATTTCACGGGGGCCCACTTCAACATTTCTCCATGCCAAAAGAGGTTGAAGATCCTCCAAAGACAATTTTGAATTTGACAAATACACAAGAATGACCCAAACAACTTTTTCTCTACATGTGTTGCAACCACATGGATGTGGGCCTTGATGTTTGTTTGTCCCCTTGCAAATACCAAAGAATAACTTCATCTTGACCCACCACACCACTCCACCTCAATCGCCCGCGCCGATTCGCCCTAAAATGGACGATGGATCGAATGAGATGTTGGGCCAACATTGTGGCCTTAATGAGGCCCAAATATTTTCTCGAAAGACCGCCCCTCCTCTCAATCGCTATGGTCCGAGTCCATTCCCTCCACCCCTTTGACCCACCATCTCTCTCCAAATTTCAAAACATTTTGATCAAGTCCACTCCATCCGTCATCTTGCTCGCCCCATAGTTTTTGACTTCTCGATCCAACCCCTAACATGTTCTTTGAACCCGCCTATCATTAGCAATCGCATTGTTATCAAAGAGGTGGGATTAATGATTCTATGCCCAAATTTGAATCACTTGAACAAAGGCAAAAATTAATTGATGATGGAAAATTGTCACAAAATTGCATAAGGTGGTAAAAATGATATTGGTGTTGACCAATCGGATAAAATCAAAAATCCGGGGTTGACAAAGTCTCGAAATTGACAAAGAAGACTACAAAGTCGGGCAAATTGGTTCATAATTTTTCTACAAAGGAGGAGCGAGCCAACGACCCCACAATCGATCGTGTGTTTCTAAATCCTCTTCTCATTCTAATTGTTAATTATGTCGATTAAATTCTTAACATGGAATGTGAGGGGTATTGCTAATCCGGGTAGCCAACGCCATTTGCATGCGTTAATTTCTCGTCATAAATTGCCTTTTGTTGCGCTTTTTTAGAACCTATGACTTTGCCTCGAGTTTAGTTTCTATTGTCGAGATTTGGCTTTGATGATGGCTTATCTAATTGTTCTAATCATATTGGATTATGTCTCGCCGCTCACTTACATTTTGACATTCTTGTTGATCATGCACAACTATTACATTGTAGGTTGACATCCGATTTGTTGCCTCAAACCTATTTATTTGACTTTTGTGTATGCTAAATGTGATAGAGTAGCTAGATATGTTTTGTGGGATAAGTTGCGTGAGATTGCGATTAGTATGGAGGGGTTACCCTGGCTTGTTAGTGGTGACTTTAACATTTTTTGCATGATCACGAGAGGATTGGTGGTACACCGATAGGTCCGATGAGATGCTAGATTTTGCCTATATGATTGCGGATTGTGAGTTATTTGATGCGGGTGTGAGGGGTCTATCTTTACGTGGGCTAGAGGTGGGCTTCAGGAGAGACTTGATAGGGCTTTGTATAATGAACACCGGGCTGATATGTTTACTTTTCTCGTTGTTACGCATTTATCTCGTGGTTCGCCCGATCATGCTCCTTTACTCATATCTTGTCAGTTTGTACCGCATGTGCCTGTTCTTCTTTCCGATTTCAAAGATATGTGGATACGCCACCATACTTTTTTGCAGTTGTCAAGGAAGTATGGGGGCATCCCAATCGGGTTGTTTTGGAATGAGGAGCTTTGCAAAGACAAGTTGAATAGGGTCAAACGCAGACTCAAGATTTGGAATCACCGTGACGCTTGGTAATGTTTTTGATCGGGTTAGATCGGCCGATGAGGCGTTTTTGGCTCAGGCTCGCTATTTATGATAGTGATCCATCTCCGACTCATCGGGCCGAGTTACATCATTGTGTGGCCGAGTATGAGCTTCGCGTTTGAAAATGGAGGAGGATTTTTGGCGCCGTAAAGTCGCATTAAGTGGGTAGTCGAGGGGAGCGCAACACTAAGTTTTTCCATGGATTTGTTAAGCGAAGCGGTGTCGCGCTAGATCCACTCGATTGACGATGATGGGGTGATGATCACACAGATTTCGAGATTCTAAGTCGGCAGTTCGCTTCTTTCAGTCCTTATTGACTTCCGACTTGGAGTATCCGACTCGCCGATGAGTTCTTTCCCGCTTCCCGATTCCGTTGATCTTGATGGACTTTGTGCTATGCCGACGGCTCAGGAGGTTCACGATGCGGTGTTTGGGATTGATCCGTCTAGTGTTTCGGGGCCCGATGGATTCTCATCGTTGTTCTTTCAAAGATCGTTGGGATTTCGCCGATCGGATGTCGAGGATGCGGTGGTTGACTTTTTTCTCGGTAATCTCATGCCGCCCACGTTCACGCTACATCTATAGTTCTCATTCGGGGTTCCTCACCCGGAAGTGGATCGAAGTTTCGCCGATTAGCCTGCGGCAACGTGATTTAATAAGATTATCTTGAAGATTATGAATGCGCGGTTGGTCTCGATTCCGCTTTGATTGTGTCGCCAATCGTGAGTGGTTTCACACCGGCCGTGTCATCTCGATAACATATTGCTCGCAAGCAGAGCTTATCCATGATATCGCCTTTAGCTACGGAGATTCCTAATGTGGTGATGAAGTTCGATATGGCTAAAGCTTATGATAGGTGCATGGGATTTCCTATATACACTATGATTCACATGGGCTTCCCGCTCGATGGATTGATATGGTTGGGCTTGATTGAGCATCGCGCTTTTCCGTTTCTCGTTAATGGTATCCCTTCGATATTTTCCTTCGACTCTGGGATCGCGGCAGGGGGATCTCTATCTCCCGCTTGTTTGTTTGTTCGGGCGGTGAGTATTTATCCCGGGGATTGATTCTACTATTAGACGACACCGAGATATGATTTATCGGACGCGACGAGGTTTTCCCGTGACGATCCGGCTTTGCCGATGATGTGGTTATCTTCACTAGGGTATGCCCGAGGATGGTTTGGTCACGTTGAGACACTTTTTCGAGCATTATTCTCGCTACTTCGGGCAAATGGTCGTGTACGTAAGAGTAGTTTCTTTTTGGCCCCACGTTACATTGACGGGTGGGAGCACATGGTGCATGAGCCGATCAAGCTTCGGCCCGCGATGACTTGCCGATGACTTATTTGGGTGTCCCTTTGTTCAAGGGGCAAATGACAAAAGAGCTCTTCCTCCCCGTGATTCAGAGGATGTTGATAGAGTTGCGGGGTGGTCGACGGCACTGGTCCTTTGGTGGTAGGCTTGCTCTTATTCGAGCACGTAATGGCCACTCCGTTGCATATTCTTCGGTCATGCACCGCCAAAGACAGCTTCTTCATCGCTTGAGCAGATCATGGCTAGATTCTTCCGGGGCTCCTACGCGGATGTAAGAAGACTCACCGGATTAGTTGGGATGATATCCGCCACCCTATTTTCGAGGGTGGTTTGGGGTTGCGCCGATTTTTCGATATTGCCGACGCCGCCATACAAGTTGTGGTGGAGGTTACGTGAGGGTCATTCTCTCGGGGCCCACCCCGATCGCAAGCAGCATCGTTACAATGGGCTTTGTCTCCCCTCGTCAGAGCCCCTCAGAAACACATAATGATAGTCATCATGGAGGCGTTTGAGGCGGATCGGTATTCGGGCCCAGGAGCGGATTTTTTGGTCTATTTGCAGTGGTAGCCGGGTCGGCTCTCGGGGATGATATTTGGCTTGGACACAAAGCCGCTATGGATCATTGTTTGATCGACCTTTGGGGCACATGACGTTGATTGGTTTATTCGCGATGGTGAGTGGGATCGCGATAGATTGCACCAGGTCTTGGTCTCCGTGATGTGGGCTTCCCGAGAGTCTCATTGAGGATATATCCGGGTTCCGATTCTCACTGGGTCCGAGGATATCATGCGGTGGATGTTTACCTCTCATGGTGGGTTCTCTATGTCTTCTCGCTTGGGATTCTCTCGGGTAGAAATGCTCTTAACCTTCTATATGGTGCCATTTGGAACGATGCTCTTATTCCTACTATCTCTATATTCCTTTGGCGCCTCCTTCGTAATCGTCTTCCCGTGGATATCAAGCTCGTGCACGTGGCACTTCCCTTGCCTCACGTTCTTTGGTGTTGCTTGAATAATCCACATTCTTCTCCTCAGTCGAATCTATCCTCACCTCTTTTTGATGAATGATATTGTTCAGTCGTGTGGAATCACTTTCTTCCTTGGTTTGACACTACACTTCCACACACCACTAATATGATATTGTTCCTTTCATTTTGGAGGAACCGCACACACGGATCACACACGAGGCACTTGAGTTTCTTGGTTCCCCGCTTGATTTTATGGTTTGTCCGGATGGAAAGGAATAGTGTCAAGCATCGAAAAATTCCTTTCTTTTGGCATCTCACATTATTTGGCGGTGGAGCGGTATCTCTCGATCCTTGTTTCGTGTCGGCGTCTTAACCCATCGATTGGTCAGATGCTTCCCTATCGTGGCTTTTTGCAGGGGAGTGCTCCACCACAGTTCCACGCAGCCGAGGATGGTGATTTGGCGAGCTCCTCGCCTCCATCGATCGTCGAACACGGATGGTTCGCTTGATCCAGCACATTGATAGGGGCGGAGGGGATTGATACGGGATCATTTGGGCACTTATGTTGGCGTTTTCACGATTCCTTCCAGCGGTATCTAGCTTTCATGCCGAGCTACTAGCGCTTGAGATGGGATTGCGGCATGCCCGACGTTCTCACTTCAGATTTGGATCGAGTTGGACGATGCGGTGGTGGTCACCACATCATCACTCGTGGCCTTAGCTCTTGGCAGTTCAAAGATACATTGATTCGCATTCGAACATGTTGAGGACCTTCAAAGATTCGATTTCCCACATACACGAGAGGGGAATCGACCACAGATCACCTAGCGGCTTTGGGAGTGGCCGCCTTGGCAAATCATATTGTTGATGAGGGCACGGCCTCTCACCACCTCCTTGCGCTCATTCGGATGGACCACATTTGGGATATCCGAGCTTCGATTCCCATAGATCATTGGTTCTCCTTGTATTTTTAGATTCTCATTTTAGATTCTCATTATGATAGTCTTTCTAGATATCGTAGTGATAGGTCACTTGTTATTTGATTTTCCCGCCTTATACGGGCATGACATTGTATGACTCTTTGATTATTTGATATACTAAAGTGTAGGGATCACGCCTCAATCCCCCACCCCGGGGTGTTATTTTGATAAAAAAAAAAAAAATTTAAATTAAAAAAAAAAACCCTAAACCCTAAACCCTAAACCCTAAAACCCAAAACCATAAACCCTAAACCCTAAACCCTAAACCCTAAACCCGAAACCCTAAACCCTAAACCCTAAACCCGAAACCCTAAACCCTAAACCCTAAACCCTAAACCCTAAACCCCTAAAAAACCCTAAACCTTAAACCCTAAACCCTAAACCCTAAACCCTAAACCCTAAACCCTTTAACCCTAAACCCTAAACCGTGAACCCTAAACCCTAAACCCTAAACCCTAAACCCTAAACCCTAAACCTCTTTTCACACACTCTTATCTTTTTTTTTATCTTGTCCAGGTTTTTTCCGAAATTCTTCAATGGGAGTTTTAGATTCTTTTTTGTTTTCTTTTTTTTGTTTTGTTTTTCGCTTTTTCCGGAATACCCAACTTTGTCCAGGTTTTTTCCATCTTCTAGGCGTCATATGCAAATGTGATCGCTTCATCTTCTCATCAATCCAATCTCCCTTTGATCCCAAGAGAATCGTTCCAATTGGCACTTACAATGAAAAAGATGGAAAGAAGGTTCTTGGCTTTTTTCTTCTTCGAGAATGATCGCCTTTGCAGTCATGGAAGCTAACCTTGATTGGAAAATTCTCATTCGCGATCCCGCACCCCAAAGGAATTGATTAGGGCTATCTTCGTTGAAATTGAAGGGCCATACTCTCTGGAACTTTGCAAATCCCTCTCATATTATAATCAAATTACACTTGAGGAGGATTTTAATAAGCTATGGATGGGCACTCTTTGGTCGTTGGGGATCGCCCGATGCGTGTGTTCAAGTGGACACCTTCATTTAATCCGAGAAAAGCCCCTCTTGCACTGTTTGGATTTGTCTATCGGGTTTGCCCATTCATTTTTTTGATCATAATGCTCTATTTGCTATCGCATGATTATAGGTACGCCTCTTCAAGTGGACTCCCGACAAAGATCTCGATCTCGACTATCTATGGCACGGGTTTGTGTCGAATCGAACTTACTAAAGGATAGAATTGAAGAGCTTGTTCTTGAGTTCGATGATACTTCACACACTCAAAAGATAATTTATGAACGAATTTCGGACTATTGTAATTATTGCAAGCATATTGGACATTCTATTGAGGGTTGCTACATGAATGGGAAGAGAACCCGCCCACCACCATTGTTAGGCGCCCAACACCCAAAGCAGGTTCGATGGATACGACTCGAAGGGGTTAAATGGTAATATGGAAAACAAGGGCACAATCGAGAATTCTAAGATTTTCAAGACAAAATCCTAATCCTCCTGGGTGCCCAAAGAATCATTGCTCAAGATCGGGAGTGGATACAGGATAAAAAATAAAGCACCAAGAGAATCGGGATTGGTCTCTAAGGAGTTTCTAAAATCAGCCAAAGAAGTCAAAACATACCTATTTTGATGATAATCACTCAAATGTTGAAGGCTCTAGCACTAATAGATTTTCGAGCTTGGAAAATGATGTTTTTCACCATTGGATACATGGTCACTATTAACCAATGCCTCAAATCATTTTAATGACTTACATTTGGACGATCAGGTTGATACTATTATCGTGGGAAAAACGGGCGGTGATGTGGCAGTTGCTAAAAACGAGGTTATGGCGTTAAAACCCCATTAATTTGGGTGACAACTCGTGCTTAAAAGATCCGAAAACATAGAATGGAGCCCCATTATTCTTTCTTTTAATAAGGAGAACCGCAAAGAAGGAAGGCGTCTTTGATCGGTCTAGATAGCCTTGAAAATGGAGTCATCATTCCCCTCCAATTAATGCACCTCCTACGTGTCTCAAACTGTCTATTCCTAATAATCCTCTTCGGTTTTTATAAACCCACGCCGGCTTCTTCTTTTAGGTGTAGCACATGCCGGGTGATGGTGAGACTTTTCAAGCCACTATGGAATGTCGATTGGCCCCACCTTCTTTAATTTCACGCATGGGCGATTTGGTGGGAGACAACATGTTTAGTGGGGCCAATTGCATTGGGGTTATGGAAAGAGATGGGAATAAAGGTGGTATTTGTAGCACTTTTTCTAATAAAATACCCCTAAGTTGTCGCCACCTACAAAGACACTTGGAAGAATTGATTGGCCAATTTGATTTTAATGATAAGATGCATGGGCCCACATCAAAGACTCTCCATGCCACAAGGATGGACGCCCCCGCAGCTTATTGATTTGGACGGCCAAAATTTTAAAGGGGCAAAGGTGGATAGTTTAATTGGTCAAATTGATATCCAAGACCAAGGGAATATGCATGGGCCCACATCAACTTTTCATGGAAAAAGATGGAAAAGGTGGAAGATAACAATTATAATGGGCATCTCACTCATCCTCCTCACGCGCTGCCACCAATACAATTGTGGGCCGGGTGTTTCTTTGTCCTCTTGCATTAATTCAACCCATAATGTTATCCTGGGACCCACCAAACCACCACCCACTCCAGCGGTCCATCGGTCCAAGGTGTGAGTGAGCCACGCCTACATCTTTGACCGTCCTTGCACCTTTGACCGCCCTGCCCCATGCCCACTTCAACGCCACCTCACGCCATTATAGTGGAAAATGCTCAAGAAAATTCCGATTTTGACAAAATCAATACTATTGGTCCAAACAACTTTTCCTCCACATGTGCCGCAACCACATGCTCGGTGGGCCTGTGTGTTTTTGTGCTCCCTTGACCAATTCAACACTAGACTTCAACTTGGACCCGCCAAACATCTTCACCTCAATCGTTCTTTCCGATTCGCCTGGCCCGGCAAATGGATCGAATGAGATGTTGGGCCAACATGTTGCCTTAATGAGGCCCAAATGTTCTCGAGCACCCTGGCCCGAGATCTCTCACCGCTTATTGGAGTCCGAGTCCATTCCCTCACACCCCTTTGACCCATAGTCTCCTCTCCAGCCCAACCAAATTGGTTGCTCAAGTCCACTCCGCTGAGTCAGCATGCGCACCCCATAGTGCCGTTGACGTCGACCCAGCCTACCATGTTGTGCAACCTGTTCCATTGGCTACTATTTTTGTTATCAAAGAAGTGGGATTAATTGATTCAAAAGCCCCAAATGATATTGGAGACCACTTGAACAGTGACACAAAATTAATTTTGGATGGGAAAAAAATTGACACACAATTGCGCAAGGGTGGAAATTGTGCATATGCTGGACAGTCGGATAAAATCAAAAAATCCGGGGTGGACAAAGTCTCGAAATCGACAAAGAAGACTACAAAGTCGGGCAAATTGGTTCATAATTTTCTCTACAAAGGGGGAACGAGCCAACGACCCCACAATCGATCAGGTGTTTCTAGATCCTCTTCTCATTCTACTTGTTAATTATGTCGATTAAATTCTTAACGTGGAATGTGAGGGGTATTGCTAACCCCGGTAGTCAGCGTCATTTGCATGCTCTTATTAATCGTCATAAATTGCCTTTTGTTGCGCTTTTAGAACCTATGACTTTGCCGGAGTTTAGTTTCTATTGTCGTAGATTTGGCTTTGATGATGGCTTATCTAATTGTTCTAATCATATCCGGATTATGTCTTCGCTTCGATTACATTTTGACATTCTTGTTGATCATGCACAATTATTACATTGTAGGTTGACATCTGCCTTGTTGCCTCAGCCTATTTATTTGACTTTTGTGTATGCTAAATGTGATAGAGTAGCTAGACATGTTTTGTGGGATACCTTGCGTGAGATTGCGATTAGTATGGAGGGGTTACCCTGGCTTGTTAGTGGTGACTTTAACATTTTTTTGCATGATCACGAGAGGATTGGTGGTATCACTGATAGGTCGGATGAGATGCTTGATTTTGCCTATATGATTGCGGATTGTGAATTATTTGATGCGGGGTGTGAGGGGCCTATCTTTACGTGGGCTAGAGGCGGGCTTCAGGAGAGACTTGATAGGGCTTTATACAATGAACACTGGGCTGATGTGTTTACTTCTTCTGTTGTTACGCATTTATCTCGTGTTCGCTCTGATCATGCTCCTTTACTCATATCGTGTCAGTTTGCACCGCATGTGCCTTGTTCTTCTTTCCGATTTCAAAGATATGTGGATACACCACCATACTTTTTGCAGTTGTCAAGGAAGCATGGGGCATCCCACGGGTTGTTTTGGAATGAGAAGCTTGCAAAGACAAGTTGAATAGGGTCAAGCTTGGACTCAAGATTTGGAATCACCAGGACGTTTGGTAATGTTTTTGATCGGATTAGATGGCCGATGAGGCGTTTCGATGGCTCGAGCTATTTATGATAGTGATCCGTCTCCGACTCATCGGGCCGAGTTACATCGTTGTGTGGCCGAGTATGAGCTTCATTTAAAAATAGAGGAGGATTTTGCCGCTTTAAAGTCATTAAGTGGGCAATCGAGGGGGAGCGCAACACTAAGTTTTTCCACGGATTTGTTAAGCGAAGCGGTGTCGTGCTAGGATCCACTCGATTGGCGATGATGGGGTGACGATCACGCAGATTCTCGAGATTCGAAAGTCGGCAGATTCGATTCTTTGATCCTTATTGACTTGACTTGGAGTATCCGACTCCCCCTGTCGATGAGTTTTTTCCCGCTTCCCCGATTCCATTGATCTTGATGGACTTTGTGATATGCCGACGGCTCGGGAGGTTCGCGATGTGGTGTTTGGGATTGATCCGTCTAGTGTTTTGGGGCTTGATGGATTTTCATCGTTGTTCTTTCAAAGATCTTTGTTGGGATTTCGCCGGATCGGATGTCGAGGATGCGGTGGTTGACTTTTTTCGGGTAATCTCATGCCGTCCACATTCATGGCTACATCTTTAGTTCTCATTCGAAGGTTCCTTACCTCGGAAGTGGTGAGTTTCGCCGATTAGCCTATGCAACGTGGACGAATAAGATTATCTAGAAGATTATGAACGCATACGGTTGGTCTCGATTCTCGCTTTGATTGTATCGCCGAATTAGAGTGGTTTCACACCGGTCGTGTCATCTCGGATAACATATTGCTCGCGCAGAGCTTATCCATGATATCGCCTTAGCCACGGATATTCCTAATGTGGTGATGAAGTGGATATGGCTAAAGCTTATGATATGGTGCAGGATTTTCGTATACGGCTATGATTCACATGGGCTTCCCCGTTCGGTGGATTGATATGGTTGGTGTTAGGAATTTTATTGTTTAGATTTTGATGAATGCCATGTAAAACTTAGAATAGAAAGTTGGCACCCCAATTCTTTGTAAAATGTATTGTAACAATTAGAGCTGGCCAAGTTGAGTTAAGTCGCTACGCCCCCTAACATGCAAGAAGACAATGAAGGCTTGAAGGAAAACTCACGAGAGACAGTGAGTACACAAAGAAGAGCAGACAGAACTCGACAAGAAGCGGTGAGATGCACTGAGTGGAACATCAGTCAAGTCAACTCAAGAGAAGCCAAGTCTCAAGCCTGAAGTGATGAAGAGTCATCCAATGATTGGAAGTCGACTCTAAGTCACCTGGGGGAAAGCAAGGAAAAGCGATCAAGTCGAGATAATCGTAAAAGAACCGTTTGCACGAGTAAATCAAGAGATTTACTTAAACAAGTAATATCTCCATACTACATTTCTTGGAGTGCTCGGTCCCCGAAGCGTGCAAAAGGAATGAACCAATGGGAAGCACTACACCGTGTCGACTGAAAAAGGTGATAAAACAATTCATACGAGGAAATGGCAATTCCAAGAGCGCAAGCCAACGATCGCAGTTGCAAAGTGACTTTCAAAAATGAGCATATCTCTTCAACGGGCAAATTTTTGAAAGTTCACTATAAAAGGCCGAGGAATTTGTTTGAGAAAAATATATGAATGACACATACGTGAGATATACAAGCACATCGTAAAACTTAAACAATCTCAATCCTCAAGCCTACATTTCAAGTACATCAATCCAACACTTACCTCGTGAAGGAAAGAGAACTTCAACCTTGATTGAAGAGGAAACCTTTGAAAACAAGGGGTCTACATTCCGGGAAGGATTGTAGAAAGGTTCAAGGTTGAACCAAGTCTTAAGCTCTTGGAGGGCTTCGTGATCAAATCCAAAGTGCTTAAGCAAGTGAGTTAGAGTAGCAAGGCACGCCTGTGAAGAAGGTCTCGTTGAGAGATTAACTCTCTTGAGTAACTAATTCGATTGTCCATCAAGGACACAATTTTGTGTAAAACTCAGAGATTTAAAAGGACTAAATCGAAAATTTGGTAAGGTTTATTCAACCCCCCTTCTAAACCTTACACTTACACCCCTTGGGACCTACAAGTGGTATCGGAGCGGTTGGTTCATTGAACCCTCCGCACCGGTTCTTCGAACTAGATCTCCAAACTTTTCAAAAGTCGCTTTAGTACTTAAACTTTCAAAACTCTTTTCTATCATTAAAAGTTATTATCATGGAAGCAAATCTAACACGCATTCCTATGTTCACTATTGAAGAATTTGATGATTGGAAAATTCGTATGCGGTGCTCATCTATCAAGATTACATGATGAGATGTGGATAGTGATAGAAGATGGGCCTCTCGCAAATATTAAAGGTGAACATACACTGCATTTAAGAGTTGCAAATTTGAAGGGGAAGAAGATGCAAAGACGGACGTCATGGTTGAAAACCAAGAACCGAGTGGACAAATGATGACGAGAAAAAGATACAACTGGACAATGTAGCCAAGGACATTCTCTACAAAACCTTGGACAAAGCCATGTTCAATAAAGTGAAATCTTGCAAAACGGCTAAGGAAATGGGACAAACCGACATTGATTTGCGAAGGCTCGTGAGCAAATCAAAGAAAACAAACTATCGGTGGTCAGACACAAAAATTTGAGAACTTTAAAATGACCTCGGGAGAAAACCTGGATCAACTGGATGCTCGGTTTACGAAATCATGAATGAGTGTCTACACTTGGAAAGGAATATACACGAAGAAATGTATGAAGATCCTAAAAGTCTTCCGGTGAATGGGAAATGAAGGTCATGGCATTGAGACACTCCATGGACCTATCAAAGACATCCAATCATGAGTTATTCTCGGACCTCAAAGCCTACGAGTTTGAGCCGAGAAGGAAAGACCAGGAAGAGACAGTTGTACCCAAAACAATTGCTCTAATTGTCAAAGATGGAAGGAGAGTGAGGTCAAAGAGGCAATTGACCCGGAAGAAATAGCCCTGATGGTTAAAAGATTTAACAAGTTCTTTAACAAGAACTACAAGAGAGGAAAGGGTGAATCCTCCGGAAGACACTCGGCTCCCTCCAAATCAAGGGATGATAGGCCAACCAAGAGAATGCGGATCATCAACAAGTTGAGTATCAAAGGTGACAACTCAAGAATAGAAAGAGGCGATCAAAAGGCTGAATATCTATGTTGGAATTGAGACAACCAGGTCACTATGCCATTGATTCGCTCATATCCGTAGTCAACAAATACAGGAACGAAGAAGAAAGAAAGGTCTTGAGAGAAAGAAGACAAGAGAAGAAAAAGGCAATGATGGCTGCAGAGATCTGCTGGAGACAAATGCCAAGTCAAGAGAGACAGTGACTCGAGAGATCGGTGAAGTTGACTACTCAAGTGACTACGAAGAAGAAGAAGCCTTGATCGGCTTAATGGCCAAAGAACAAGATCAAGAAGATGAGGTACAATCTAACTCAACAAGCTCGACACTAGTGATAGTGATGTGACACACACACTTTATCACCCACTCCTGATCTTTATGATTCATTAGGCAAAATGATGAAAGATTTTGAGCACATTAAAACCTCACACACACTATTGAATGAGGAAAACACCTACTCAAAAGTCAAAACTCAAAGCCGACTAAGGAGCCGAGTACTCTAAGTCAAATAGTTGATGAGAATAAAAGTTTAAAGGTGAAAATGCTAAATTAATAGCAGAAATTGCTGCTATAGAAAAGAGGGAGAATGACCTCAAAAATGTTATTACCTCATTCACTAAGGCATCTAAATCATTGGATGATCTTATTATGAGTCAAAGAGAATGTGGAGACAAGACAAAGCTTAGGATTTAATTCCTTTGTGCCATGTCAAACCTCAAGAGTAATTTTGGAAAAAGGATCTTCAAGTCATGAAGAATCAGAAAAATCCAAAACTCTAAATGTTGCACACACTTTCAATCCAAAGCACAATACTAAGCAAACCGGCCGTGGTTACAAAGGAAAAGGAAAAAAACCGAGTTGAGAGTCTTTGAAAGGACAGTGAGAAGAGATTCACCGAGTCCCTCGGCGGACTCCAAACAAAATACTCAGAAAGAAGAAGCAAGAGCTACCAAAAATCCCAGAAAACTCATAAAAGAAATACATATGATGGGAATGGTAGAAAATATCCAAGCCAAGTCGACTGGAATAATGTGAACTATCGCCGGCAGACTTATGGAATACAAGCCCAAATGGCAAAGGCCACAGAACTCAACAAAGGCCATTCCAAAAGCATAAGAGCTTTCATCAAAGCACACATATGCACCTAGGCACTACACTCAAAGACACCACAATTACCCAAGAAAGGCAATTGCTAAAACATACACGCAGCATACAGACAAAAGAGACAATTTGTATGAACCTAGAATCCCAAGCAATTTGCCAGGATTAATTATGATTATGGCAGCGATAGATGGCAACCTCTTAGAGTCAAATCATTTGGTTATAGGTTGGTTGGATCATCTTACAATTCTAACCCCTCGGGACCGGACAAGTATGGGTACCTAAAACTTAATTTCCTTGATTGCGGGTTCAAGGAGCAGTGAGTGCCAAGGAACCTGGTACATGGATAGTGGCACATTTTCGGACATATGACAGAAATAAGAGAAAAATCAAAATTCAAGGAAGTCAAAGGAGCCAAAGTCATATTTGGAGGAAATGAAGCTCCTGGTGAAATAAGAGGCATTGGATCCATCAAAAGGAATGGTTTAGAAATCACAGATGTTGCATATGTTGAAGGACTAAACTTCAATTTACTAAGCATCGATCAACTCGTGACAAGGGCTACAATGTTGGATTCAACATGGGAATATGCCAAATCAAAAATATTGAATCAAATGAAGTTTGTCTTTGCAAGGATGTGAGAGAAAAATATGTATGTAGTAGATTGGTCAATGCTACACCCAAAGACTCTGTCTACTTGCAAAGAGCATAGTGAATCAAGTTGGATGTGGCACAAAAGTCGAGTCATCTCGAATTTCAAAACGATCAACAAACTTGCAAGAAGTCATCTTGTGGAAGGACTTCCGGACTCGAGTATACAAGAAGGAGAGTATATGTGACGCATGTCGAAGGAAAACAAATCAAGTCGTCGTCGTTCAAAGAAAAGACATGCCCATCCTCAACTAGAATATTGATCGCTTCATATGGATCTATTTGGCCCAGTGGAACCGGCCAAAGATAAGTGGAAAGAAATACACCTTGGTGGTAGTAGATGACTACTCAAGATATACATGGACAATATTCATGTGCAAGAAGAAAGAAACTCTACAAAAACTACCACAAATGGTGATGAAGAGGATTCAAAATGAGAAGAGTCAAACCATTATCAAAATAAGATCGGATAGAGGAATCGAGTTTGTCAATGGAATAATAACTCGATATTGTATTGAGAATGGTATTGGTCATGAACTGTCACAAGAAGACAAGGACTCCCACGAGAATGGAGTTGCGGAAAGAAGAAATAGAACCTCAAAGAAGCGCGCAAGGACCATGTTAGTCAAGCGGGGTTACCAAAAAGATTTTGGTCAAGCAATCAACACGACTTGCTACACCCAAAACAGATGTATGATAAATAGGCGGTGACAAAGACTCCTATGAGATCTCGGATGGAAGAAAACCAAATGTTGTATATTTCAGGATATTTGGATGTAAATGCTTCATCCACAACAATGGCAAAGACAACCTAAAGGCTTTTGATGCTAAAGGCGATGAGGGTATCTTCTTAGGATACTCGGTGAAAGCAAAGCCTACTGAGAATACTCAACAAAAGAACTATGGTTACGAGAAATCCATTCATGTAGTATTCGATGAGCCAAATGTAAATGGGGAAGACATTGAAGAGTCACCGATAAGTTGAATCATCCAACCTCTGAGAAGAGTCCTTTCAAGCCGGGGGGATTATCAATTGAAGAAGATGAGATAGTTGAATCTCAAAAGCGGTGGAAAATCTGCGGTGAGTGATCACGAGAGAGCGACCCACAAAGAATACTGTTTGCAAGTCAATCGAATCCGGCTAACTTACTTCAACTCGACGTAAGATGGCCGAGAGACCATCCACGAGAACTTGTCATTGGAGATATAAGAGAAGGTGTCAAGACAAGATCCGTAACCCAACAAGAAGCAATGTTCACATGCTTCATCTCGCAAATAGAGCCCAAAGATGTGTCACAAGCATTGGACGACACACATTGGATTCAAGCTATGCAAGAAGAGTCAATCGGTTTGAGAGAAATAAAGTATGGGAATTAGTACAAAGACCCATACATCAAAATGTTATTGGAACCAAATGGGTATTGAGAAATAAGATGAACGAGGAAGGTTCGTGGTAAGAAACAAAGCAAGATTGGTAGCCAAAGGATATTGCCAAGAAGAAGGAATAGATTTTGATGAAACATTTGCTCTGTAGCAAGATTGGAAGCTATAAGGATGTTTCTTGCCTATACTGACTCACAAGAATTTCATTGTATATCAAATGGATGTAAAGAGTGCATTCTGAATGGTTTATTGGAAGAAGAAGTGTATGTTGAACAACCTCCAGGATTTGAGCGAGAAGACTCTTGGAGACAAGGTATACAAACTCAAGAAAGCCATGCACGGATTGAAACAGGCACCCAGAGCATGGTATGATACCCTGTCACAATTCCTAATCGAAAATGGATTCACAAAAGGAAAAGTAGATAGAACACTTTTCTTTTAATTCAAGACAAGAAGAGTATCCGCTTGTTCAAATATATGTTGATGACATCATCTTTGGATCCACTAACAAAGAGTTGTGTGAAAAATTCTCAAACCTCATGCAAAGTAAATTTGAAATGAGCATGATGGGAGAGCCGACATTCTTCCTTGGACTTCAAGTAAAACAATTTGAAGGATGGAACCTTCATAAGTCAAACGAAATACACCAGAGATTTAATGAAGAAATTTGGTATGGAGGAGAAGTCTTCGTAAAAATACCAATGAACACATCGGTCAAAATGGACATGGATGCGGATGGCAAGCCTCGTAGATCAAACAAGATCTGAGAGCACTTATTGGATCATTGCTCTATCTCACATCTAGCAGGCGGACATCACTTTTGTTGTAGGTGTATGTGCAAGATTTAAATCGCTCCAAAAGAGAGCCATATGACAAAGACTAAGAGAATATTGAGATACTTGAAAGGAAGCAAGAAGTAGGCCTATGGTATCCAAAGGAAGGTGGATTCAAGCTAATTGGCTATTCGGACTCGACTATCTTTGGATGCAGAGTGGACAGGAAGAGCACTTCGAGGCACATGTCAAATGCTTGGAAATGACTAATTTCTGGTTTAGCAAGAAGCAAAACTCAATAGCCACCTCTGGTGAGGCGGAATACATAGGCTGGCATGTTGTTCAGCCCAAGTCCTATGGATGAGACGGGTGAGAGACTATGAAGTTGAAGAAAAAGAAATTCCAATCATGTGTGATAACACAAGTGCAATTGCAATCACTCAAAATCGTGTTGCACTCAAGAACAAAACATATAGATGTCGATATCATTTCATAAGAGATCATGTTGAAAAGAAGGACATTATCTTGGAATATATCTCAATCGACAAACAACTAGCCGACATCTTCACAAAACCATTATGTGAGTCAAGATTTGAAGAACTCAAACATGAGTTGGGGCTAATTGAGCTAATTCGAGACACGTAAGAATCAAAGAAAAGAAATGGAACAGGAAAGAAGGTGAAAAAGAGTGAAAACAAAAATCATTTCAAGAATCACCAGATCGGAAAGTCACTATACCAAGTCAACTCGATATTTGAGTCACTAAGAGAAATGTGAGAAGCAGAGTTAAATCGGCTAAGAGATGTTCTGAATAACTTATGAGCAAAGTGACAAAACGCATCGTTTTGACTTAGCGGGAATGTTTTAAGAGACACGTCAAAGATAATGATGATGTGTACAGGACATAAAGCCGCACACCAAGCCTATGATTGGATATAAATGCCGCGCATTAAATACGAGACATGAACTGCTCAATATGCGTGCGAAATCCAAGCCATTGATTTCGATCACGATTCAAAACCGTCTCGCACGTCCTTTCATAAACCATATTTAAACCATTTTTCGTCCGCTTTCTCTCTCACACTTCTAAAAACTGTTCAATCTCTCTCTCTCAAAAGGCAAAGGCAAATACTCTCGAAACCCTATCAACCTTCGAATCAATTTCTGAATTTCTCTTGAAATTATTTCGAGAAATGGCACCAACTTATGACTTTACCAAGTTGGGAAAACAAATCCACACGGTTCGACCGTGGATTTCGACGGAATGGTGAAGCGGGTGGGTCCGACGACACCCTGGTGAAGAAAATCGCGGAGAAGTTGGAAACGTCGGGACTAAAACCGTTTCTAATTTGGAATATCCTATGACCTATGTGGAGGAGGTCGCACAATTCTACGTGAATGCCGAGATTCACGACGAATGAATCAAGTCATCTGCTCATTCACGGGAAGCGGTGACTATCACCGCCAAGGATTTGGTGAATATTGCTCACTACCCCAGGTAAGGAGCAACCGAGATTAAGGAAGGCGATGTAAACTTGGCCGACGCATGGAAAGAAATAGCCAAGTCCGACCTTTGCCGATAAAATTATATACACAACGACAAACAAGAGGCGCTAAAGGAGGATTATCACAAATTGTTGGACATAGTTGCCAAATGTATCGACATCAAATTTGGCGACTTTGACCAACCAATGTCAAAGGCAAAGGCGATTGTGATGGCTGCAATCATCGAAGAAAAGAAGATCAATGGCCGAGTTTATCTACAGACTCGCCCAACGCGTGGGGAACAAGTCCTTCAAGGAAGATGGGTCATTTGGAGGATCCGGGATATGGCCTAGTGATTGGCCGACTATTGGAGGTGAAAGGAGTCCTCTCGGACATGGGAAAGCATTCCATGTTAACAAGAGGATGTTGAGCTAACCTCTCTCGGTGCTCGAAGCGAGCTTACGCCAAGAGAGCCGACACCAAATGAGGGGGAATCGGTGACCGAAGACACGGTATCTCCTCTCCAACCAAGAAGAAAGCGCCCTGCGGTGCTAAGAAGATCGTTGCCCATGCAAAGAAAGAAAACCAAACATGCTCCCGCCCTGCGCAGTCAGTCACCGCCCAAAGCCATGTCACTCCGCCCTGCGCTAGCAGCCGATCGAGAAGGACTCCCAAATACCTTTCTCCGATCGTCAAAAGGAGGAGAACCCGACAAGCTTAGACGACCATCTCCTCGTAAACAAACACAAGCACCGGCCCCCTGCCGCCCAAGACTCGCAGGACGCCACCTCCAACCGAAGTAAATTCCCTAGTACAAACCAGGAGACGAAGAAGACTCACAAGCGGTCCGAACAGAGAAAACCAGCCGAGTCGGTTACTCGGCCTAGCACAAATACTAGGAGACTACCGGAGAAGTAGAGTCTCCGGATGTAGTTGATGAAATGACCAAGTCTCTTTGAAGGCGATCGGCCAGAGGCAACTCAAGACACACTGTTGTAGCTCACACGGTGAAACTCAAGAAGAACCAACCAAGCGGATAGTGATGTAATGATCCTATCTCCACCTTACCCGGACATCCAAAATCGTCTGCGTGAGTGGAGAAAATGGAAGCCGAGCAAGTCGAGGAACAGTTCCAACGGCTCGAATTCATAGAAGAAGAAGGAATCGCTAAATTTCCTTGGGATCGACCATCGTGCTCCCAAAGACTTGATGAGGACAATCGCTTAGACATCCCGCAAATCTACAAGGACGGGGAGAGAGCAAAGCAAGTCAAGAAGCCGAAGCACGTGAGAAGGCAAGTATCCGCCTATCTCCGGCACCACGTAACACTTCCATCCTCTCCTTGATGTCTTCTCGAAAGTGACGAGGAACTAGAGAATGCCGCCGCCAGAAGAGTTGCAAATGCAGCAAGCATTGCACGAATCAAGAATCCTTCACGAGCAAAGATTAATGGAGGGACAGGAGAGTCCTCCGAACACACTGAAATCGATCCAATGGGAGTGGTTCAAAGCAAATAGCCCTGTTGTTCTTCGCTTACCACTTCCTTGACTCACTCGGAAGAAAGCGATAAGGAGATGGCGATGAACCGGGCTAGTGGGGACCCCGGTCGAGCCAACCCCTGTTGAAGGTGTGCTACCACCGCCCCAAACGGTGAACCATCAATTGCAACAGCCGAGGAGTGCGGAGACGAGTGACCCACTCCAAGTCACTCACTCGGTGCGCCTTGAGGGGGGAAACTCCTCCACTGCAGCAAGGTCGGAGGATGCTACGAGATGACTCCACAAAGAAGCAAGGAGGCGAAGAAGAGAAATTACAATCACAAGAAGAATGACAAGTTGCCATCAAGCTCGAGGCGATTGAGGCTGTCTTGAGACTGCTCACGAAGGTGCCAATAGCGCTCCGGGCGTGCGATAATGACGCGCCGATGCGTGAGGCAGGAACGAATGTACGGGAGTTAACACTGGCGATGAAAGTGCAATCCATGGGGTTGAGACTCCAATGGATGCCATTGTAAAAGACCCTAAGCAGTGACTTTGTCGAAAGGGAGGACAGTGCCTCGCGGCAGAGAGAGACCTGGAGAAATGAAGGCCACGGGAGGTTGAGACTTCAGGGGTAAAGAGGTCAAGTAGAGAACATCCCTCCTGCAATCATCGACCCATATGAGAAGGAGATCGCACTCCATGATTCCCAGGACAACCCCGATGTCACTTTTCTCGGGATCGGAAGGCGAAAAAAGAAGCCGAGTCAACCCCCATGACAAATCCAAGAGACTCATTTGCGGATGTTCCGAGCACGAGCAAGTCGATCCCAAGACTACTCGTCAAACTTTTAACTTTGATGATGAGCCACCACTAGAAATCTCATCATCATCCGATGACGCTGGCGTTGATAAGGCCGAGGACAAGTCTCTTGAAATGGAAAAATCATTTGAGACCAACGATTTGTTAAGGAGTGAAGGCTCGGCAAGCAAGCGGGTCTACTTCACAACCAAACCCAATTTGAACCAGAGACCCTTTGCTCGGCTCCTCAAGATCTGGTGGATCGATTCCCAAAAGAACTTCACACGCACCGCTTATCATCGAACAAATCCCGATTGGCGATGATGAATCCTTTGTGGAATCTTTCCTTTCTCTCGGAGATACGAGAACTCCACGAAGAGTCGAAAATGAGCAAGCACGCTATCACGAGACCACCTCTGTTTTTCACTCGGGCACCATTGTTCGGCCGATTTTGATTTCGGTATTTGTATGGCCATCATTTTGCAATAGAAGAATCGGTGAAGTTCGAGAAGTGTTCAAGGCACTCTTCTTTGAAGTTGAACGAATGGAGAGGCATCAGCCTCTTTGGACATGCGCTGGACAACAGAGATGCCAACCTTACGGTGACTTGAGAGGCATCACGGTCGAGAATAAGGGAATGGTGGCAACAAAGAACAATCAATGCGTGTGGAGCAAGGTGAGATACTTGAACCTTATTCAACAAGTTGGTGTGGAGAGTGAAAATGTTGATGCGAAAAACGGTTGAGGAACACATTGAACATATGCATGAAGCTCACACCGCCGAGATCAAGGCTGCTGCGTGAGCGAAATGCAAATGATATACTGGCGTTTGGAAGAACACATGACAAGAAAATTCAGCCTTCTCATGGCTCGGATGAAGGATTTGATTTGAGAATCCAACGCTACTCGGTCGAATTTCGTGCGGCAAAGATACAACGCAGCAGACTTGAAGCAAAATTCAACCATCGAAGGCTCGACTTCATGCTTGCCGAAGATGTTCCCTGGGGTTCCTCTATCCTTTGATGATGCCAAAAAGGGGGAAGAGGAATACCTTAAAGCGAAAAAATCAAGTGAAAAGAAAGGAGCGACTAACAAGGAACAATTTGAGAAGGGAAAATCGGTGAGGAAATTTTGAAAGCGAAGAAAGGAAAATCGAGGGGGAAGGATCAAAAGATATGACCTTGATGATTGCACAAACCCCAACGAGGTCCTGTCACGGTGACATTATAAGCGACAAACTCCCAGTGACTCTGCCCACTCCAACACTGCTTGTATCTATGGCCGAGAAGAGAAAAGCAATTGAAGCGGGGATGAAGGAGGTGGAAGGAAGAATGGATGCCAGGGTGATGAACATCTTGAAAGAACATGGAGGCATTCCGGTTGTGAGACACGTATGCCATTTCGGATGTCGGGACAGAGCAAGATCGATTGACGAATTCAAAACGCTCGAATCGAAGGATATTTTGCAAATATGTCCATGGCTCAAGCTTGGGACACATCTTGGGAAAAGGGTCTCACATTATGTGAAGAAGGCGGCGCAACAATGAGACAACCTGATCCTCTGGCTGGTCACTCCGTGGCACTGTTTGGAAAAGAAGAAGGCCCAATCGAGATCGCCCGGAGGCGGAAGAAAGAAGCGGTGATGGAGGAAGAAGCTTGGACCTAGGCCTCCGCCCCAAGAATATTGAATACGTAGATCCGGGAAAGAAAGGAGGGATCTCTTGGTGGGCTTGACCAAGTGGCGAACTTGCGAGTGGCTAAAACCACGCCGAGTATGTAAAGAGAATAGAAGAAGAAAACAAAAGACAAACTCGGCTATGGCGGGAGAGAGACGAGGAAAGAACAAGGAAAGATGAAAGCCGCGGGAAGGCATATGAGAAGAAAAAGAAGGCGGTGACGACGAGAAGAAAGAAGAAGAGAAGAAGATCTTGATCAAGATGAAAGAAGGAGACAATGCGAAGGAGATGAAGTGTTCTTTGTCCAACCCTTCGTGTATTTTATATGTAAATACATACAATGTAAGTCTTACGTAATAAAGCTATATATTTTCTATTTTTGTGAAGACAATTACATACTACGATACACCTTGTGATTGTGTTAAGTACAAGAATGATATGATCAATAAAAAGATTGATTCTCGCGCATACATTCTATGTCAATACACTATCTGTATGTATCTTTGTTATTTACATCTTTGTATGATTTAAGTTTTGGCATCATCAAAAAGGGGAAATTGTTAGGAATTTTATTGTTTAGATTTTGATGAATGCCATGTAAAACTTAGAATAGAAAGTTGGCACCCCAATTCTTCTTTGTAAAATGTATTGTAACAATTAGAGCCGCCAAGGCGAGTTAAGTCGCCTACGCCCTAACATGCAAGAAGACAATCGAAGGCTTGAAGGAAAACTTCTGTGAGAGACAAAGTGAGAAATGCAAGAAGAAGAGCGACAGAACTCGATCGAAGAAGCGGTGAGATGCGGCTAAGTGGAACATCGATCAAGTCAACTCAAGAAAAGCCAAGTCTGGTCAAGTGACGATGAAGAGTCATCCAATGATTGGAAGGCGACTCTAAGTCACCTGGGGAAAGCAAGGAAAAGCGATCAAGTCGAGATAATTGTAAAAGAACCATTTGTAAATCAAGAGATTTACTTAAACAAGTAATATCTCCATACTACCTTTCTTGGAGTGCTCGGTCCCGAAGCGTGCAAAAGGAATGAACCAATGGGAAGCACTACACCGTGTCGAGTCGAAAAAGGTGATAAAACAATTCATACGAGAAAATGGCAATTCCAAGAAGCGCAAGCCAACGATCGCAAAGTGACTTTCAAAAATGAGCCTATCTCTTCAACGGGCAAATTTTTGAAAGTTCACTATAAAAGGTGAGGAATTTGTTTGAGAAAAATATATGAATGACACATACGTGAGATATACAAGCACATCGAAAACTTAAACAATCTCAATCCTCAAGCCTACATTTGAAGTACATCAATCCAACACTTTCGTGAAGGAAAGAGAACTTCAACCAGTTGAAGAGGAAACCTTTGAAAACAACAAGGGGTCTACATTCGGGAAGGATTGTAGAAAGGTTCAAAGGTGAACCAAGTCTTAAGCTCTTGGAGGGCTTCGTGATCAAATCCAAAGTGCTTAAGCAAGTGAGTCTGTCTTGCCTGTGAAGAAGGCGAGTTGTACGAGAAGCCGGTGAGTGATCAAGGCGTCTCTAGGCGAGTCCCAAAGGATCAAGTCATTTGTTGTGATCAAGACTTGTATACGGATCATTACCACTTTGTAAACTCGATCATTACTTAGTGGATTCCTCCAGGAGTTGGAGAAGAGAGGAGTAGAAGAATTACCCCATCTTCGAACCTCTATAAAAACTTTCTTTGTGTCATTTACATTTCAAAGCATTTAAATTTACGCACTTTTAAATTGCTTATATCTGTTTGATAAATTTGCTATCCATTTGATAATTTATAAAGTACTAAATCAAGTCTGTAAAAACTTGCTTAATCAAACTTAAGGGTGTTAAGTCTTTTGAAAACAAAACCACGGTTGAGTCAAATTATAGCCAACAATTTGAGTTACTCTATTAATTACTCAGTGAGTCTGTTGAGAGATTAACTCTCTTGAGTAACTAATTCGATTGTCCATCAAGGACACAGTTTGTGTAAAACTCGTAGATTTAAAAGGACTAAATCGAAAATTTGGTAAGGTTTATTCAACCCCCTTCTAAACCTTACACTTACACCCCTTGGGACCTACGGGTTAGCGGTGTATTGAGCACTGTGGCTTCTCTGTCTGGTTAATGGTATCCCTTCCGGATATTTTCCTTCGACTCGGGGACTGCGGCAGGGGGATCCTCTATCTCCTGCTTTGTTTGTTCTGGCGGCGGAGTATTTATCCGAGGATTGGATTCTACTATTAGCCGACACCGAGATATGATTTATCGGACGCGACGAGGTTTTCCGGTGATGCATCGGCTATCTTGATGATGTGGTTATCTTCACGAGGGCATCCGAGGATGGTTTGGTCACGTTGAGACACTTTTTGGAGCACTATTACGCTCTTCGGGCGGTGGTCGATTCATACGAAGAGTAGTTTCTTTTGGCCCCACGTTACATTGACGGGTGGGAGCACATGGTGCACGAGCCGACTGGCCGTCGCGATGACTTGCCGATGACTTATTTGGGTGTCCCTTTGTTCAAGGGGAAAATGATGAAAGAGCTCTTCCTCCTTGTGATTGAGAGGATGTTGGATAGAGTTGCGGGGTGGTCGATCGGCACATGTCCTTTGGTGGTAGGCTTGCTTGATAAGGTCTTTTTATGCATGTTTTATGTGTATATTTGAGTAGTATTCGAGTTATTTTATTGTTAGTTTTATAAATTTTTGATTGTACATAGTTCATATTACTCCAAGGTGCTTTTATTGATGTAGATTGACCATTTGGGGCTAATTTTGGTGAATTTCGGACCATGGATTCATGTCAAAACATATCGGGAGTTTAAGGATGCAAAAACGCTCGAAATTCCAAGCCAAACGCCCAGCGTCATTTCGGGGCCTTTTTGGTCCAACACGGGCGGGTGTCGGGCAACACGGCCGTGTTCACGGAGCTAAAAACTCGAAATTTTGCGGCTTGACCCGAACACGGCCTGACCAGTGTCAACAACACGGCCGTGTCGTACAACACGGCCTGGCCGTGTTGGACAACACGCCATGTCGGCATTTCTTGAGAAAAATTTTGTGTAGCACGGCCTGGCGTCTTGGCCAACTGGCGTGTCAGGACCTCTTTTTGCAACTTTTCTTTGCGGAATTTGGGGAAAACTCACCAACCAACCCATTTTGGCCACTTTTGTACACTTTTAACACCCTATTTTCTTTGAAACATGTCTCCATGTCCCCTCCCTCATCACTTGAATGCAAGAATTCACCAACCAACAAGGAAAATGGAGGCAATTGTTTAACAAAAGAAGTCTATCAATGTATTGGTTGCCTATAAAAGCCAAGGGTTGAAGTTGGGAGAGGCATTCATTAGATACTCGGAAATATTCATTGTATTCACTTCATTAAGTAGAATTGGGATCAAGGGTCTTGGAGGAGAAAGCTTGGGGCAATATTGGAGAAGAAGGCTTGGAGCAACATCATCAACCAACAAAGAAGTCAATTGAGATTTTGAAAAAGATAAGTACACCATGTCTACAATACTTAAATCTTCTTGTGTAATTTATTCTTTGGTCAAAATCATGTGTAGCTAAACTCTAGTGTTTGAATGTAATGAACTCTAGAATGGATTTGTGATTAAGGTGTGTATGTTTTTAATAAAATCTTCATATTTTGTGTGATTCACTTATATTATGCTTCGTTCATTCGAATTGATATATGTGCAATATTGATTTGAAGTTTATTTTTCATCCGGGAAATCGAGATTCATGGTGAAATAGAACCTATATAAGTGAAAAGAGTTGCATGCAATCCTAGATATGGGGCGACATAAATCTTACGGATTAGGATCAAACCTAATATGGGAATTCACAAATCGTTATAATGTTGTCTTGGGGTTTTAACTAGAAAGAGATTTCAGTTAATCAACTTGAGATTAGAAGTTTTTCGCCTTGAGAAAGGGTTTAACTTAAATTGGGAATTTCTACGGTCCACAAGACATGAGATTTTATTAAAAGAGGTTGGTTTTTGCTCGAGGGTTACGGTTGTATTTTTTAACTTGTCAAATCACAAAAACATTCTAGAGGATTTACATTCAAACACATTTCTATCTCTTGATTTCTTATTCTACAAATTTTACTTCATTTTTACAATTTATAATTTGTTTTCCTTTTTCATCAAACAAAAACTACGAAAATTTGTTAGATTAAATAACAAAAAGATGGTAATTATTAGTACTTACAATCCTCGTGGGAATGACACTCGGTACTCAATAATCTATACTATAAAACGATAGGTGCACTTGCCTACGGTTTTAAAGGTAGCTTTTGAGCCATCAAGTTTTGGCGCCGTTTGGGGATTGTAATATTAAGAACACCTTATTTTTGTTAATTTAATCATTTTTTTATTTTATTTGATCATTTGTCTTTCCTTTTATCTATCTTTGTAAGTCTTGGATTACACTTATCCTCTTTATTTACCGCATGATGCATGCCTACTCGTCGCGAATTTGGAAGCGCGACACCGCCGTAGCAACACAGGAGGAAAGTATTATCTGAGACCCACGAGGAGGATATTAACGAAGGCAAGGATCCCGATATGGCGGATGAACAACAAAGAACCATGTATGACTACGCCAAGCCGTCTATGGGCGGTACATCGTCTAGATCGTAAGGCCATTGCTGCGACCAATAATTTCAAAATCAAACCGAATGTCATTCAAATGGTGCAACAATTTGTTCAATTCGACGACCTCACCAGGATGAAGATCCAAATAATCATATCGCGAATTTCCTTGAAATTTGCGATACCTTCAAAATAAATGGGGTCTCACGATGATGCCATCCGTTTACGCCTATTCCCATTTACTCTTGCGGACGGGCTAAACAATGGCTAAATACTTTGCCAAAGGGAACGATTACAACGTGGAACATCATGGCGAAAAGTTCCTTTTGAAATATTTTCCACCGCCAAAAGCGCACGATTAAGGAATGAAATCTCTTCATTCACTCAAGAAGATGACGAGACCTTGTACGACACTTGGGAGAGATTCAAAGAATTGTTGCGGAAATGCCCACACCATGGCCTACCTATTTGGATGCAAGTCCAAACATTTTATAATGGGCTACTTTTCGCAACAAGACAAATGATCGATGCGATCGGCGGTAGGGGGAACTCTTAATAACAAAACGCCGAAGCCGCTCAGGATTTGATTGAGGGAATGGCCATGAACGGCTACCAATGGCAATCTATACGAGGTAAAACTAACAGGTCGAGTTGGTGTTTATAATGCGGAGATGCGGTGGTTACACTAGCCGCGCAGTCGAAGCTTTGACCCAAAAGATCGACGATCTAGCGACTCCTAAACCACCACCACCGCACGTTTTATCTTGTGAAACTTGCGGATTGCATAATCATCAAGCGCCCACACACACAATACCTCACGGCCGAACATGCTAATTACGTTGGGAATCAAGGCGAAATTACCCAAGTAATCCTTACGAAACACATATAATCCTGGGTGGCGACAACATCCTAATTTTGGTTGGGAAATCAAGGCCAACCACGACCTAATCCCAATCTCGATCTACACACGTCTCGGGATCAAATGCAAATCAAGGTAAACCTAACTTGGAAGATCTTATAACAAAGTTTGTGCAATCAATGAGATACCCGATTCCAAGCGGTGGAAACATCCTTGAGAAATCAAGAGGCATCTATCCATAATCTGGAAAACCAAATAGGCGGATTGCGAAGATGATTCCGAAAGGCCACAAGGAAGTTTGTCGGGTAACACCGAGCCAAACCCGAGGGGAGCACGTAAAGGCAATCACCATCGTTTTCCATATGAGCATGATTATGCCAACGCCACCATGCGAAATATGTGGAGGACGACAAACACGAAGAAAAGCCCATGAAAAAGGTGGTCGCCGAATACAAGCCCAAGATCCCTTACGAGTCTAACGAAGAAGATAGAAGGGAGGACAAATTTGGTAAGTACCTTAATTCTTTCAAACAATTACATGCCAATATTCCATTTGTTGACCCTCCTCCAAAGCATGTTAGGGATCTTAATGACATCATTCCTAGTAAAAATAAGCTTAACAAATTATCAAATGTGCAATTGAATGATAAATGTCTTTCCAATGAACTACCACAAAAATTTAATGATCCGGAAGCTTTATTATCCCTTGCACAATTGATGGTTTACCTGTTGATAGGGCACTAGCCGACTTGGGAGCTAGTATCAAGCGTGATGTCTTATGAAACATTCAAGCATGCGAATTAAGTGAACTTAAACCTATTAGGATGGACATTCAATTAGCCGATAAATCGATTAAACATCCTAGAGGTATTGTTAAAGATGTGCTAGTTAAGATTGATAAATTCATATTCCCGATTGATTTTATTATTCTTGACATGCATGATGATATAAGTTCCCTTAATTCTAGGGCGTCCCTTTTTGGCTACCGCTAAATCTCTCATTGATGTGCATGATGGAAAGCTTACTTTGAGAGTAGGGGGTGAACAAGTTATCTTTAAAATTCCTTTGAGAAATCCTATAAATGATACTTGTTTTCCTATAAACTTGATTGAGACAGGGATAAATGATTCTTTGCTTGATATGTCTTCTAATAAATCCTTGAAAGTATGTGATGTTCAATGTGCAAAAGTTTCCACAGATAAATCCCATTTTGAGAATAACATGCAGAAAAATAGGACCATGAAGGTCAATTGTTCAAAAATCGATACGGGTGGCGATGTTGTTTTTCATAAGTTCAAGGCTCCGCCCGATTAAATCTTCACATTTAGGTGAAATAGTCCAGCTATACGACGTTAAAAAAGCGCTACCGGGAGGCAACCCGATGTTTGTGTGCAATTTTTTCATATTTTTTTTATTTTCTTTCAAAATAATCACAAGTCCTTAGAGTCATTTTCAAATCAAAAAAACTCTTGAACATCTTCTTGGTTGTCCTAATTGGGAATATTTGAGATTTCACGGTATTCGAGTTGTGTGACTTTGATTAGGTATGAAGATGCAGTTGAAGGTCCCGTACAAAACAACCCAATGATCGCCCAACAACGATTCCACTATTGTAGTAAGGTCGTATTTTTCTTTTTCCACCTCTTTTATATCATTCTAATTTTTTTTGCTTTTTGAGTGTTTGGTGTGTGTTTGTCCATTTCTTTGTTTCACATTGAGGACAATGTAAATTTTAAAAGTTGGAGGTGGTTTGGGTACAATAACATTTTCGGAATGCTTGTACGCTTGTTTGTGAGAAATGTGTTTCTTATTTTTTTATTTTTAACAAATTGAATGTTGCTAGTCAATAACTTGGCCCAATTATACCTACATTAACTTGTTTTGTGTTTTTAAGGTGAAGCAATTAATTGTCTAGGATAGATTGACGTGGATGCAGGCAAAATTTTGATGAGATTTCTAACACCATAAATACTTGATGTGTTAATGCATATACGACGATACCTAGCGCTATGAACGCCTCGAGAACTCGTGATTTAGTAGTGGTTAACTAGTTGTTAAACCGAGCTTGCGAAAAAAAAATGGACCAATCGAGGTTATACTCCTCTATTTGTTGTTGCTTAGTAACTAGGAGCATTCATGAGCCCCATGTTTGTCTTTTACGTTAAACGGCGACACGAATATGAGTATGGGAAACCACCCTAGGAGTGTTTGAACAGAAATTCAAAATATAAACCTAGTGGAAGCATGTCTCGAAAAAAAAAAACGAAAAAAAAAAAAGGAGAATGAATACTCCTTGACTTCTCATTCCAATAAAGTTCAAGAAGCTTGGTTATATGACTAGTAGGCTAACTACAATGATCTATTGAATTCTTGTATTTTCATGGCGTTATTGAATTGAAGTTGTTCATAACTATCGATATTTGTGAAGTGATGATTTCAAGTCCGAATAATGCCCGATATTACTGATTTTTCTTGATCGATCGCTTTACAAAACTATGTTTTTACTTAATGGTTAATTCAGGTTGACAAGGCAAGGACTTGACCGCTTATGTTCAATATGTTGAAAAAAAAATAAGAATCATCTTTGTATGTTATGATTTATTGAATCCCTCTTTTTTTTGCTTGAGGACAAGCAAAGTTCAAAGTTGGAGGTGGTTTGATAAGGGTCTTTTTATGCATGTTTTATGTGTATATTTGAGTAGTATTCGAGTTATTTTATTGTTAGTTTTATAAATTTTTGATTGTACATAGTTCATATTACTCCGAGGTGCTTTTATTGATGTAGATTGACCATTTGGGGCTAATTTTGGTGAATTTCGGACCATGGATTCATGTCAAAACATACCGGGGAGTTTAAGGATGCAAAAACGCTCGAAATTCCAAGCCAAACGCGTCATTTCGGGGCCTTTTTGGTCCAACACGGGCAGGGGGTGTCGGGCAACACGGCCGTGTTGTTCACGGAGCTAAAAACTCGAAATTTTTGCGAGAAAATAGCCCGAACACGGCCTAGCCGTGTCGCACAACACGCCATGTCGAGGCATTTCTTGAGAAAATTTTGTGCAAAGACGGCTGGCCGTCCGCTAACTGGCGTGTCAGGGACCTCTTTTTGCAACTTTTCTTTGCGGAATTTGGGGAAAACTCACCAACCAACCCATTTTGGCCACTTTTGTACACTTTTAACACCCTATTTCTTTGAAACATGTCTCCATGTCCCCTCCTCATCACTTGAATGCAAGAATTCACCAACCAACAAGGAAAATGGAGGCAATTGTTTAACAAAAAAGAAGTACTATCAATGTATTGGTTGTCTATAAAAGCCAAGGGTTGAAGTTGGGAGAGGCATTCATTAGATACTCAGGAAATATTCATTGTATTCACTTCATTAAGTAGAATTGGGATCGGGGTCTTGGAGGAGAAAGCTTGGGGCAATATTGGAGAAGAAGGCTTGGAGCAACATCATCAACCAACAAAGAAGTCAATTGAGATTTTGAGAAAGATAAGTACACCATGTCTACAATACTTAAATCTTCTTGTGTAATTTATTCTTTGGTCAAAATCATGTGTAGCTAAACTCCTAGTGTTTGAATGTAATGAACTCTAGAATGGATTTGTGATTAAGGTGTGTATGTTTTTTAATAAAATCTTCATATTTTGTGTGATTCACTTATATTATGCTTCGTTCATTCGAATTGATATATGCGCAATATTGATTTGAAGTTTATTTTTCATCCGGAAATCGAGAGATTCATGGTGAAATAGAACCTATATAAGTGAAAAGAGTTGCATGCAATCCTAGATATGGGACGACATAAATCTTCTCGGATTAGGGTCAAACCTAATATGGGAATTCACAAATCGTTATAATCTTTGTCTTGGGGGTTTTAACTAGAAAGAGATTTCGGTTAATCAACTTGAGATTAGAAGTTTTTCGCCTTGAGAAAGGGTTTAACTTAAATTGGGAATTTCTACGGTCCACAAGACATGAGATTTTATTAAAAGAGGTTGGTTTTTGCTTAAGGGGTTACGGTTGTATTTTTTAACTTGTCAAATCACAAAAACATTCTAGAGGGATTTACATTCAAACACACTTCTATCTCTTGATTTCTTATTCTACAAATTTTACTTCATTTTTACAATTTATAATTTGTTTTCCTTTTTCATCAAACAAAAACTCGAAAATTTGTTAGATTAAATAACAAAAAAGGCGGTAATTATTAGTACTTACAATCCTCGTGGGAATGACACTCGGTACTCAATAATCTATACTATAAAACGATAGGTGCACTTGCCTACGGTTTTAAAGGTAGCTTTTGAGCCATCAAGACTGCCCTTTGGTGGTAAGCTTGTTGGATAGAGTTGCGGGGTGGTCGCATCGGCTTTGTCCTTTGGTGGTAGGCTTGCTCTTATTCGGAGGACGCTAATGGCCACCCGTTGCATATTCTTGGTCATGCACGGCCGCCAAAGACAGATTCTTCATCATTTGGAGCAGATCATGGCTAGATTCTTCCGGGGCTCCTACGGGATGAAGAAGACTCACCGGATTAGTTGGGATGATATCCGCCACCCTATTTTCGAGGGTGGTTTGGGGTTGCGCCGACTTTCGATATTCTTTGGCGCCTTGATTACAAGGCGTGGTGGAGGTTACGTGAGGGTCATTCTCTTTGGGCCCAATTCCGATCGGACAGAAATCTTTTTGTTACAATGGGCTTTTGTCTCCTGTAGAGCCCCCTGTAACACATAATGATAGTCATCGGTGGAGGCGTTTGAGGCGGGTCGGTATTCGGGCCCAGGAGTGGATTTTTGGTCTATTTGCGGTGGTAGTCGGTGGCCTTCACGGGATGATATTTGGTTTGGTCACAAAGCCGCTTGATGATCATTGTTTGGATCGTCCTTTGGGACACATGAATGTTGATTGGTTTATTCGCGATGGTGTGTGGGATCGGGATAGGTGCACCAGGTCTTGGTCTCGGATGTGGGCTTCGAGAGTCTCATTGAGGATATATCAGGGTTCCGATTCTCTGCGGGTGCGAGGATATCATGCGGTGGATGTTTACCTCTCATGGTGGGTTCTCTATGTCTTCCGCTTGGGATTCTCTCCGTGGTAGAAATGCTCAAACCTTCCGAATGGTGCCATTTGGAACGATGCTCTTATCCCTACTATCTCTATTTTCCTTTGGCGTCTCTTCGTAATTGTCTTCCTGTGGATATCAAAGCTTGCACGTGGCACTTCCCTTGCCTCACGTTCTTTGGTGTTGCTTGAATAATCCACACTCGTCTCCTCAGTCGAATCTATCCTCACCTCTTTTTGATGAATGATATTGTTGGTCCGTGTGGACTCACTTTCTTCCTTGGTTTGACACTACACTTCCACACACCTTTGATATGATATTGTTCCTTTCATTCCGGAGGAACGCACCGCACACACGGATCACACGAGGCACTTGAGTTTCTTGGTTCCTGCTTGATTTTATGGTTTGTGCCGGACGAGAAAAGAATAGTGTCAAGCATCGACAAATTCCTTTCTTGGCATCTCACATTATTTGGCGGTGGAGCGGTATCTATGGATCCTTGTTTGGTCGGCGCCTCGAGCCCATCAGTTGGTGCGGATGTTTCCCTACTATTGGCTTTTTGCGGGGAGTGCTCCACCACGGGTTCCACGCGGCCGAGGATGGTGATTTGGCGAGCTCCTCGGCTCCTCGATTAAGCCGAACACGGATGGTTCATTTGATCCGAGGCACATTGATTCTTTGGCGGAGGGGATTGATACGGGGATCATTTGGCGGACTTATGTTGGCGTTTCACGATTCCTTCCGGGCGGTGTCTAGCTTTCATGCCGAGCTACTAGCGCTTGAGATGGGATTGCGGCATGCCCGGCAGTTCTCACTTGATTTGGATCGAGTTGGGCGTTGCGGCGGTGGTCACCACGATCACTTACGGTGGCCTTGGCTCTTGGCAGTGTGACAACTGATTCGATTCGTATTCGGAACATGCTAAGGGACCTCCAGTACTCGATTTCCCACATACACAGAGAGGAATCGACCAGCAGATCACCTAGCGAGTTGGGAGCTGCTTCCATTGTGATCACTTTGTTGATGAGAGCACGGCTTCCCACCACCTCCTAGCGCTCATTCGGATGGACCGGTTGGGATACTCGAGCTTGATTTTCATAGATCATTGGTTCTCATTGTACTATCTCGATATATCATAGATGTCGTAGTGATAGGCGTTGTGCTTTTTGATCTTCCCCGCATTTAGGAAGGACATGACCATTGTATGATACTTTGTTTATTTGATATACGGGTAGGGGATCACGCCTCAATCCCCACCCTCCAGGTGTTATTTTGATTAAAAAAAACCCGAACCCTAAACCCCGAACCCTAAACCCTAAACCTTAAACCCTAAACCCTAAACCCTAAACCCTAAATCCTAAAACCCTAAACCCTAAAAACCCTAACCCTAAACCCTAAACACTAAACCTTCGACCCAGGTATGTTCTCAATAACTCGCATCATTTTCCTTACCTAGGGAAGTCTCAACCTTCCCAAGGCCTTCAATACCCTTAGCAGTTTCAAGCTGCAGCAGGTCTTCTACATTCCTTTCGATAGACTCGATTTGTCTTAGGGTCTTGGCGATGGCATCCGGAGGAGTCTCGGCCCCTTGATTGCACTTTCCGAGCCCAGTGTTAACTCCGGGGCATCACGATCCTTTGCCTCGATTTGTGATACTTGGCGTCATTGGTCTTCAAAGTAGTTGACACTTTGGTGGGGAGACAGACTCAACTATCCGAGCCGTCAATGTCACTCTCGATGTTCACTCTCTTTCTCAACTTCGCCTCCTTGCTTCATAGATGAGTCTCCCACAAAGCAACCTCCAACCCATTTGTGATGGAGAGAGTTTCCCCTCAATTGGCGCACCGGTGAGTGGCGATAGTGGGGTCACTCTACTCCGAGATGCGGCTTTTTTTCGTTGAGTGCTCGGCCACAGGCGGCAGTGTGAGAACACCTTCTTCGAGGGGTTGGCTTAACTGGGTCACCAACTTCCAAGCTTCATCGCCATCACCCTTGGATCCATCCTCCGATTGCACATGGGATGTAGTTGCGAGAATGACCGATGTAATATGTTGTGCCACTCCTAGAGGATCGATCTGCAAAAAAGTTTGGGATGACTCTCCTGGACCTTCCAACAATCGTTGCTCGTGCATGGCTTTGGATTCCTTCAAAGCTTGTTGCATCTCCAACTTCTCATTTGCGATGGCAGGATCCATATCCTCATCACTTTCTCGAGAGAATATCAAGATGTGTGTGAGTATGCTCGTGAGAGCTTGTAAATTGGCACATTTTGGATTTCTCCAAAGCTCGGGCTTGCTCGTCAGTTTTCTCCTTTTATTCCTCTTTTAAGATGCGGAGGATATCCATGCGATTGTCTTCATCTAGGGAAGATCGAACGTCATTTACGCTAAGGAATCGGAGAATCTCTTCTTCTTCTTCAATAAACTCGGGCGAGTGAGCGTACCGACTTCCATGCTCTTAATTCCCCCAAGCGTCGTTGAATATCCGGATAGATCGGAGAATACATGATCACATCATCATCATCTTCACCTTCTCCTCCAGTTTTCGGAATGGGAGATGTAGGTCCCAAGGGTGTGAGTAAGGTTTAGAAGGGGTTGAATAAACCTTACCAACTTTTCGATTTTAGTCGTTTTTAAAATATATGAGTTAACACAAATAGTTAAGTCCTTGAGGGACTGACTAAGTTGGTTATTCAAAGACAAAGTTAGCCACTAAATGATTCGATAGAGCTGTTGATAGAATAACTCAGTTGTTTAACATGAACCTTAACTTGGTTGTGTTGGTTTTATCGTGGAAGATTTAACACCCTTAGATTTGTTTAAAACTTGTTTTAACACTTGATTTTAGGTCTTGGTTATATATCGGTTGGATAGCAAATGAATTTAACAACGAGATATCAAGTAAGTGTGCGTAAATATAAAAGTGTTGAAAAATAAATGACAGTGTCAATTTTTATAGAAGTTCGAAGATGGGGTAATTCTTCTAGTCCTCACTTCTCCAACTCCTGAACCCTAAACCCCGAACCCTAAACCACGAACCCCGAACCCCGAATCCGAACCCTAAACCCCGAACCCCGAATCCTAAACCCCGAACCCCGAACCCCAAACCCTAAACCCTAAACCCTAAACCCTATTTCAAAGCCTTATATGGAAGAATACTCATATGGAGTGTTGATAACTCCATCATCCTTTGCTCGATCATGGAGTGAACTTGCTCGAGTCTCATGGCGATTTCTTTGTTGAGTCCATTCCCTAATCCACACCACGATCCCTCTCAAATCATTTGTGAGAGTGGCATCTCGATTGTCCAATCGTAAATCTAGAGAGGCACGATGGTGTTCGATTTTCTCAATCTCCTCACGGATCTTCTTGAAGAAGTCATGAATCTTAGTTGTCTCGCCCGATTCAGTTGCCGACCATTCTATGTTGAAATTAAATCTGCTTTGGAACAATTGTGTTAGTGAGAATGATGGGATCTTATCGGACAATATATTTCCTTTGTTCGACATATGTCTCTTTCTCTAATTCGGGTTCTTGGAGAATGGAAACATGTCTTGAAAAACATCATCGTGCACATATGGAATATCTTGTTGATTTTGTGCCTGCGATGACTCGGCTCCATGTGCCTCATTGCGGCGGCTTCATTGCGATTATTACGATTGTAGGAGCCTGCGAGCCGATGGAGTCGTTATTGCGGTAGGCGTGGGAACTGCCTGAGATGACTCGGTTCGGCTAGGGCATTTGTGATGTTTTCCCGATTGACCGAGCCTCGGTCATGCCGAGCAACTTCGCCGATCTCGATGAGATTTCTCACAAATGAATTACCTGGTCCTCTGTTGTATCATCGGCATCATCGGATGATGATGAGACTTGTGGAGTTGGCTCATAGGAGCCATCTTCTCATTGACTTGGCTTTGAGATTTGTGAACATCCTCTGTGGTGGTGTGGATTCTACGCTTCATCTTTGGATCCCGAGAAAGGATGTGTCAATATTTTCTTGAGAGTCATGAAGGGCACCAATGACTTCATACGTGGCAAAGCACCTTCACCGACCCGAGGTATGTTCTCAATAAGCGCATCATTTTCCTTAGCTAGGGAAGTCTCAACCTTCCCAAGGCCTTCAATACCCTTAGCGTTTCAAGCTCATAAAGCAGTGTCTTCTACATTCCCTTGACGACTCAATTTGTCTTAGGGTCTGGGCGATGGCATCCGAGGGAGTCTCAACCCCTTGGATTGCACTTTCTCGAGCCAGTGTTAACTCCCGGGCATCACGATCCTTTGCCTCGACTATGATACGGCGTCATTGGCCTTCAAAGTAGTTGACACTTGACTAGGACGGACTCAACTATCCGAGCTTCGTCAATGTCGCTCTGTTTGATGTTCACTCTCTTTCTCAACTTTGCCTCCTTGCTTCATAGATGAGTCTCCCACAAAGAACCTCCAAACCGGTTGTGGTGGAGAGTTTCCCCTCAAGCGGCGCACCCGGTGAGTGGTGATAGTGGGGTCACTCTACCCGAGAGATGCGGCTTTTTACGTTGAGTGCTCGGCACAAGGCGGTGTGAGAACACCTTCTTTAGGGGTTGGCTTAACTTGGGTCACCAACTTCCAAGCTTCATCGCCATCACCCTTGGATCCATCCTCGATTGCACGGGGGATGTAGTTGCGTAATGATCGATGCAATATGTTGTGCCACTCCCGGAGGATCGATCTGCGAGAAAAGTTTGGGATGACTCTCCTGGACCTTCCAACAAGCTGTTGCTCGTGCATGGCTTTGGATTCCTTCAAAGCATTTGCATCTCCAACTTCTCACCGGGGCGATGAGAGGATCCATATCCTCATCACTTTCGAGAGAATATCAAGATGTGTGTGAGTATGCTCGTGAGAGCACGTAAATTGGCACATCTTAGATTTCTCCAAAGCTCGGGCTTGCTCGTCGGTTTTCTCCTTTTATTCCTCTTTTAAGATGCGGAGGATATCCATGCGATTGTCTTCATCTAGGGAAGATCGAGCGTCATTTACGCTAAGGAATCGGAGAATCTCTTCTTCTTCTTCAATAAACTCGGGGCGAGTGAAGCGTACCCACTTCCATGCTCTTAATTCCCCCAAGCGTCGTTGAATATCGGATAGGATCGGAGAATACATGATCACATCATCATCATCATCATCATCATCATCTTCACCTTCTCCTCCGGTTTTTGAATGGGAGATGTAGGTCCCAAGGGTGTGAGTAAGGTTTAGAAGGGGTTGAATAAACCTTACCAACTTTTCGATTTTAGTCGTTTTAAAATATAACGAGTTAACACAAATAGTTAAGTCCTTGAGGGATGAGCTAAGTTGGTTATTCAGCAAAGTTAGCCACAATTTCGATAGATTTGTTGATAGAATAATTTCAGTTGTTTAACTTTGAACCTTAACTTGGTTGTGTTGGTTTTATCGGTTGGAAGATTTAACACCCTTAGATTTGTTTAAAACTTGTTTTAACACTTGATTTTAGGTCTTGGTTATATATCGAGTTGGATAGCAAATGAATTTAACAATGAGATATCAAGTAAGTGTGCGAGAAATATAAAAGTGTTGAAAAATAAATGACACTATGAATTTTTATAGAAGTTGAAGATGGGGTAATTCTTCTAGTCCTCACTTCTCCAACTCCTGAGTAATCCACTATGTAAAAGATATGTTTACAAAGTGGTCATGATCTAGATACAACCTTGATCACACGGTTGGCTTCTCTTCCGAGCTCGGTTTCTTCAGAGCGGTTTGTCTTGGTACTTCAACTCACTTTCTCAAGCTCTTGCATTTGTTCACGAAGCCCTCCAAAAACTTGATCTTGGTTCGACCTTGAACCTTCCTACAATTCTCCTTGGAAAGTAGACCCTTTTGATTCTTCAAAAATTTCCTCTTCAGAGTTTGAAGTTGTCTTTCCTTCACATCTTGTGTTGGATCGATTTCCTTCAAGTTTCGGTGCTTGAGGATTTACTTGAATATCTTTGAGAATATTTGCGGGTTTTCTGACTTGAATATTACTTGCTTGTTCGTGGTTCAGTTCTCAAGGTTACCTTTTCTCAATGAATTTCCTCGGCCTTTTATAGTGAACTTTCAAAAATCGTCAGTTGAAGAGATGGGCTGATTTTCAAAAGACATTTGTGTTCGTTGGCTTGTCTTTTCTTGGTCTTAAATCTTGAGATGTAGACCTTTCCTCGTATTAAATAAATGTGCGACTTTTCAGATTCGACACGAGGTGCAGTGTTTCCCATTGGTTTATTCCTTTTGCATGCTTCTGGGATGAGCATTTTTAGGCTGGCAAAGCATGGAAGTATTACTTATTTAAGTAATGTTCTTGACTTTTGTGCAAATGATTCATTTGATTAACTCCTCTTGGTCACGCCTATATCCCAGGTGACTTGAGTCCGCTCCAATCATTTAAAGACTCATCTGTCACTTTCAACTTGTGACTTGCCTTCTTGAGATGACTTTGTGACACTTCACACGATTGTTCCTTAGCGATACATCTTGATCAAGTTCTTGATCTCCCTTCTTGGCCATACTCAGCTGTTCCACAGTGGAGTCTTCACTTCAGTCTTCGGTTGACTTCTTGTATTTCTAGGCATAGCTGACTTTACTCAGCTTTTCCAGCCCTATCTATTACAATGAAAATTACAAGAAAAATGGGGTGCCAACTTTCTAGTTTAAGTTTTACATGGCATTCATCAAAATCTATAAAATAAATTCCCCAACAATTTCCCCCTTTTTGATGATGCCAAAACTTAAAAGCAATAAACAACATGTAATCGGCAAAGCTACATACAGACAATGCAGTAACAAAGATTGTATGCGTAGAATCAATCGTTTTATTGATCATAGCATTCTTGTCCTTTACACAACTGTTTACATTTGGTATCAGAGCATTTTATATCAGAACAACAACATCTATGCTAGTATACTAACCAAGTGAAAAATTACATAAAACTTCACTTAGTATACAGGATGACTTACAAAAGTGTATTTACATAAGTAAAATACATGAAGGGTTCGCGACAACACTTCAATGCCTTCACGCCTCTTCTATCCTCTTGACTCTGTCAAAATCATCAGCTCTCTTTCTTTTTCTTTCTTCTTGGTACTTTTTTGCCGCTTCTTTTCATAAGCTCTTTTAGAAGCATCATCCTTCCACTTCCTCTCGAGCCATTGCTCTGTCCGCCCTGTTCTCCTCTTCCGGTCTTCTCACGGCTTGATCAAGATTCTTCCTAGCCACTTCCGATTTGCTACTTCATCATACCCAACCCAGTAGAGTCTCCCTTTTTTAGGGATCCACGTATTCGATTTTCTTGGGTGTTGGACGAGGTTGAAAACCTCTTCCTCCACCACTTCTTCCTCCTCCTCCTCAGGTGTATCTTGTCTGACAGAGTCTTCCGCTTACCGGTGAACGCTTTGGTAATCTGGCCGCTTATCGGCTTCTTCGCACAATTTAAGACCTTTCTCCCGAACGAGATCCCAGGCTTGGGCTACGGATATCATTTGGAAGTAGCCCGGATTGGCGTCTTGAATTCTTCAGCGATCTTGGCTCGGATCCGTTTGTCGGTATGGCATCTTGATCCTTTCTTGTCGGAATCGCCGTATTGTTTCAACACTTCTTGATACAGGCATCCGTCTTCTTGTTGAACTCTACCATCCCCTGCTTCTACGATTCGCCTTTTCTCGGACATTGGCACATCGAGTGTTCGATCGGCGGCAGTCCTTGGAAGTTTGTTGATAATTGAGGCCGTAATATGACCTTTGAGGGGTTTTACTATCATTAATGTCAAATCCTTTGACCGTTTTCCCCTCATTTGCTTTTCTCTTCTTTTTCTCGGCTCCGTCATCTTGGCTTCCGACTCTTTCAACTTTTCTTCTTTTAAACTCCTTAGAGACTCATCTTCCCCCTTTTGGCATCATCAAATGAGAGAGGACCCCAGAGAACATGCTGCGAGCATGAAGTCGAGTCTGGAGAGGCGAGTTCGCTTGGAGTGCATTGCGGCATAATTGTCCGAAATCCCTAACCATAAACCTAAACCCTAAATCATAATCTTAAACCCAAACCTTAACCATAAATCCAAACCATAATCCAAACCCTAAACCCTAAATCCTAAACTTAAACCCTAAACCCTATCCCTAACCATGAAACCTAAGCCACAATCCAAACCCTAACCCTAAATCATAAACCCTAAACACTAACCCTAACCATCGACCGACTCGTGAAAAATATGATTTAAATAGCAAGAAAATATTTTTTCGTGCGATTTTGCATGGGACCTCAAAAATTGCATTTATAATGAAAATTATTATTTCGGGAATTTGTTTTCATGAAAATTACCATCCGACTCGTGAAGACAAGAAAAAAACCAAAAAATATTATTTTTATATGGGTTTTGCTTATAACCTCAAAATTACACGAAGAACTCATTTATGATGAAAAACATTGTTTTCAAGAAAAATATTTCAAACGAATTCATTTTATGATAAAAAATGTTATTTAGGAATTTTTCCCTAAAAATCTATCATCCAGGCTCGTGAAGAATACAAGTTAAATTACAAGAAAAATACCAAAAACATAATATTTGTGTAGGATTTTGTTTGGGACCTTAATTCATTTATGGTGGAAAACATTGTTTTTGAAAAAAATTTCGGCAAATTCATTTATTATGAAAAATGTTATTTCCGGATTTTTTTACTTGAAAATGACCATCCAACTAGTGAAGAATACCAGTTTAATCATGAGAAAAAAATACAAAAATATAATTTTGCATGGATTTTTCTTGGAACCTCAAAATTGCACGAAGAATCCATTATTTATGATGAAAAAAATATTTCGGGAATTTTTTCCCGAAAAATTATTGTCGACTCGTGAATACTAGAAAACATACTAAACAATATTATTTTGTGTGGGATTTTGCTTGGGACTCTAAAGTTACATGGCAAATTTATTTATGATTAAAAACTAGTGTACTAACCCGTGCGATGCACGGAAGATATTAAGCTAAACCATATGATATGTGAATCATATGTTGTCTGTTTTTTGAATTATATAATTTGAACGGGTATAAAACAATTGTAAACAGCCCAAAAAAATAAAAATGATTTGAAACAAATTTTTCAAATTAAAACACTACTTGTAGATATTACAAATTTTGGAATACTTCTTTATACACAACATTCATCGTTTGTTTATTGTTTGATTCGTGCGATACACGAAATGTGTTGTGTTTGATTATGTAAATTGAATACATATAAGACGTACAATCTACATGTAATATAATACTATATAAAACATATCTAGAAAAACATAAATTACGTCACTATAAATAAAAATTATAAATTCCAGATTAATACTTATTGTACACAATATTATTCATCTGTTTATTTTTTGATGTATCACTGCTCAAGCAAACTATATACCATTTTTGATTTCATTAATTGGAGAGTTCAAAAAGGATAAACAATCATGCTCAACGAAATCAAAACAACTCTTGTAAATAGTTTTGAAGATATATTTACAAATATTCTTCCATTTTTCGTAAAACCAAAAAAAAAAAGATTCATTAATGAAATATAAATTTCGATATAAAACATATAATCACATATATATATATATATATAATAAGCTTGAAATGGATTATTGAATTTTAATAGAAAAGGTTAACTTTAAAACTTTTTGACACAAATATTAGAATATGTACTTCCACACTTTTAATTAATATCTTAAGAGTAATATATATAAAATACATAAGTATTTTCACATATAATGGTCAAGTGACTAATAAACATACAATATTATTTTAAAATTAAATTAAATTAAACTAAAATAATAATAAAATATACTATATTTCATTTTTTTAAAATTAACTAAATTAAACTAAAACAAAAAATAATATCAAACTAAATTAAAAAATAAATAAAAGGCCACATGGATTGAATAAATAATAGCCCAACTACAAAGATCACTTATTTAATTAGAAAGCCCGATTATATAGGACCTTAGCCCATGAAGATGAAAGGACATGCACATGCTTTGCTAAGTTCACGAAGGAACACGTGTTCCAACATGCACCGAATTGAAACACATCATTAACATTTGAACGACTCTCATTAATTCAAAAACAAATACAAAAATATAAAATAATATAATGGATAAGTCATTAGGGTTTCATTTCGGTGTTCAAATCTTTATCATCATTTCCTCCGCCCTATCAAACAAAATACCCCATCTTATCTCCGCCACTCAAACCCTTTACTATTTCCACTTCCGCCGCTCAAACAATAAATTTTATGTTGTTATTATCCATTGTCCTTAATTATTCTATATTTTTTTGTGGCGCAAACACATCTTAGTTTTTAATCTTACATTTCAACTTTTGTTATTATCTTATCAATCTCTATTTTTAAACCGAATATATTTCTAAACTATATAAAAACTTATGTAATTATCTTGATTTTTTCGACAATGTATTATACCAGTATGTGAATAATCTTTGAAAACAAATTTTCTTCAAGTGATTTTTCTTACATCTGTAAACAATTTGTAATTTATGTGTATTTGCATGTGTTAATTTTCCTGTCATGGTCTTTTGGTAATAAGATTTATCTGGAAGTAATAATTCAGGTGAGAAACGGTTCTAGTATTTTGGTATTTAGTTCAACTTGTTATATCTATTGTACTTTTCATCTTTCAAATGTGTTTTTCGATAATTTTCATATATTTAGCCGGATAATTCCTCGAGATCTACCTAAGACGGTTTCTCAAAAAAAAATGTAAGGTTATGTAGTATTAATTTTTTAAATTTATAAATTTTAAAAGTTTTAAATCTCTATTAGTGATTTTTATTTATTATGCTATGTAGTTTTTCTTTTTTTATATTGCGGTGATCATGGAAATGCAGAATATATTAGAGATTATTATTCTGAGAGGTAACCATCTACCAAGATAATTTACACATAGACACACACACAAAAAAATTGCATTGTTTTCTTCAAAAGCTCATATTTTTTAGACAAATATATTGGATGTTGTTTTTCCCTTTCAGGTCATACAAAAATAATTTATGTCGGCATAATAGTTTTTCTGAGATATGTTTAATCAACTTCATATTTAATTTCGAGGATATAAAAATAATTAATTATAGGAATTTAAAATAGTGTCGGATATTTAAATTGATTCAATCCTTTCAATGGCTTTTTTGAAAGTTTGTCTGTACCTTTTTTATACATAAAAAGAAAAAACAAAATTGAATCTCAACTATGTAACTCACACTATGTTCTCAAACATTGCATTGTATTTTCATAACTTAAATCATTATGCGGCTCTTATCAATTTATTTTTATTTTTATTTTGTATAAGGCTATGAAATGCAAAAGACCAAGAAACATCACAAGCAAAATGATAATTCCTCTTATATAGATAAGTAAATAGAATAATCCGATTTGTATATAACAATGTATTTTCAATAGCTAATGACTATTTTTTGGTGTGTTTGATTATGTGAAAGCAATATGTGTGAAACATGAAGTGCAAAAATCTACTAAAAAGATAAGTTACCAACCTAACCCTAAAATAAAACAAAATTAGATTTACATAGTAATTCAATGAAAAAGAATTAAAATATATTGTATAATTTCAAAATAATAAAAAATAAGATACCACCTTGAATATCTAAAACCCTTGTACGTTTATTGCCGAAAAACTATATTGTATTAGTAACTTCATGGTTGATTGTGCTTGGTGTTTTATGTGCGATATTTAATGTTACTGTGGATTTTTTTATTTTTGGAAAATTTTGAACCCTTGAATGATCATACATGTTTATATACTGCCAATGGTAATATTTATTTGTATAGATATGTACAAATCTAATTTTTGATACCCAAAAAGAAGATTTTATTATATACCGAAACTCCAAATCTTACTATTAATAAAATATATTGTAAAATTGCATTATTCATTAATATACATCGAATATCCATCACAATTTTATACATTGCAAATCAGTTTTATAAGTATCTTTCGTATGTAGATACTGTACGTAAATGCTAAATTTAGCTACGTGGCAGATATATGGAAATTACATAATCTATTAATTCTCTTTAACAATGCTTAAATAATTCAAATAGTTGGGTTTAATATAGCTAATGAATTTAGAATATATATTTATATGTATATTTTATACAGAATTTTCTATATAATATTTTAATTTTCTATTAATTGTTTCAAACTACTTAAAATTTGTACAAATAATCAATTCTTTAACAAACACAAAAAGAACAAATGAGTGATTTAATAAATCTAAATTGAATCAACATGTCAATCACATGTGGTTTATTTCCAATTGAATTCGAAATTTCATTTGTGGGAATATGGAGGATGATGCCTACAAATTGTCTTTGAATTGAATTAAAATTTAATTTCGGAAATCTATTGGCTAACTTGCTATTGTATGCATGTATTGTGCTATTTATTGAATGTGTTGTGATTTTATTATGTCATCTTCTTCTATGTTGGTTTTGGTTTTAATTTACCACTAAGAAGACCTTATGTTAAAAAGTCGCTTGACCCTTCTTGTGGTGTTGGAGGTCTTCATTGTATATGCTATTATAGTTTTGTGGATTTACATCTCATTGAGGCCAAATAATTAGTATGTCGGACAATGTCTTCACATAATGCATACAATAAAGATTAATATATTTATGATTGATTCAATAAAAAAGTTATACTAACATAAAAGTTAAAAAAGAAAGGACCCTCGCAAATACGCACTCTAAGGATGTTGACAATGCTTGGTCATTGTAGGCTGGTTTCTCAAGGTTTCTCATTGAAGCGGAGGAGCAGACGTGGTTTCATAGCCCGTTGATGCATACACATTAATATCCTTGATGATGAATGTGAACATTGGTGCCATTTTTCTTTGGTGGTAGACAGGACCGAGCAAAGTGCTTGAATGATCATTGGTGCCATTTTTCTTGAATGGTAGACAAAGATCGACAAAGTGTTTCAGTGCGGTGAATGTATATGCAATGTAAATGATTGCAACGTGAACATATATATAGGTGGATTAATGAAGTTAATTAAGGAAACTATTATTTTTTGTAACACGGTAATGCATATTTTAATATTTTTTGTACTTTCGATTATTTTCTCCATTATCATGGGTTGATTGCTGTAAATCCTGATTTTTTTTATCAAGATAGGTATCTTGTATTTTTAGAATGTACATGTATGTAATATAATTCGATACTTTTTCTTTTATGGCAACGTAATGCAACACTAAATTCATATTTTAGTTTTTTTACTTTTGAATTATTTTCTCTATAATTATGTGTGGATTGCTTAGAAATTTTGGATTTTTTTATGAAATTTGTATACTATAGGTTTGTAATGTATATGTATGAATGTAATATAATTACAGATATCTGGTCTCAATTAATCAATGCTTAATATTTGCAATAATTCATTATATGAAAAATTTTAAAAATAATTAAACTTCGAGAAATAAATAGGAGTAATCATAACAATTTATATTGCCAACAACTATACTTAATGAGTAAATATTCGAAAATAATTTCATTGCAATCCCGATTTGTGCTTATCAATTTTTAATGGAATATAATTACGAGAATATTGAATGGAATTTGATAAAAGTTTACCAAATATATCACATCAAATTATCTAAAATAAAATTAACGTCAATTGTAGAGTGATAATCATACCATAGTTATGGTGGATAAAGTCAATGATTTACATATTCTAGCCGCTTATTAATCCACCATAAATATTGTACATATTTTTTAACCCAAAAGAAAATATTCATTTTCACTTTCTTAATAACCAATCATAAATATTGTACAGATTTTTTAACCCAAAAGAAAATATTCATTTACATTTTTAGAAATAGGTGTTTAGGCGGGAAAACATATTTAGAAACTATTTTGCTTTTTTATATAAATAGATATTATTTACGGGATTTTGTTTCCCAAAATTACCGTCCCACTCGTGGAAACTACCATTTAAATCACAAGAAAATATACAAAAAATATTAATTTTGCGTGAGATTTTTACAGGACATCGAAATTGCTTGAATAATTCATTTTGATAAAAACATTGTTCCTCGGAATTTTTGTTCCCGAAAATGACCGTCCGACTCGTGAGAAACACGATTAAGTTGTAAGAAAACATACCAAAAAATATGATTTTAGCATGGGACCTCAAAATTGCACAAAGAATTCATTTATAATGAAAAATATTTATTTCGGGAATTTGTTTTCGAAACTTACCATCGACTCGTGAAGACAAGAAAACATACGAAAAATACTATTGTTGTGTGTGTTTTGCCTGTGACCTCAAAATTACATGGTAAATTCATTTATGATGAAAAATAATATTTATGGAATTTCTTTCCCCAAAAATTATTGTCCGACTCATGAAGAATACCATTTAAATCACAAGAAAATAAAAATATAATTTTTGCATGGAATTTTTCTTGGGACATCAAAATTGCATGAAAAAATTATTTATAATGAAAAAGTTGTTCATGGGGATTTTTGTTTCAAAAAATGACCATTTTACTCGGAAAAATACGATTCAAATTGCAAGAAAATATACCAAAAAACATTATTTTTACATGGGATTTTACTTGGGACCTCAAAAATTGCACGAAGAATTAATTTATGATGAAAATATTATTTCCGAACATTTGTTTTCCGGAAATTACCGTCCAATTCTTGAACAAAAGAAAACATACCAAAATATATTGTTTTTGTGTGAGATTTTGCCCTGGACCTCAAAATTACATGGTGAATTTATTTATGATAAAAAATATTATTTTTGGAAATATTTTTCTAGTAAAATTACCGACCAACTCGAGAAAAATACCATTTAAATTGAAAGAAAACATACCAAAAAATATTAGTTTTGCTTGAGATTTTGCATGTGACCTCAAAATTGCATGATGATTTCATTTAATAAAAACATTATTTTCTGGAATATGTTTTCCCAAAAATCACCGTTCGACTCATGAAGAATGCCATTTAAATTGTAAGACAACATCTGTAAAACCCGTAATTTAGTTTTCTTATCCTAATTTATTTTTTCTAATAATCATGTTTAAGAAAATGATATATATATATATATAATATACATTTTTAGAAATTAGTGGGGTACAACCACATCAGTATAATTGGAACCCCATATTTCTTTTGTGCTACTCACTGCCATTAACATCACTTTTGCATTTATCCACAACTTACACCACTAATCCATTTCTTTTATGCCACTTTTCAATGTTTTTAGCTTTACAGATAAAACTTCTACTTTCCTTCTTTTAACAAGTATTTTAGAAGAGACTATCAACTCCTTAAATTATATATCACCATTGTTCCACTTCTCAATCACATTCCTATTCGACATTTTCAAGGAAAAAAAAAAATCTATGGTTTCTCTGTTATACTCTCAACACAAGTTTTTGTTTTCTTAAAAACTCTAACCTTCCACCACAGTAGATGCTGTCGGATTTGATAAAGGATTTCCAACATTTTTTTTAACTACAAGTAGTAGCTGGGGTAAGGTTTTTATTTAATAATTTAGAGTACATTTTTTTTTCATTTGGGACAGAGTCATGGAAACATGTAATTGATTTGAGTAGGTTTAGTTAATATAGAAGTTGATTTCTTTAGAGGTTTGTGTATGTGTGTTTGTGAGTCAGTGTGTGTGTGTGTGTGTCTATGTGTAAAAATTTATGTGGGTATGTATGTGTAATGTTGTGTGTGCGTGTGTGTATTTAAATTGTGTCTATGTGTGTTTGTATGTCAGTGTGTGTGAATGCGTGTTTGTATGTGTGTCAGTAGTGTGTGCATGTGTGTATGCGTGATGTGGTGTGTAGGTGTGATGTGTAGAAATGTGAGGATGTCTGTGTTCAGTGTGTGCAATTTGTAAGATACAATGGATAAGATTTGAGGCTTGAGATTAAACATAATTTTGAGAATTTGATTGAGAGTTGGATTTATTTGCAAATTTTATTTTTTATTTTAACTCACTGAACTTTCAATTAAGTCCTATTTTCTAAATCAAAGTTTCTGGATTATTTTCAGTTTAGCCCCAAGCACTTTTAATTTAGTCCAAATGTTTATTTAATTTTTCAGATTTTCAAAGTTGACCCCTATAATTTAATTAGGCTTTCTGTAATTTTCAACTTTGACTCTACAAGTTTTTAATTCAGTCTAAAAACTTAAATTTGACTTTTGACTTTTCAGTTTAGCCCCAAAACTTATATTTTTAATCAATTTTTACATGCTAAAAAGCCCTAGACTATTTTATAAATATAATTATTTCAATTATAAGTTCTTGTTTAATCTCTAAGCCTAAATCATGTTAAATTTATATTGTAGGCGATAAAGAACCGTACAATTAGGACTTCTACTTTCGAGCTTTTTGTGCATCTACTTTATTTTGTTGATTGAGGTAGGGATTCTTATCACATTTTATGTGTATATTTCATTGTCCTTGTTAAATGCTTAAATTGTTCAATTATGTGAATTACGCATTTTAAATGGTTAAATGATATGCATAATTATGTGAATTATATGCTTTCGATGTATTATATGATATGCATAATTATGTGAATCATATGCTTTTAATGTGCTATATGATATGATTAATTTTATGAATTACATGTTTTAATTATAATGTATGTTATGAAATGGGAAAGAAAAATATGGCATTCGTGCCTACGGAAAAGGAAATTTTTTTTTGCCACGTGCCGCGAGAAAGGAAAAATATGGCATTCGTGCCACGAGAAAGGAAATTTTTAGCCACGTGCCTTTGGAAAGGAAAAAATATGGCATTCGTCTTTGCGGGAGAGGAAAATTTTTTGGCCACATGCCACGTGAAAGGAGAAATATGGCATTCGTGCCACGGAAAAGGAAAATTTTTGGCCTCGTGCCATGGGAAAGGAAAATATGGCATTCGTGCCTACGGGAAAGGCAAATTTTTGGCCTTGTGCCAGGGAAAGGAAAATATGGCATTCGTGCCACGGGAAATGAAAATTTTTGGCCTCGTCTTGCGGGAAAGGAAAATATGGCATTTGTGCCTACGGGAAAAGGTTATGTGATATTCGGCTTATGCCAAGGGAAAGGTTATGTGTTAATTTATGTAATTGTGCACTTTTCGTATTTAGCTTGGACAATCTTTATCCCTCTTGAGTAGGGGTGGGCATCGGATCGGGTAGTTGGGTTTTCGGGTAGTCGGGTCGAGGGGTATCCGAAGTTGTCGGGTGGTAAATATAGCTACCATCAACCGAACCGATATTATCGGTATCCGAAAGTCGGTTACCAAAATAATCTGGGTACCCAGGCCACTCGGGTTTTGGATAATATTTTTTTATTATTTAATTTTTGTTGGTACATTTTTATTACAACTTTTGAGGAAAAAAAAGGAAAAAATAGAGTATGGGACGTCATTCCCCATAATCCCCACCACCACGATCCACTACACCCAACTTTGTCCCCAACTTTCCTCCATAAAAATATAAAAAAACTAAACTTTGTCCCCAACTTTCTCACAAATTCACGCCCAAATTTGCACAATCCCAATATACACACTCCAAAGTCCAACCCACTTCACAATACACGAGACACACTCACCCACATGCACACCACGCACTTTGTACACACATAAATAGAAACCCAAAAATTCGTAGAGAGGAGGAAGAAATTTGGAGATTAAGGAGTAAGGGCTTTACCTGTTTGAGCCGAGTTCTCGTTGTTGTCGCATTTAGGAAAGTGGAGCGAATGGTGATTTTGTGAAGAGTGAAGAGACACGAGAGAAGACAGAGAGTCTGCGGGAGAGATTAATCCCTATTCTATTTTTCTCTTTTTTTAAAAAAACTAGGGTACCGTCGGATATTCGGGTACTAACTACAAAACCGAACCCCAACCCGACTTATTAAGTTCGGTTATCGGGTTACCCAAAACCAATTCTTTTAAAAAATATCGACCGTCGATTTTTACCCGATCGGTCGGGACTAATCTTGACCAGAATGCCACCCCTACTCTTGAATATGTGATTACTCATCCCTAAATTCAAATTCTTTCGGATCATACGGATGGATGCGTTGCGAGATGTGGGGAATAACCGATGATTTTAGTTTTAATTATTTGAATTTCAATAACTATGAACTCGTTTTAAATTTCGAACAATTGTGGTGTACTATTTTCTTTTAATTTATTTCAAAGTGTTTTGAGTGGATTTTAAGGGTCTGTTTGTTTATGTTTCCATGGTCCATTTCGGTTTAAGGTTGGAAATAGAATTTTGAGAATTTATTGGTTTTCGTGTGGAAATTGAGATTGTGTTTGGATGAATAAATTGAAATGTGTTTTATGTAGGGTTGGAAATGAGATTGTGTTTGGTTTGAGTAGTTTTGAAATATTATTTTATGTATATAATAATTGAAAAGTTGGTAGTGGTGGGGTCCACTTCAATATTTTAATTTGAATATATAATATTATATTTGTAAGATTATAGTTGGTGGGTCCCATTAGATAATTATAATTTAAAAATAGTAATATTTTAAGTAGATAAAATTGATAATGGTGGGTCCCACATGTATAATTGGGTTAAAATATGAAAATAGTGATTGATAAGTAATGATGAGTGATGTAGGGTAGTGTATAGGTTTGAAAATAGAAATTATAGGTTTAAGATGTTTTATGTGAAAAGTAGAAAATGAAAATAATAATTTCCATTGGAAATTTTATGAACAAACATGATTCCACTTTTATGTATAGTTGGGCGGAAAGAGACCATTGGAAACATAAACAAACAAGGCCTAAATGTTTGACAAATACTCTATAATTATTTCTTAAGACTTAAAGTATTCTCATTATCGCTCCGCTAAAACTGTTCATCTATCTATTTAAAAAAAACGTGATTTTCTCAAAATTTAGTAACGCTAAAAATACATTTCAAAAAGTAGGGCGTTACACATACCAACAAATATTTTTTTTGTGTGGGATTTTGCCTGGAACCTCAAAATTGCACGAAGAATTCATTTATGATGAAAAATATTATTTTTGGGAAGTTTTTTCCGAAAATTATCGCCCGACTTGGGACGACAAGAAAACATACGAAAAATATTATTTTTGCATGACATTTTGTCTAGGACCTCAAAATTACATGAAGAATTCATTTATGGTGAAAAATATTATTTCCGGATTTTTTTCCCAAAAATCACCGTGTGAAATATACAATTTAAATCTCAAGTAAACATGCCAAAAATATTATTTTTGCATGAATATTTGACTAGGACATCAAAATTGCATGACAAAGTCATTTATGAGGAAAAAATTATTTCGGTAATATTTTTCCCAAAAATTACCGTCGACTCATGAAAAATATAACTTAAATCGCAAGAAAACATACTAACAAATATTATTTTTGCGTGGAATTTTGCCAGGACCTCAAAATTACATGAAGAATACACTTATGATTAAAAACATTGTTTTGGGGAATGTTATTTCCCAAAAATTACCCTCGGGACGACAAAAAAATATACCAAAAATATTATTTATATGTGGGATTTTTTCTGGGACCCTAAAATTGCATGAAAAATTCATTTATGATGAAAAATAATTGTTTAGGAATTTTTGGTTCTCGAAAAAATGACCGTCAACTTGTGAAGAATGTCATTTAAACCACAAGAAAATATACCAAAAATATTATTTTGTGTGGGATTTTGTGAGTGACCTCAAAAATTGCACGAAGAATTCTGATTTTATTAAAGCCCTTCTTAATCACTTATAATTTTACATATATTCAAATTTTAATAATAGAATATAATATTATATAATGTTATCTTATATAATATTCTTTGTATATAATCAAGATATATATATATATATAGGGATGAGATCTCATGTGGCGACTTCTTACCATGTGGCGGTATGGATGAATCTCATCCATCCATCATATTCAATCAATGGTTGATTACGCCTAAAAAACACCATTTTCTAATTATTTTATGTGTTAAAAGGGCAAATCGGTAACTATCAAAATGGTGTAAAAATAATACCATATTTACTTACCTAAAATCAAGGGATGTAATCAACATCATCTTTCCATAATAGACACGCCTAAATCATGGCAAAAAAAACGGATTCACCCTCTTCACTCTGCATTGATGCAATACTGACAAGGACAAAAATTGTCTTATGTTAATTGTATGCCATTTATTATCTAATTGTATATCATTTCCATACTAAATGTGCATCATTTTTATGTCCGTAAAAGTAAATAAAAATAGTCAGGCAAAAACCATAAATGCTTGAAATATAAATGATATATGTGTGCCTAGTTACTATTAACTATACACAATTTCATCACTAATTATGCGCCAACTTATTTTATCTTTAATTTTTTGTTCTTTTATACAACTCTCAATTCAACACTATATGTGTGCCAAATTACTATTAAATGTTTACCACTTCATCGTTAATTGTACACTCAAAATAAATTGGATTTCAATTTTTAAAATGATTGCATTGTATTCCAAAAACAAGCATAATGTTAGTTATTAACAGTGCACATAGTGCTTATAAAATATGCACTAAAAAAATTCATTAACACTGTAAATAATACAAAAGCTTGAGGATAACATGTATATACCAAACGTTGTAAACATGTACCAGAATACTATTAACTGTGCACTATTTATTCACTAACTATACAACAAAAAATAGCTTGTTCAAATGATTTAAAGGCCCTCAACGTTGTAAACATTGTCCGATAGAGTTGTTGGCACGGATCTTGTCCTCAACTTGGGCATCGCAGATTTCAAGCGGTTGTGATCTTGGACCTCTTATTAACATTACGTGCACCCCGTTCGGCCCTGGAGATGCCGGTCTTTTCCTGTTTCCTCTTGCCATTAAAAGTTATCAACCTGGTATTGACAACATTAACAATATTAAGGCATAACTCAAGCATCAAGTATCAAATAAAAATACACAAATGAAAAACTATTTGTGCACTGTATGAACCTTATTTGTATACTAGAATAAAACTATTTAAACACCATGTGTGATGATGCATTTCATGGACTATATATACACATGACCAAACTTATCAATGCACCAAAACACATATTCATTACGCAATAACAATACTAAATATGCATCAATACATATATACATGGCTCTTTCATTTTTTTTTTATTTCAGGGGTTAAACTAACACCACACTAGATTTAACTATACATCAAAAATAACTAAAAGTTCATCATTCTTAAATAAATTGTACACCATAAATACAAAGAAGAAATCACGGAAAATGATCAAGGTATCTTTGACACATTTCACAAAAACCCAATTTTCAAAAAACATAAAAAATCAATAATTACGCAAAACAAACTACATACACCATCTTATATCTATAACATAAAAATATTACACCATCCAATAACTAAAAATACATCGTTTTTACCAACTTTTATACCAAAAAAATCCCCAACATATATTCCCTAATTCGCACAAAAATATTCCCAGAAACAAAAAAGATAACCCATGAAATCGCCTGGACAAATCGAAAATCAAAATCCTAGACACTTCAAAAATAAAAACAAATAAAAACAAACAAGAATGCCTACTCCTCTTAATACATATTACTTCAAATATCCAAAATCAACGAGTTGAATGGTTCAACAAAAAAATGAAAAACACATGTAAAGTAAAATCCTTTACTAGCAAAATTTCGATCCAAAAACTTAAATAAAATGAAAGCAAAACACTTACCTTTATCAACTATTGGAAGAATCGGTAACACCCTACGATGAAATGCGACATTGACCGGGCCTTCAAGTCGAGGACTCGGACATGTTTCAACGAGAAGAGGCCTTGAAGAAAAGCGAGAGCACCTATTCACGAGAGATGAGTAAAGGGTTTGTTGCGGAGTAGAGTGCCCATTCTCATCCGTCATCCGCTAGGTGCATTAAGGAAATGGGAGTAATTGAAATCCCAAAAATATGGGATTATGGAGGTTACCAAAACTAACGGAATTAATTTGTGTACAAAATGACTTTTGTGCCCTTAATTGGGCGAAATCAAAAAAATTTAAAAAAATTCAAAAAATAGCTGGGCCTTTAGATTTGTCAGATTAATGGCTTAGATTGATCCACTTTGCCACATGGTAATCCCCGCCACATTTGATCATATACTATATATATATATATATATATATATATATATATAGGGATGAGATCTCATGTGGCGACTTTCTACCATGTGGCGGTATGGATGAATCTCATCCATCCATCATATTCAATCAATGGTTGATTACGCCTAAAAAACACCATTTTCTAATTATTTTATGTGTTAAAAGGGCAAATCGGTAACTATCAAAATGGTGTAAAAATAATACCATATTTACTTACCTAAAATCAAGGGATATAATCAACATCATCTTTCCATAATAGACACGCCTAAATCATGGCAAAAAAAAACGGATTCACCCTCTTCACTCTGCATTGATGCAATACGGACAAGGACAAAAATTGTCTTATGTTAATTGTATGCCATTTATTATCTAATTGTATATCATTTCCATACTAAATGTGCATCATTTTTATGTCCGTAAAAGTAAATAAAAATAGCTGGGCAAAAACCATAAATGCTTGAAATATAAATGATATATGTGTGCCTAGTTACTATTAACTATACACAATTTCATCACTAATTATGCGCCAACTTATTTTATCTTTAATTTTTTATTCTTTTATACAACTCTCAATTCAACACTATATGTGTGCCAAATTACTATTAAATGTTTACCACTTCATCGTTAATTGTACACTCAAAATAAATTGGATTTCAATTTTTAAAATGATTGCATTGTATTCCAAAAACAAGCATAATGTTAGTTATTAACGATTGCACATAGTGCTTATAAAATATGCACTAAAAAAATTCATTAACACCTGTAAATAATACAAAAAGCTTGAGGATAACATGTATATACCAAAGCGTTGTAAACATGTACGAATACTATTAATGTGCACTATTTATTCACTAACTTTACAACAAAAAATAGCTTGTTCAAATGATTTAAAGGCCCTCAACGTTGTAAACATTTTCCGATAGAGTTGTTGCACGGATCTTGTCCTCAACTTGGGCATCGCAAATTTCAAGGCGGATTGTGATCTTGGACCTCTTATTAACATTAAGTGCACCCTCGTTCGCCCTGGAGATGCGGTCTTTTCTTGTTTCCTCTTGCCATTAAAAGTTATCAACCTGGTATTGACAACATTAACAATATTAAGGCATAACTCAAGCATCAAGTATCAAATAAAAATACACAAATGAAAAACTATTTGTTTTGTATGAACCTTATTTGTATACTAGAATAAAACTATTTAAACACCATGTGTGATGATGCATTTCATGGACTATATATACACATGACCAAACTTATCAATGCACCAAAACACATATTTATTACGCAATAACAATACTAAATATGCATCAATACATATATACATGGCTCTTTCATTTTTTTTTATTTCAGGGGTTAAACTAACACCACACTAGATTTAACTATACATCAAAAATAACTAAAAGTTCATCATTCTTAAATAAATTGTACACCATAAATACAAAGAAGAAATCACGGAAAATGATCAAGGTATCTTTGACACATTTCAAAAACCCGATTTTCAAAAAACATAAAAAATCAATAATTACGCAAAACAAACTACATACACCATCTTATATCTATAACATAAAAATATTACACCATCCAATAACTAAAAATACATCGTTTTTACCAACTTTTATACAAAAAATCCCCAACATATATTCCTAACTCGCACAAAAATATTCCCGGAAACAAAAAGATAACCCATGAAATCGCTGGACAAATCGAAAATCAAAATCCTAGACACTTCAAAAATAAAAACAAATAAAAACAAACAAGAATGCCTACTCCTCTTAATACATATTACTTCAAATATCCAAAATCAACAGTTGAATGGTTCAACAAAAAAATGAAAAACACATGTAAAGTAAAATCCTTTACTAGCAAAATTTCGATCCAAAACTTAAATAAAATGAAAGCAAAACACTTACCTTTATCAACTATTGGAAGAATCGGTAACACCCTATCGATGAAATCGACATTGGGCGGGCCTTCAAGTCGAGGACTCGGACATGTTTCAACGAGAAGAGGCCTTGAAGAAAAGCGAGAGCACCTATTCACGAGAGATGAGTAAAGGGTTTGTTGCGAGTAGAGTGCCCATTCTCATCCGTCATCTGCTAGAGTGCGTTAAGGAAATGGGAGTAATTGAAATCCCAAAAAATATGGGATTATGGAGGTTACCAAAACTAACGGAATTAATTTGTGTACAAAATGACTTTTGTGCCCTTAATTGGGCGAAATCAAAAAAATTTTAAAAAAAAATTCAAAAAATAATGGGCCTTTAGATTTGTCGGATTAATGGCTTAGATTGATCCACACCGCCACATGGTAATCCCCCGCCACATTTGATCCTATACCTATATATATAATCTCGTGTGAATCTCACATCATCAATTACTATGGCTTGTTTTCAAAAATACTTACATTATATGATTGATTCTATCTTATAAAACTTTTCTATATGTTTATGATATAAATCATATAATATTACCTATGCCATAATTATTTTTATTGCATGCAATGCAAAATGCATAAAGTTTTCAACTATAAATTATGTCATTATTTTTGCAATACGTGAGTATTAATAATATCATTGACAACAATTAAATGGAACAAATTATTTTTTTATATAGCGCATTATTTTGATTTTCAATTTATGAATCATTTATGGAATTAATCTCATTATTTGGCCATCAATTCACTCGGTTTTCTTTTTTCTATTAATAATCTGAATAGGGAAGACAATATATATTGATTAAAATGAATAAATAAAGTCAATATCTAATAATTAAAATTAAATAATTTATAATATATTTTAGAATTTTTTGAAATCCGGTATAAATTGTATGATTTGAATAGATACAATATCAAATACAAAACAGACATTCCTAAAATGGGATTGATAATCTTACCAAAATATTGTAATTAAAAAATTATTTGTATGCATGTCTTTCTTTTTAATTAAAAAACATCGAAAATTATATTTGGCAAAGTACAAATGGGTGAAAAAATATTTTTGGAACAAAGTTGTTTATTATATACGGAAAATTTTATTTTACCCCTTGTATTATCCATATTATATCAAATACACCATTCTACTATTAAAATCTTCAAATACCCCACGAAATTATAGATATTATGTTGATGGACAAGAGTACACTTGATTTAAATAAATTGATAAATTTCCCTCAAAGAAAATGACAAATTTACTATACGCCCTCTATAATTAACTATCAATATAAACTTGACTCAAATTTTACATGTTTGATTAATTAAATAAAAAACTTAATTTAAATTTCAAACAAGTATATAGTTAAATATAAGTTTAATATTATCACGAAGTCACGTTAATAATTTTAATTTTTTTACATAAAATCGTCATTACTATTACTTCAAATGTACATATTTGATAAATAAATAATACATTTAAACTCAAATTCTTTGTATAATATTTAATTATGCTTATAATTTATATAATCTAAATTTAAGATGAGATAATTTTAATATAATATTATTAATAATGTATTTAATTATTTCTTCATTTTAAATTTTATTAAGATTAATTTCTTTCAAAAACTTGTCTTAAATAAAAAATAAGTCCTATTATTAATATTTGGTGATAGTATTTATATGATATGTTGTTCTATAACCACGAGCTTGTAGCTCGCGTGGTATTGCTCACCCTTTGTTAAGGTGTTGACAGGAGTTCGAATCATGTATCTTTCGGTTTCTTGAAATATACCCTTCTCCTCTAAACATTGCTCTCAACTTATTAAGAAAAACAAATATGTTGTTACGTAATTTATAATATTTACTTTTTGTTGTATAAGTTATGTTCTAGACTAGTCAATATATTTGACATGCATAAACACATCTTATATGGTAGGAATGAATATAAGTTGATTATCAACTCAAATGATCTAAATTTAGTACTTATTAAAAATCGGGATATATATTCAACGCATATAATGATAGTAATATTAATTTATTTATTTAAAGATTGAAGTTATTTCTCTGTATTTTTGAAATTATATCTTTCTCTTTGTGAATTCTATAACAAATTATATATATTTATTTGTTTAACTAAAGTGGAGTTAATTAATAAAATATAGGATTAAATAATATTTGAAATTAATGTTATAGAATGTAACATATGAAATATAACAATACATATGGTTCGAGGGTATTTAGGTCCATCAATATTATTTGGGTTATTGATTTTTAGTACGACCTAAAGCACTTTCTTTGGTTTGAGACGACATTTCGAGTTACCAATTTAGTACTCATACTTCACATTTTTTATAAATTGATACCTATTCACTTTTAAGGACGAAATGACCCCCAAATTTTTTTATTTTTGCGTTAAAAGTTTTACTTTGAATTATTAAATTTAAAAATAAGTTTAGTTAAGAAATAACTTATTATTATTTAATTAAATGATTAAATTCTTTAATGAGAACTAATTAAAAAATAATATATTAATAAAAAAATTGCTACAATTTTCTTTATTTACTATCTTAATTTTAATTTTTAAATTATTTAATTTTCAATTTGTTTTTTTAAAATTACTTAATTAAACTAAATTTTTGATTAATTAAATTTAATTTATGTTTATTAATTTACTAATTTAATGTATTTTATTTTATTTTATCTAAAAATTCATTAATATTTTTATAAACTTCTTTTTATTTTTAATTATTTAAATTAATTAAGATTTTAATTGATTTTATAATTTAAATAAGTATACTCAAAAATTCATTTTGAGTATACTTATGTTTGTTGGAGACATTTTCGTCTTTAAAAGTGAACATGTATAAAAAAATGTGAAGTATGTGTACTAAATTTGTAACTTGGAAATGTCGGATCTAAACCAGTGAAAGTGTCGATAGGTTAGGTACTAAAAAATCAATAAATCGTATTCTTTGTTGGTTTAGAGGGTATTTGAAGGTTTCAATAGTAGAATGGGTATTTGATATAAAATGAATAGTATAAGGGTAGAACAAATCTTACCCTAGATATAGTAGATGGGGTGCCCGATAGCGCTGGGGTGGGCATTCGGGTTCGGCTCGATCCAGGGTAAAAGCGATCGGATCGGTTATTTTAAAAAAAACGGTTTTGGGTAACCCGATAATCGAACTTAATAAGTCGAATCGGGGTTCGGGTTGTGTAAATATTACCCGAATACCCGATTGGATACCCGTTAATTTTTTAAGAAAAATGAAAAATAGAATAGGCCAAATGCTGGGCTTAATCTCTCTCGACTCTCAGTCTTCTATCCTCTGTCTCTTCACTCTTCACAAAATCACCATCCGGCCTCCACTTCCCGGTGCGGCGTGTGGCGTGCAGTGAACTCGGTTCGTGAGAAGGTAAACCCCTTTCTCCTTTATCTCTAAATTTCTTCCTTTCTCTAGAAATTTCGGTTTTCTACTTGTGTGTGTATGGTTGTGAAGTGGGTTGAGTGTGTGTATTGTGCAAATTTGGGCGTGAATGTATGAGAAAGTTGGGTGGTGAGGAATGACGTCCCATACTCTATTTTTTTCGTTTTCTTTCCCCCAAAAGTTGTAATAACATCCTCTAAGGAGCCCCCTCAAAAAAAAAAAAAAACAGCCTCTAAGGAGCGGGAATTAAATAATAAAAAAGTTGTTACCCAAAACCCGATTGGTTAGCTACCCGATTATTTTGGGTACCGATAATATCGGTTCGGTGGCGGTAGCTATATTTGCCACCCGACAACTTTGGATACGACGACCCGACTATTGGCCCGATGCCCACCCCTAATAGCGTTCCACATGAAATATAATGAAAAGACAAAAGATAAAGTGAGATAGTTGAAGTACAAAGGATTAAAATGATATTCAACAAAAATACAGGGGACAAAGTTGACTTTACCCATTTTCTAAAGGTCAAAATAACAACTATGGATTCTACGTGAGAAATCGACACCGTTGAATGCGTCTGAAGGCAATCCGTTGCCATTGACGTCCCCAATTTGCCAACCCTCACTTCAGTGTTCGCCCTAATTAATTCGCGATTTCCTTTTCTATTATTAGTTATTATCTTTTCAGGTACTTTAACACTCGATTTGTTCTGTACTTTTAATTCTTGATTATGAATTATCGGTTTATTTCTCTAATCTCTATACCTTTAATTTTTTACCTTAAATATGTTGGGTGGTAACTCGAATGATCATCGTCGAATCACAGCGGTTTATACGTTGTTTGTCACGAGTTGGATGGGCTATCTGCTAATGTTTGTTTGATTGAGATATAAATTGATATGTTTGAATTTTGAAACAAGTGATTAGTGCGTGTTTGAGTGTATATGTAGACTTGAGGAAAATTACTGAAATTTGTGAATGCTATTGAAGTGATTAGTCCGTCTTACTCAAGCTTTAAGCTATGTGTATTTTGTATGCTTTTATAGAATGCTATAGTACTACCCTCAAATGCTTTAGTACTTTCCGTGCACGTTGATTGGGGTTGTTTTAGTGCTGAATATTGGAAATTTCTTTCCGATGTCCGGTTGACTACCTTTTTCTCAATAATGTGTTTGTTGGCATTATTTTGGGACATGTTCAATGAACTTTCCAAAGGACTACAACAACATTACACTTTTGCATGTTCATTTTCACTTACCCACGGTTGTATGCGGGAAGGCCAATTTGAGAAATCCTAAATGAAACCTTTGAAACAGTTCGGTAGGGGTTAGTTAGTTTTTCACTTTTTGGTATGAGCAGAGCCCATCAATCAATTTTCATGAGCATTGAAATTAACAATTTTTAAAGGTGATACTGAATTTTTACTTTTTGTGAATTGGGCTTCTTTTACAAGTATGCATTTACACGGTTACCACCATTCCAACTTATGTCCATGCTCTTTAGTGTTCTGTTGGACTGAAGGTTTTGTATTATCTTGCATATATTTTGTTAATAGGACTTGCTAAAGGAGGAAAAAGAATTGTTTTACATATACACAATTATGTGAATTCAGCCAACTAAAAACAGTTCAATAAATCATAGCTTTGACGAGCTGTTTTGTTACTAGATTAATGCACTTAAAGAATTTTATGCTAATTTCTTGACTAGTACTATTGGATAAAAGTTTGTAATTACTATGCAAATTTTATTTTACTAATTAAGATTAAGTGTGGTGATTATTGAGCTTGAAGGATACAGAGATCATAGGTGTTCTGGTCTATAATTAACAGCCTTAAGTGGTGGAAATGTTTTATAAGCTAGACAGTAGTTATATGATATGTTCAATTTTCGTTTCAATATTTTGGCATTGCTTTAGTTTTCCACATCTAAACCATTTCTTATTTGAGTTTCAGGGATTCTCTGTTTTCTTCTTTTGTCTTTGTAATAACTTTGCTATCTGTATGTAGTGCCTGAAAGACTCTTCATGTTATGTGATTTTGCTTTATGATGTTAATTTCCTAATTCCTAGAAATGTTAAATTAAATCTGGAAATTCTAACTGAATTGCTCCTCAGTCATCTTCTCTAATGTTGTTTCATAGCTTAGTCATTTCTTTCACAACTGGAATTTGATGAAAGGCATTGAACTGAATAACACCTTGAGCTAGGAAACTTTTTTGAAGTTAACAGATTGTAGTTGGTATCAGTTGCAGCGAATACTTCCATGATCCGCCACCTGCCCATTTGGGTGTTAGGTTTGCCAATTTGATTATATAAGCATTGTTAGTTAGACAATATGTATTATCAATTTGAATACGTTTATAAGTGATGCCATTTTGATTTGGATGAAATGAAAAAAAATGACTCAGTTCATCTAGAGTAGCTTAGTCAAATCATAACATTTTTGCGTAATCCATTTGTTTTCTCATTGTGCAAATTTAAATAAAAAAAAACTCTCATATCTCTTGCTATTAGACACTCAGAAAAGACATTCATATGCTACATCATATGATCTTGGGACTTGATTACTATTATGCATAGTCTCTCCTTTTATTTCTTATTACATTGTTTGACAGGCCTGCTATATCTGAAGTCATCCGAGGATAGACCAAAGCTAATCTTGCATACAACCTCCAGTGTTCTATTATTATTCTACCTGATCACTAATGCAGAGTGTCAATGGAGGGAGGCTCAGATTTTGCATTGATAGAGGGGCACATTCACTGATGTCTATGCTGAAATTCCAGGAAGGTCTGAAGGCCGTGTAATGAAGCTGCTATCTGTTGACCCAGCTAATTATGATGATGCCCCAGTAGAAGGGATTAGGAGGATTCTGGAAGAATATAGTGGACAAAAGATTCCCCGAAGTTCAAAAGTCCCCACAGATAAGATTGAATGGGTAAGGATGGGAACAACTGTAGCAACAAATGCCCTATTAGAGAGGAAAGGGGAAAGGATTGCACTTTGTGTGACTCGGAACTTCAGGGATCTGCTGCAGATTGGGAACCAGGCCCGGCCAAATATCTTTGACCTCACTGTATCAAAACCATCAAATCTGTATGAGGAGGTTGTGGAAATTGATGAGAGAGTTGAGCTTGTTCTTGACGAGGAGAACATAAAGTCAGATTCTTCTGCATCAATAGTTGAGGGTATTTCAGGGGAGCTTGTCAGGGTTGTAAAACCACTAAATGAGGAAGCTTTAAAGCCTTTGCTTAAAGGTCTTTTGGGAAAAGGTATTAGCAGCTTAGCGGTAGTATTACTGCATTCTTACACTTACCCACATCATGAAATATTAGTTGAAAAAGTGGCGATGAGTTTGGGATTCAAACATGTTTCTTTGTCATCTGCTTTGACTCCCATGGTTCGAGCTGTCCCTCGGGTTTCACAGCCTGCGTAGATGCATACCTGACTCCTGTTACTAAAGAATATTTGAAAGGATTTATGTCTAAATTTGATGAAGAACTGGGTAAATTGAATGTTTTGTTTATGCAATCGGATGGAGGATTGGCACCAGAGAGTAGATTTTCTGGCCACAAAGCTGTTTTATCTGGTCCTGCAGGTGGAGTAGTTGGATACTCACAAACACTTTTTGGGGTTGAGACAGACAAGCCCCTTATTGGTTTTGACATGGGTGGCACGTCTACTGATGTGAGCCGTTATGCTGGCAGCTATGAACATGTTATCGAAACGCAAATTTCTGGTGCAATAATTCAAGCACCTCAACTTGAGATCAACACAGTCGCGGCCGGTGGCGGATCAAAGTTAAAGTTCCAATTTGGTGCTTTCAAGGTGGGTCCAGAATCAGTTGGTGCCCATCCGGGACCTGTTTGTTATCGTAAGGGAGGGGAGCTGGCTGTTACAGATGCAAATCTTATCTTAGGATATGTTATTCCTGATTATTTCCCATCAATCTTTGGCCCAAGAGAGGATCAGCCTTTAGATATCAGTGCAACTAAAAATGAATTTGAAAAACTTGCAAAACAAATCAATTTCTACAGAAAGAACCAGGATCCAACAGCTAAGGATATGACAGTGGAGGAAATCGCTCAGGGATTTGTTGATGTTGCAAATGAAACCATGTGCCGTCCTATTCGACAATTGACTGAGATGAAGGGTCATGAGACAAAGAACCATGCTCTTGCTTGCTTTGGAGGTGCTGGACCCCAACATGCCTGTGCTATTGCCAGATCTTTGGGCATGAAAGAAGTACTAATTCATAGGTACTGTGGGATATTAAGTGCATATGGTATGGGAATGGCGGATGTTGTGGAGGAAGAACAGGAACCATTTTCTGCTGTTTATGGTCCTGAATCTGTGTTGGAGGCCACTAATAGAGAAGCCGTGCTATTGAATCGAGTTCAATTGAAGCTGCAATTGCAGGGTTTTGAAGGGGAAGCTATCACAACTGAGACATTTTTAAATCTGAGATATGAGGGAACAGACTCTGCACTTATGGTAAAGAGCCCTATAGATGAAAATGGATCGAGAGGAGATTACGCTGTTGAATTTGAAAACTTATTTCAACAAGAATATGGATTTAAACTTCAAAGCAGGAATATCCTGATATGTGATGTGAGAGTTCGTGGTATTGGGGTCACTAATATAATTAAACCACGAGCTCTAGAGCCTGGGTTAGGGACTGCAAGAATTGAAGGTCGATACAAGGTTTATTTTGGGAACGGCTGGCATGATACACCTCTATTTAAGCTGGAAGATTTGGCATATGGGCATGTCATTCATGGCCCTGCCATAATCATGAATGGTAATAGCACTGTAATAATTGAACCTAGCAGTAAGGCTATTATTACAAAATATGGCAACATTAAGATTGAGATTGAATCAATCCATAATGTAGTGGCAGTAGCAAACGAGGTTGCAGATGTTGTGCAACTCTCGATCTTCAATCATAGATTTATGGGAATAGCTGAGCAGATGGGACGCACCCTACAGCGAACTTCAATATCGACAAATATTAAAGAAAGACTCGATTTCTCTTGTGCTCTTTTCGGTCCTGATGGTGGTCTAGTTGCAAATGCTCCTCATGTTCCTGTGCATTTAGGAGCTATGTCCAGCACGGTCAGGTGGCAGCTGAATTATTGGGGTGTCAATTTAAACGAAGGAGATGTTTTGGTTTCAAATCATCCATGTGCTGGAGGTAGCCATCTGCCTGATATAACTGTTGTTACCCCTGTTTTTGTTAAGGGAAGCTGGTTTTCTTTGTTGCTAGTAGAGGGCACCATGCAGAGATTGGAGGTATTACTCCTGGAAGCATGCCGCCGTTCTCCAAGTCCATATTTGAGGAAGGAGCTGCAATAAAAGCGTTCAAGCTTGTGGAGAAGGGCAACTTTCAAGAAGAAGGGATCAGCCAACTTCTCCTATTTCCGTCTTCAGATGAATCAGCTCGTAGTATCCCTGGGACACGTAGGCTTCAAGATAATTTATCAGACCTCCGAGCACAAATAGCTGCAAATCAAAGAGGAATTTCACTTATTAAGGAGCTTATCGAGCAATATAGTTTGGAGACTGTACAGTCATACATGAACCATGTGCAGGTCAATGCAGATGGTGCAGTGAGAGAAATGTTGAAGTCTATTGCTGCCAAAGTTGCGTCTGAGTCTGCTAAAGTCGAAGGCGATTTTGTGACCATTGAAGAAGAAGATTGCATGGATGATGGTTCCGTTATACATTTGAAACTCACCATCGATCCAAATAGAGGAGAAGCATTTTTCGATTTTTCTGGAACAAGCCCAGAAGTTTATGGGAATTGGAATGCGCCTGAGGCAGTTACAGCTGCTGCCGTAATTTACTGTTTGCGCTGTTTGGTGGACGTTGATATTCCTCTTAATCAAGGATGCTTGACTCCCGTAAAGATATACATTCCTCCTGGTTCGTTTCTGTCTCCGAGCGATAAGGCTGCAGTGGTTGGTGGTAACGTTCTAACATCTCAGAGGATAACCGATGTTGTTCTTACAGCCTTTCAGGCTTGTGCTTGTTCGCAGGGTTGCATGAATAATTTAACCTTTGGGGATAATAATTTCGGGTACTATGAGACGATTGGAGGTGGAAGTGGTGCTGGGCCGAGCTGGGACGGTACGAGTGGGGTCCAGTGCCACATGACTAATACTCGTATGACAGACCCGGAGATTTTCGAGCAGAGGTATCCGGTTGTACTACATAGATTTGGATTAAGGGAGAATAGTGGAGGTGCTGGAATTCATAGAGGAGGTGATGGAATCGTTAGGGAGATAGAATTCAGACGTGACGTTGTTGTTAGCATTCTTTCTGAAAGGCGTGTGCATGCCCCGAGGGGATTGAAGGGAGGAAAAGACGGGGCTCGAGGAGCTAATTACCTTATTACGAAAGACAAACGCAGAGTATACCTTGGAGGAAAAACACAGTTGAGGTGCAGGCTGGTGAAATTCTTCAGATTTTAACTCCAGGTGGTGGGGGTTGGGGTTCCTTTTAAATTCTGATGTTCTACTTCTTTCAGATTTTTAAAAGGAAACAAATAATGAATAATTATGTAATAAGTGCCATTGGAAATACCCCACCTGTATAATAATGATGGGCTCTGTTTAAATCACACCAATAGGTATGAAATTACTCTATTTGATGTAAGGATTCAATGTTTGGAGTGTTTGGTGTTTTGAATTCAATGTGCTCCGCTGTTTAATAACTATTCGTTTTTACTTCCCGTAAAACCTCTGGCTGGTTTTTTAGCTTCTTAGATGATCTTGGTTGAAATCAACTATGGCTAGAACCTAATGTTGTCATTCAAATAGGTTGGGAATAAAACTAAATGTATCATACATAATTTGATTTTTTGGCTTCATCACACTACCAGAACAGCCCACAATCTGAAATTTCTTCACAATATTTCTCTAAACGTACGTGTTTGTGATGTTTTTCGTTACGTTATTGTGATGTTGATGCATTGAGGAGATTGATACAGTGTTTGTTTTCTTATTAAATTACAATTGCTTATGTTATGTCATTTTGGCTGCAAAGGGAATATGTTGGATTGTGTATGTGAATTGGGAGCAAAGGGCAATTGTTTTTTTTTTTGTACAGTTATAGATTTGCAGGGCATTTATTTACAAACCCTAGTTTCTGAACAAGGGAGTTTTGAAGCTTTAATTTTAAGTAACAGTATTTATTTTTGTTCTTTTCTTCTGTTTTGGCAATTTTGGGACTGTTTGGAAGGACTGGTTCTGGGTTCTTGAACTGAGTTTATTGTTTATGCCATTGCTTGCTTATTATTTTTCCAAGGATGAGAAGCTTCTTGTTTATGAGTACATGCTGGCTGGTAGCTTGTCTTCAGCTTTGCACGGTATGTTTTTTACTTCATGTCTACATTTTTGGCATTGGTTGTCAGAATTGTTCTAGTGTGCTTATGAATGTATTGTGTAGTGTATATTGTTTGCTGAATTAGTAAGTTGAAACATGTTAAGAAAGTGATCTATTGACCAATAGCTATAAGCTAGCGGCTTCTACAGCTTTTCTTAGTTAGGATTAATTGCAAAAGCTACCCATGAGGTTTAGTCTAATTACCAAAAAAAAAAAATTAGTTATCTTTCAAATTAAAAGATATCCTTTGACATTTGTTTCTTTTTAAAAATTGCACTTCAAGAAGTAGATATTTCTTAGGTAAATGCAAACCTCTATGGGATTTGTTGACATTGAGTAGTTTGATCAAACGGATTTATTGCATTTTTAAGAGTATTGTTGTCAATTAAATGTTCATTAATTATTTCTTATGTTTGTAGAAATATTATAGGTGCGACACATCCATAGATAGATAGGTGCATGATGCTTTCATAGATCATGATGGTGACCGCTCAGAGATGTGGTGCATAACTTGAAGAAGAAACGCATTAGAGACCAGTGATTGTGTGTCCGAACGAGACCTGGAAGAAGTGGTTGGCGTATTGGGGTATACCCGAAGTTAAAGCTAAATCAACAACAATCTAAGAATAGGATGAGTGAGGTGGGCGGACCGACGGTGGTTGCTCTCGCCATAGGAAGATCTCGCTCGGCCATTGAGCACTATCATGATCCGTAATGACGTCGATTTATATTTTGTTAGATCTCTCGCCATATCGAGAAAAATTGTTGTAAGTGATATAAGTAAATAATCTTTAAATAATATAAATTTATTATATTTTTAAATTTTTTGAAAGGATGTTTTTTAAAAGTCAATAATATTTTTTCAAAAATTTTAACGTGGTTGTTTTCTTGTAGGAGGATATATAGGGAATTTTGGTTGCTACTACACAGGCAAGGCGAGGAGTCGAATGAGCCCCTCGAGGTGGACATTTCCCGGATGTACATGGATGTAGTTGGCGGGGTAAAAAGCGGCGAATTTATGGCCGGGGCTTATACCTACACGCACTAGTGCCGGCTCTCATTCGCGAGTTCACACGCAGACGGACACCATTAGGCGGGAGGTGTGGATGGAGTTGCGGCAGAGATGGAAGATATGCGGGACGTAAATGCGTATGGAGGTGGAGCAGATGCGAGCACATATGCGCATGATGATGGATGAGCTACGCTGTTGCTTGGGTTAATCGCCTCCTCTGAGATCCTCCCCTGCGGTGGTGCTTCGGTGTTGCTAGTCATTCTTAGACGCCGCTTTTTATTGTATTTTGCGTATTGAAGTTTAATTTATTTTGACGTCGTTAATTGTAGTTTACATTGCGTTTTGATTCGACAATGTGACGAATATTTTTCGTTATATTAGACTTTGATTTCTTTTGTATTTTATAATTTGGGTTTATATTATTGCGCACGCACATGTGTGTTAAATGAAATTATAGTGTAATCATTAAAATTTATTTTTTAAAAATTATTAACGACGGAAAGGAATCATCACTAATATGAATGACCGTAAATTAAATCGACATCTTCCATTGCTAATTTTAACGACGGAAGTCACTAAAATGTCGTTAATTGGTTGTATAGTATATATTGTTGTCTGTTACTAGCGGCGGACTTTTTATCTAGCGACGGAAATTTTCACGCAATATTAGTGACGGCTCTATTTTGCATCGTTAGCGTTTTAGCAACCAAGATTTTAACGATGGATGTTTTCCACCGAGAAACTTAATAGCGACGGCTTTTTTATGTTTCTCTACGGAAAATTTAGTCGCTACTTTTGACTTTTGCTTGTAGTTCAGAAACTACTCGTAATTGATTTTTTATTAAATAAATAAAGTAAAATTGGATTGTTGGAAAATATTTCGTTAATATAAAAATAATAGAAAAAGGATGAAGCAAAGAAAATATTGTTTTAGATAAAATAATTCTTTAAAATCCAATGATGAAAATAAATATGTTTAAAATGTGGCTAATTTATCTAAATAAAGCAATTTAAAAATCTAATTAACAAATTAATGTGGAATGAAAAAGTCATACCTTTATAGGTGAAAATTCAGCAATGCCAATGTTGTTTTCTAACATTTATATGCGGCACGTAACTAGTAATCCGTCCAATACACGTATATTTATTTTTGAGAGTTTTCTAAAAAAATATTTTTTTGAGAGGATATTTTTTATTTGGTGGGGGTGAAAATTGGTGTTATTTAAATTTATTTTAGGTAGTAAAAGCATTATAAGTTTTGATATTAATATTATTTATGTTATTAAATGGAGGGTGTGTATTTTACAAAATACCCCAGGCCTCATCCTAATTAAAAGAAAAGGCAGGTCAACACGCGAACCAGAACTCCCCATTATTGTGTCAATGGACGGAGGAGTTTCCGGTGGCGGTGGAGCTGGCCCGGCGCCGTTCCTCTTAAAGACGTATGAAATGGTTGATGATACGAACACCGATGCCATCGTATCATGGAGCGGGAGCAGGAAGAGCTTTGTGGTCTGGAACCCACCGGAGTTCCAACGCCTTCTGCTCCCTTCTTACTTTAAGCACAACAATTTCTCCAGCTTCATCCGCCAGCTCAACACCTATGTATGTTTTCTCTCTTAGTTTAATTGTTTATTATTCAACTTAATTTCTTTGTAGATGCATTGGCAGCGTGAAATTATTTAATTAGGGTTGATTCTTATTTTATGTTGACATGGGTGTTTTAATTTGGATGGAAATTGAGCAAGAACACGCTTTTTTTTTTTTTTTTTTCCCTTGAAAAAACTCATTTCCCTTTGTTATCTTACTCAAGCTTTTTAGATGTGTTATTGCTGAAGGTTGAGCCGTGTATTTTTTTTTTTGTGTGTGTGTGTGTTTTGGGGATTGGGGCGTGTTGAGGATATTACGTCTTGTGTATAGCCACCGGCCCACCGAGTGAAAAGTGATAACTCGACATGCTTCTTTCTGACAAAACATGATAGATATGCTGTAGCCATAGCAGTCCGTGTTTCAGTGGCGGATCCAGAAATTCGAAAAATAGGGTACGATAAATTTTAGGCTAATCCTAGTTAGATTCTATCATTATTTTTTGGGAACAAAGTATTTGTAGGAGGGAGAAAATGTGGAAAATTGTGTAAACGATATGTAAGATATTTTGATTTTTTTGGATTTTAATTGTTAAAAATACCATTTTATATAAAAATTGGGGGTACAAAATATTATTAATATTATTTTTTAAACTAAATTAATTTTTTTTTTTTTCAAATTGGGGGTACAGTTGTACCCCCAAAATTCCAAGTGGCTCCGCCACTGCCGTGTTTGCTAAAATGTTATGCATACTTTTGGTTGTAGGGATTTAGGAAGATTGATCCAGAAAGATGGGAATTTGCTAATGAAGATTTTGTGAAAGATCAAAAGCATCTTCTTAAGAATATTCATCGTAGAAAGCCTATTCATAGCCACAGTCAGCCTCACGGTTCAATTGATCCTGAAAGAGCAGCATTTGAGGAAGAAATTGACAAGCTGTCACGTGAGAAGAATGTTCTCCAAGGAAATGTGTTGGGATTCAAAGAGCAGCAGTCTGCAGCAAAGATACAGCTGGAAAATCTAACACAGCGAATAGGTAGCATGGAGCAGAGGCAGGAGAGATTGCTAAGCTTCCTGGAAAAAGCAGTTCAAAATCCTGAGTTTGTTGAAAAACTAGCTCAGAAGCTCGAGTCAATGGATTTTTCAGCATATAATAAGAAGAGGAGGCTCCCTCAGGCAGATGATGTCCAATCAATTCCGGACAATGTTTTAGTGGACAATCAAAGCAGCTGCAGACCTGAGTTTGGGAGCATTTCTCACCAAGACTCCTTATGCAATAAGCTGAGGCTCGAGTTATCGCCAGCTGTTTCAGACGTCAACTTGCTTTCTCATAGCACACAAAGCTCCAATGAAGATGGGGGAGTAAGTCCTCGAGGGAGGATGATGGATGGATGGTCGAATGACATGCATGTGAGAAGTGCGGGGATTTTATGCCCCTCTGAAAGGTTAGAGCTATCAGATACTGGGGCTTCATTTACCTTAAAGATGGATTCGTCTTTGTCATGCAAAGTGGGACCTGAAAGCCCAAAACTTCATTCTTTGCCTTCAAATGACGAAGGTGATGCTCATCTTTCCTGCCTATTAAATCTCACTCTTGCATCTTCTCCTTTACAACTCAACAACAGCAGTCAGGAAATATGTACAGTACCAAGGCTGAACAGCGAGAATAATGAAGTTGTTGGTCATAGGGCTCCGGCACTTACTGATGATACTCCAACTTTATCTTCCTCCTCTCCTGATGTTCATAACAAGAAGCAGCAAGGGCCTGCAACAACTCAGAACAGGGTGAATGATGTCTTCTGGGAACAGTTTTTAACTGAAAGACCTGGCTGCTCAGATACTCATGAAGAGGCCAGCTCTAGTTTTAGGGCAAACCCTTACGACGAACAACAAGAAAGGAAATCAGTGAAAGGAATAGCGAAAAACACAAAGGGTATGGAGCATCTTACTCTCTAAGAAAAAACGAGCGTTACTTTTTTAGGTACATTTAACTCTTGTATCAGCTAGTAGTATTTTCTTCTACCGGCATCTTAGGAAAGCGTTATGTAGTTGGACTGCCTGCTGAAAATCTGATGTGTTGATCTTTACATTATGATCATATATGATGGTTCTGTGATCTTTGTCTACTGATGATGTATGATAATGGCGCAAACCAGTTAATTAGGGTTGTATACATTTGTGATGTAAGACTATTATTGTCTGTAACTTTAGATTTTTTATTTTTTATTTCCATGGAAGCGTTGTACTCCTCTGATTTTTGGTTGTCCATCAAAAATGTCATGTATACTATAATGGCTATTTGTGTTCCCAAGTTATTGAAAATAATGATCTATCACTAATTTTGTTGTTCATTTTAGCACCATGTGTTGGCAAAATACACCATTATGGCGATTGATAGCTGATCAATTGTGTATGAAAATAGCATTAATTAAACTTTTCACTAGTTATAGGAGATCCTTAAAAAAAAAAAACTAATTGCTCTAGATTACAAAACATGCCTTAGGGTTGTTTAACTGCAAACATATCCAGTTATCTTTCAAAATTACAAATACCCTTTGAGACATTACAAATATCCAATTGATTTTTTTTTTTTACAAATACCCCTTAAAGTAATTGTAAAATAGAAACAAATGATAAAGGAATATTTATAGTTTTGAAAGATAATTGAGTTTTTTAATAATTAACTGTTGTGAATTGAGTTTTTTAATAATTAACTGTTGTGAATTATCTCTACTTTATGTGATATGAATACAAATATATATTGAGAAAGAAGCAAATAAGAACTATATGCAAAGCATAACAATGACTAACGAAACTCCGTGTGTTTGATAAACGAAATAGCAAAGTGAGAAGTAGAGAAAAGAAATTTGCGTATATTTCATTCCAGCAATTACACCATTTTAAAAGCAAAACTTTAGTGGTTGCAACCTACAATTTTAGCTAATTTTTATTAATGAGATTTACTACTTTCCGAAAAAATGAATCAAATTTTTATTTAATATAACTTGATAGCGAAATGCAAATTGATAGATCTCCATGAGAACTAAAGAGACTGACATTTATCTTGATAGATGCATGTCTATTAATTTGAAAGATATTAAATTATACTACGTAAGCTACAATATGTGAGCATGTCTGAAAATAAAATCAATAGATGTTTGGAAAAAAATATGAAATATATAATAGGTTTGAAAATAATTTTTTTATAAAAAAATAATGATATTTATGATTAAAATGAGTATAAAATTCTTAGAGCAATGTTCCCGGGCCTAGTTGGGTTGGGGGTTCTATTCTAATTCATCTTGGCCATCCTTTTTCATCTACTAATAACTAGCAAGCAAGTCATTAGCAATGGAGTCAAAACAATCAAACGCACATAAAGAAGAAATTTTTCGTCTCTTTGATGAAAACCCACTTCTGGATTGGGGTTTCTTGATTTTCCGGAAGAAATCCTTCCGCCTCCACCGCCTTGCCTTGAAGTTCTCTCCTCAGAGGTGCTCTTTTACATACCCATATATGGAAAAAAGAAAAACAAAACTGCGCATTATATGATCAACTGCGTGAAAAATATGATGAAATAGTTACTGATTGGTTTGGATTTTGGAGTGTAGGTTTCACCAAATGTGAGGTATACTGTGGAGCCTGTGGACGTTGGTGGGCTTACGCTACTCAAGGTAAGTAAAACTATTTTAAAGTTATTATTTTATTATTTTCCTTATTTGATTATATATATACAGATGATTATGAACTGTAAAAGAGTTTGTGGCAGGATTGCTTTTGTTTTTCTTGAATGTTTTGTTGTTCGTTTTCTTGATTTTTTCTACTCGTTTGGTTTTTCTTTTTCTTAGGGACTGATTGGAGATTCCCTTAGTTGGGAAGGCGGCGGCGGGATAATTTAGTTTCATTTAATTGCATTAGTTAGCATATATTGAACTAATTGCATTTGTTGTAGGGGCGTGTTAGCACTCAGGAGGTATTTGCATTGGCAAATTCAGATTTAGTACCTGGTAAATATGAAGGTCCGTATAGCTCCTATATGTATTTCTGAGTAGTGGCCATCTTCCTGTATAAGTGCATTTATGTGGAAATGTCCTGCTGTTCTAGTTCATCATTAAGCATATGGGCAAGCATTGCGTGCACACACACACATATATATATTGATATGTGTATCTTCATGCTAAGTAAATTTGATATGTTGTTGATGGGAGCAGGAGGATTGAAACTATGGGAGGGATCACTAGATTTAATTACAACCCTAGGCTCGGAGATGCGAGATGGGAGGTTGTCATTCACCAAAAAGCGAGTTCTAGAGGTGGGCACCTAATGCTAAGGTGACTCAACAGACTTTACTGTACTCAGTTATGCTGAGTGCTAGTAATTTCTAGAAGCACCTTTTGACATTTATTTTTATTTTCGATGCAATTCTTTCATTTGGAAACTAATAAATGCCGCATTGGAATGTTCTTTTAGGCATCTCCTGTCTCCTCCATTATATGTTTAGGAATGAAACTGAAAAGTTGTTTTCTTGCCTTCAAAACGCATAGCTTTTGGTTCTTGATTTCTACTTCCACTAGGCCAACCTTACTTTATTGCTATTAAGAAGTTAAATAACTAAGAATTTTCTCTCCTACTTGAGTCTCATTCCAACAATGGCTAAATCATTATATTTTTCTTCGGAAAAAGAAAAACGTATTGATCCGATTTTCAAAATGGAGGACGAGTTGTCCTCTAGTATCGAAGTTGGAATATTGGAAAAGAAATAATGAATGAAGATGCTTGTTACCACTCTGAACATCTTGTAAAGCTATGGAACCTCAGTTATCAGCAATCTCTCCCAAAGCCAAGATTGAAAAACTTGTCACATAAGTAGTGTCCTTTGAGAGGCGATGCTGAATTTTATTAACACTTATCTGATCGCTTATGGATATGTTTGAAAATTTTAGCTATAATACTATGTAAAAGAATTTGAAAATGGTTTATTAAATAGAAAATTCATTATAAGAATAGACTAAATCTGCTAAAGACATTCTAGGATGTTAAATTGACTTTCTTTGAAAGAGTTCCCCGTTTGACTTTAGAATAATAGTGGGCCGAGTTTGAAACTCCAACAGTTTGCTCCCAGAAATGCACCAATCCCTGCCCCTCACGTCAATCCCATGAGCCTCTTATCCATTCTCATTGAATGCTAGATGGGAAGCCTTTGTCTTTGGTCTTGATACCAAGTTTATTTAAAGGAACTACAGTAATTCTATTGCTCTTGAAACTACAGTAATTCTTGTATCCCTCCTCATACTCTGAATTAAAATTATATGTTGTCTGAATCAAGATATAGTTGTTTCACACTATTAATGTTCGTTTCATGCTGAATTCCTTTCATTTTTCAGCTTGGATGTGGTCATGGCCTTCCTGGTATATTTGCTTGCCTACAGGTACTAAAGGTGTACTAAAGGTGTACTGGCATTTTGATTTTCATGATATTTTGCTTCTACCAATAGGAAGTCTTATGATTATTCTTTATATGCTTTAGGGTGCCGCGGCTGTGCATTTTCAGGATTTCAATGCAGAAGTCCTGCAATGCCTCACGATTCCCAATGTTAATGCTAATCTTGAAAAGCATTCTCAGTATTTGGGTCCTGATGTAGACCAGGGCCGCATTAACATTGAGACTCGCTTCTTTTCTGGTGACTGGGGAGAAGTGCATCGGGCTCTCTCTTGTGTTGTTACGAATGAATATGAAGTTGAATGTTGTCCCAAGCTAGATCCGACAGCTGGTTATGATGTCATTCTCATGGCAGAGACAGTTTACTCAATTTCTGCACTGCCTAATCTGTATAAACTTATCAAGAAGGTTTGATTTAATTTTTATATTTATTCTTCTCCGTTCAATTATTTATTTGTCTCTGAACTCCTTTATTTTTTCTTGTGAACAGTGCCTGAGTTATCCCCATGGAGTTGTTTACATGGCAGCTAAGAAGTATTACTTTGGGGTGGGAGGAGGATCAAGGCGATTTCTATCTGTTGTTGCGAAAGATGGTGAGCTGAAACTTGTTGAAAATTTTAGTTTGCTCTGTGTTGATTGCGCTTGATTAACAGAACCCAAATATCCGAGTTTGACATTTACTTGCTAGCTGTTTTCTGTCTGTTTTCTTGTTTCTTTCATCTTTTTTTTTTTTTTTTTTTGAAATAAAGTGGCAAGCATTCAAATTTAAACCCGCAGTAGGAGAAGAGCAGTACCCGTCTGAATATGACATTTTTAAGTATTTTATGATTTTTATCATTTAGAAATCCATCATGTCAATTTTATAAAAATAAGGGATAATTACAAAAAGTACCCCTGAGGTTTGATCTAATTACAAAAAAACCCAGCTAACTTAAAAACTTACAAAAAATACCCCTGAGGTTTGAAATATATTTCAAAATCACCCTTCATATTTGTAAAATCATTGCAGATTACCCCTTAATTTTAACACTTAAATCAAACCTCAGGTACTTTTTGTAAGTTTTAAAATTAGCTGGGTTTTTTTTGTAATTAGGTCAAACCTCAGGGTACTTTTTGTAATTATCCCTAAAAATAATGAAGATGCGTATTGAGCTTGTAATTCATAAATATTGAGCTTGCACTATAAAATGGTTGAGATGATTTGCTAATGTGAAACTTCCTCAGGTGCTTTGGCCTCTTCTCTGGTTGCGGAGGTTGCAGATGGCTCGTCCAATGTACGAGAGGTGTGGAAGCTTCATTTTAAATGATTTTACACCATAAAGTTTATCATCTATGGCTCGCTCATATTCTTATCAAGTTTGTTCAAGTATTTGTGGAACAAGATTCCAAAGTGAATCCAACTTCTCAGTATATTGTCTGTTTTTTTTATTTACTTGCATACTACTTTGCTGCTAATATATTGATCCATTATCAGGTTTTGCAAGTTGTCTGCAGAACTCTTACAAATATGTGTGACTGTGTAACATACATATATGTATAAGACTCAGGGTTTTACGTAACTTCCATTCCAATAATGAGTACTCGGGCGTTTATAGGCATATTGATGGGATTTATCATTTTTGGGTGTTTTCGCCTTAGGGATTTTAGGTACTATTATTCAAATTAATTTGATAATATCCGTCGAATCTTTATTTGTTTGCCACAATTCGGATATTCTTGTTCTGAGCCTATTATGATTTCTCTATGAAAAATCGTCAATTTTTATAGGAAGGGTTTTGAATTTTGTCCGTTAAAGATATAGACAAAACTTAAATCCCATAGTTGATAATTGGCATGTCCTTTCTTGCAGTTTGATGTTAATCTCGCCTTGTATTCTAATGTCTTGTGCAGCATTTCTGAAAATGACAGTTGCAGGTGCCTTCTTATAGGTATCATCTGATGGTGACTTGAAATAAATCTACAACCCAAAATTGATTGACTCAATCTTTTCAAAATCGAGATGTATGTAGCTCATGCATATGCTGTTTTAATTATAAATTCAAACCCTTTAAATCTAAGTGATAATTCAAATACACATCTAACAAAGTATCAGTTTTTATTGTAACTCAGTTGGTTTATCGGGACGGCACCTCTATTTCGTTTTGGTGGGATAATTGGCTTGGTTATAGTATTGCGAGATAAGATGGGTGTTCCTCTCGGCCAGAAGAGGTTATCTCGACGGTTTCGATTATTTAGTTGATGGTGTTTGGCATTTCACTTCCTTGTTCATTCCGAATTGTGAGGATATTGTTATGGACATTATGCCTATTGTGGGTGGGGATGATTCTCGAGTCCGGTCTAGATCGGTTCATGGTTCTGTTTTTCTTCTCGTGTGCGTATTGGCATCTTCACCCGAGTGGTTCGTTGGGGTAAGTGGCTCGGCATCCTAGTATTCCAACACGACGATCTATGTTAGTGCGCGCTTGATTCATAACAAGCTTCCTTTGTGGGGTCATTTGCAGAAGCGCGGGATTTCTGGACCCGCAGTTTGTCAGCTTTGTTTTCAGCATTATGAGGATCTTGATCACTGCTTTTTGGACTGCCCCATTGTTCGTTCTAATTGGGAGTATTTCACAGGTCTATTCAATGTTCAATTGGATTTTTCCAATGGCATTTGGGGGGTCATTCTTGATGCGGATGTAAAAGGAAGCTCTCAAATTCTTTTTTTTGTGGAAGTTAACGTTGATTACCTTTCTTTGGGTGATTTGGTCTTGTCGCAACAAGGCGGTGTTTGAGGAGTCCAAGTTCTCAGATATTGCTATTCGTGCTCAGGTGCTTTCTTTTATTAGGGAAACACGTCATGCTCCTATGGGCTTCATGCATAATGATTGCCTTGACCTATTCATTTTGAGGATGTTGGGTATTCCGGGTTGTCATCGACGGGCTAAATCCCCTGTTTTAGTCCGTTGGAATCTACCTCCGCCAGGTTGGATTAAAATTAACACGGATGGGAGTGCTATGGGGTCGTGAGGGGGATTAAGCGTGTGGAGGTGTTTTAAAGTAATTGTCATGGCCGTTACGGGTTGTTTCACTTTACACCTTGGTATCGGGTTTCGCTTTTGGTGAATTACGGGTGCCATCACGGCTTGTGAAATTGCTCTTGATAAGGGATGGCAATTTATATGGCTTGAAGCGATTCCTCATATGTCATTTCGATCTTCTCTCTTCCTTCTCGGTGGATGTTCCTTGGGTCCTTAGAGGACGACTTTCTCTCTTATATCACCGCCTCTGTCTTATTCATTTTAGGGCAACTCACGTTTTCCATGAGGCTAATCGTGCTGTCGATGCCCTTGCTAAGCAAGCTTATGTGGTGGGTAACACTTGGAGGGATGTCGCTCCAAACTTCCTTCGTGATGTCATTGCTAGTGATCGTACTTTACTTTACCATATTAGATATTAGCTTATTTTCCCCTTTAGTCATGCAACCGGCTTGTGGTTGTTTGCCTTGGATTGTTCGTATTTTTCTTATCGGGGTACTCTTTTTCCTTCTAAGGGTTTTCCTACAAAGGTGGGTTTTACCTTAGAAGGTTTTAACGAGGCCCCATCTTAGGCTAGTTGATCGGCCTTGTGATCAACATGCTCTTTTTCTTATTTATCTATTTTGGCCTCCGGCCTTTTACTTAAAAAAAAAAAAAAAAACACTTGTGACCCATTAACCTAGGTTCAATTCCCACCATCTCACCCCTTTTAGAACCATGTACTAAGAAAAACAAAGTATCAATTTTATCTGCAGCAGACAATTGAATTTATTAGATATGCGTTGGAAATTTATTAAAAAAAAAAAAGTTTGCATTTCCATCTATTTTTCCATCATAGAGCAAGACAAAAGGCAATCCAAAGAAAGTACATAAACCTAATGTTTGGGCTAATTAAAAATAATCAAGAGATTTTTGAAAATTATAAAAATTCATTATTACTAAAACTGTCTTCATACGTTTGATTGTGTCTTAAATCTTGAAGGGCAATTGTAATACTTGATAACGTAAGGGAGCTTTCGAAACATTTTTGGCATATGAAAAAGGAAATGTAAGATGATCAAACATAAAGGGGCTTTTTGTAATTTCCAAAAATTTCTGGGTCTTTTTGTAAATAGTCCGAACCTCAGGTTTTTTTGGTAGTAATCCCTTAAGAAGAAGGGTGTACACTGATATCCATGTTTCATCATAGAACAAGACAGAAGGCATCACAATCAGCAAATACATAAAAAAAAAAAAAAAAAAAAAAAAAAAAAAAAAAAAGAGAATTTAAGGATGTTTGGAATGATGGATAAATCAAGCATCATCCCTACAACGATAGTATCTGGAACAACCCCTATTATAAGTATTGGACGGGTGAGGAAGACAGCCACTGCCTCTGGAGTAGGGCTCTCCTTGCACCGCCGCTGCACACGGGCTGGTCCTTTTCAGAGCTCCTGGTGTTATGTATCTTTTCCTCTCTTCAAGAAATCTCCTGCTTGTTTCTGATTCCATTAGCATCTCCATCTCAGAATCCATGTCTTGGTTGCATTCTGCTATTGAGCCTTTGCATGATGATGATGGTGATATTGGGGAAGCTGCACTACTACTACTACTATCATTGAACCCAGTGACTTTGTTGTAATTTATCAAATGTGTGAGGGTAATACTAATTAGGAGTAGGAGGAAAACAAAGTTTGTGGGATTTGTTTTCATTCTTCTTTTGAAAATTTGCAGATAGATAGACAGATACATACCAATACCATTTGAGCAAAGTCTATAATATGTAGCGTGCTTTTTTTGTTGAAGATAGTGGACGACACACTGAAAGCAGGGGACCGCACTTCACCTAACTTAATTGACAAAATTCTTCTCATGGAATAGGATTTCATGTACACCGCATGCAGCTATCAAACACAGTAGCAGCACATTATTATTTTTAATCATTCTTTTTCTTTATTTTATTATTTAGCTCCATTATATTATACCGACTGGGAAATTGAATATAATTTATTAAAAGAGAAAAAGAGCACTCAACCACTTCTCTACTATTGTGGCCTTTACTGAGTAGTCGGCATAACTTCAAATTCATGCGTGAAGAGAAGCCCTTTACACGCCATTTGACGGAGAATATGAATCTTCATCTATCACGCTTACAATTCTTCAGAATAAGCAAATATTATATTATTAAAAAAAGGGCAACCAAACTTCTAAACTAAATTCGCCAAATAAGCAAGTTTATTTAGCCTCATCTTTTCTGCTAGCAACAGAATTGCACTGAGAAATCCTTAAATGGGTCGATCAAAAATAGCATACGGAACCAAAGAGAAATTTTTTCATGAAAAGTTCATTCATCATTAATATATAATTGGAGCAAATAGACTTATAAATGCAACTACATAACGTCAAAACACAGGAGATTTTTTCAAGTGAAGTTAACTCAAATAACGAAACTAGTTTAGGCCAAAGGAATTTCAGGGGAAAAAATATATTTCTTGATAGATAATTATATCGGCAACACCACTTTTTTTTCATGGTTTACCACCATGTCTGCAGTTTCACATTTGGAACATGCATCAAATGTTTCAAGAACCTACCCGTTTTTACTCAAGTTGTACAGTGTGTTTTCATTCAGTTTCCAACGCATGACATCTGTTGTCCTTTGGCAACTAACTTTGCAAAATTGTAGGGCTAACTCTTCAACTGCAATGCTGGCACAAGTCACTACTTAGTCATCAGTTCACTGGCTTTCTCCTTTGCGTCACAATTAGTGGGTACTGGACCATAGAGGCATAAACGCAGACTGCCTTCGAGCAATGGTTGATGAAAATAGCTTTTATACAAGTCCCAAAACTCGTCTCTGTCAAATACATGCATACAAAGGAGATGTAAACTAAAGTGTGCAAATGCAAATCAAACTTTAAGAACAGGCACAGTTCGCAAAAGCCTCGCTCAGGATTCAGAAGGAACTAGTTGCTCAAAGTTATCCAATCTTAACATGTTTGCATATGTAAGTAGTTCCATATTCGGTTTGTTCCAACTCTGACCAAATCCACAACAAGTTGTTCCAGATAAGAATTTGGACTCACTGATCCAATTTTCATTTAGTACAAAAGAAAGATACCGAAAACATTCTTGTGACATTAAGAGAGGAAAAAATCTATCTAACTTAAGTTGATCAACGTGAAGACCTTTCAAAAGCTATCTTCATAAGTTGCAATAGTTTATCATTTAACTGAGCCAAACCAGGATCCTGCCTAATGATTTCACAGAGAAACCTGTATATATACACAGCTTTATCTCACAATCATCTCTAATTCTCCATTCTATTTTAGTACAAGTAACACAAACATCAACCATAACATAAGCTCCACCTTAAAGAATCTTATAAGATATTTGACTCATAAAATGTCACAGAATATTTGGAATAAAAATTTAGGTAGGAGCTTATAATATTATAAACATCGCAAGGAGATTCTAACTTGTTTCTGAAATCTACCCTAGGTTTTAGCCTTATTAATTATAAATTGCTACCATTAACAGCTCTTCCAAACAGTTCAAGAGCTTATTTTCGAAATAAGAGATCTAACACCTTAGAACAGCATCTTAAAGAGGAACTATAAGATTTTCCGAATAAGCAGCGCCAGAGTACTTATATAAACGTATCTTTCCAGTTGATAAAAATACCAAAATGCCGCTGAAATGGTTAGCAATGCAAGAATGATCATTAGTTGACATTTGATATTTTAAAGAACTTCCCCATTCTTTCTTCTTCTACCATAAACTTTTACAGGCTGCAATCTAGCAAAGAATGATCCAAGATATCCCAAGTTTGCAGGTGGAAACAAACTTCAGCACCATCCCAAAAGGTGCATTCCGCCATTTATGCTTGAGAATTATTGCCAAATTATCAATTGTTTCAGCTGTTCAGCAATATATTTAAACAGAGAGAGCGAAATGTCGTGCAAAGATATGGGTGCTACCACTATAATAGGTAGTAATCGAATAGGAAAATTAGAAACAACTGAAAAGGAAAAGGTCAAACCTGACTTGAGGAAGAGTGAACAAGGAATAGCCCTTGACATCTTGGTGCATGTCTAGCACAATTAATGCTAATCGGGACAGCCCTAGTGCTTCCATATCAATTAATTTCTTAATCCTGAAACAAATTGTTGAGCTCGTTTAAAACACGGCAAATAATGGCCAAACAAGTAACAAACAAAAAGATGAATCTCTCTTTGTGCCTCAAATTATAACTTTCCATCGTAATATTCTAAAACTATATATCCATCTAGACTATAAGGCAAAAGAAATTGCAGAAAATGTTCCGCTGAATTGTCAAAGCTAAATCAAATTCATATCTAGAACACTTTCATAGTTTTCTGTAATCCAAATTTCAAAATGCTCTCTGAAATGAACAAATAATAACGCAAAATCAATGTTTCCATAACCGAACGAGTGACCAAACCAAAGTTGCTACGATCACCAGTTTAACTGGTCGGACCAGATAAACTACAGCCCGACCATCTAATGAAAATTAGCTACATTTTTAGCATATTATGTAAATGAAATGTAATAAACTAAGTGTTATGTACTAAATTTTAAGGTAAAATGAAGATAAATAAACAACCAAAAAATATAACAAAGACCAAAATCCAAATAACCACATACATATAACCAAAAACAAAGTTCAAGCTTCTTGTATAAAATTAAGAAAATTCTTGATCAGTTTTGACTAGTTTCAGTTATTACGACCGGACCGAACACCAATTCCCAACTGAACTGGCCAGTTCAATCCAATGATCCAAGCCAAAGGGTATAAGCTACCTGTGAGACCCAGCGTCTTGATAACTTAGAATCGTCACTTTTAAGGTAAATGTTTTAAATTGAATTTTATTATTATAATAATTGAACGATAACTATTTGATTTACTTTCGATTTACGCGATTCATTGATTAATTGGAGTGTTCGATATTTGAATCATTAGTATTTTCAGACATTTACATTTATATTATTGAGAATATTAACATTAGTTGATTATTGATTGAACAGTAGTAATTTAGTTAAGCAATAATTGGACCCGTATTTATAAATATTAGTGAACATTGTGTGCTAAAATATATAAATATATTTATGTCTGGATATACACAACATTATATTATATTGAGTGTATTGTAATTAGTTAGACGACTGGTGTATAAACATATACATGTGTGTGTAAATAATATAGTGTAGTGATACATACATGTACATATTATATATATATATATATATATATGATAAGTAGAAACAAAAATGGGTAAGGCCTAAAGTTAATATACTAATATTATTGTGAAATGACATGTGATTAAAATATATAAATACACACACACACGTGTATGTGTGCATGTTATACAACAAATGTCTACTTACCTTGACAATAGGATTTGTCTTTGGATATATATATATATATATATATATATGAAATGACATGTGATTAAAATATATAAATACACACACACGTGTATGTGTGCATGTTATACAACAAATGTCTACTTACCTTGACAATAGGATTTGTCTTTGGATATATATATATATATATATATATATATATATATATACATACTAGGTTCTACTAACCCCATTTTCATATAAGATAAATCAAAGAATTAGTTGGATAAATATACACCGCCTTGTTTGCGGGTTATTTGACTAGCAAAAACTTCCAGTGATTGAATAAAAGAAGAACTGAGGGAAAGAAGAAAAAGACGGCCAGGAAGAAAGGGAAAAAAAAACCTAGGTAAGCATTTTTTTATACGATCTTCAATTTTCTAGTTTAGAAAAGTTCTTTTTCTATAGTATTAAAACAAACTCTGGGTTTTCAACAAGCTACTGCTACATAAAACATTGAAATACTAACCTTGGATTAATTTGATAACATAATAATAATTGATGATTTATTAACTTAAGGAGACTAATGAAATTCTGGATATGATCCTAGCATAAATATATGTGTGTGTGTGTGTATGGCTTGTAATTAGTATTTAATATGTCGATGTAGTTTTGATTTGTATAAGATTTAATATAATTGATGAAGTTTTACTATTAAGCTTTCAATATTTGTTAATATTTAAGGATGAACATGTGAATTATATTGAACTGAAAAAGACTTCATAAGCCAAGACTAACTGTGAAAACCCATATGCCTAAGTTTTGGAGGGTTAAATGATATATTCCAAAAACTGCAGGGTGATTGTCATAATTTATTAATTATAATAGATGTATAATTTGAGGACTCAACAAACTATATGACTTAGCTAGACATTGGACAAAAAAATTCGTATGAGAATATTTTGAATAATATGAATTTTTAGGAGTAATCCATAGGTTGAGATAATTTGAAGTCTTAATTTGTTATAAAATGACTAGTGTAATTGGTATTAATTAAGCAGCAGTTTCTTATTAACAATTATAATGATAAAATAAAATAATTTGTATTACTAAAAACAACTTTTAAATAAGAAGGTTATCTATTGGACTAAATAATAAACAGTAAAAAAAAAAGGTAAGGATTGATTTCGTAATTACCTGGACTAGTTATATTTCCTAAATTGGCAAAAGATAATTGTTAAGCTCCAAATTTAGATATAATAAAATACGGGTATCATAAGACTTTCATATAAATTAATCCGTGTCTTAATCAAATAGAAATCATACACAAAATAATATGTTGTTTTCTGTAGAAGACAAGATCAGACCGGCAAGTAGGATTTTGCGTCCGGCACATCATTAAAGTGACATTTGAGCCAAAGGTGGGCAAAATATTATTTCTCTAAAGAAAAATAGGTTTGCTAGTCTTCAATTCATTCGATTTGTTTGCACGTCTTCGTGATATACGTCATTTTATTTATAATTTAGGTGTCAAAGAAAACATAAAGTGATGTTCATAGTTTGAATTTATATACGCATTGTGACTAGTGTAATGTTTGTCTCGGGCTTTGGATATATAAATATCATTTGACAACAATATTGACTTATGAATCTATTACGGTGTGGGTGGGTTAGACAATGGATCGAACAGGTTGCTTGTGGTCCTTGTTTAAGCGCCCATGTGCCTATTCCCACTTTCTCGGTCGGGAGGAGAGAGGCGGCGGAATATGGGTCGTAGAACGGTATATTAGGAATATGACGATCTCTCGGGTAAAACCCATAGCTAAAGAGCGTCGAGCCAACTAGGAGGGATAAGGTGATTGGGATTCGCCAAATCTTGTTTAGGAGCTATAAGGAGAACGGAAAGATGTGTTTCTTTTCGTTCACTTTGATCGATCACAATCGACTAAATCAACGGCTAAAATCGAAAAATCTAAATAATTTTGTCTTTTTTCTGTTCTAATGGCTTATTTCGGGAATGTTTGTTTTCTTGTTTGTGCATCATGAAATCATAAAATAAAATTTTCTTCTTAATCGTGCATTCCACTTCCCCACCTACCGGGCTCGTTTAGCTCACCCCACGTAAAATCTTTTGAAGGCGAGAACTATCAAAATAGCAAGACGGACACAGGACTTCCGAATAATATTAGCTGAAATTTGCACTTTTCTTTTGAGCCATGTAATGGCTTGTATATATTTTTGCTACGTCCTGCGAGGACGACTTGTAAAATATATTGTTGACGTCGGATTTTGTACTTAGGACTTATTTGTATTTTATTTTGTCGTAATAAGTGTTGCAATTTGAACTAGATGTTCGAGAGAAGAATTTGGCTTGTATGGTTATTATGGTTTGTAACGACTATTGTATATTATTATAGTTTACTTTATTATATTTCATATGTTGGGGTGTGACACTACCAAACATAAAAAGAGGAGACAGGAGGAAGCAACAAGTAATATCTCATAAGCAATTTAAAGAAGAATGTGTCACCACACACCTGCTTGGCGTTCCACTGGCAATATTAACACGACTCTTTAGAATGGACACCTAGCGACATGATAAAGAGAATATGCATAAAAAACAAGACAAAAGGAAATAAGGAAATAAGATATGAGATCTAAGAGAGCCAACAATAAATAATGTCACATACATAAGATGAAGATAATTAGGCAATTGCATACGTTTGTTATTGTTAGCAAATGCCGTCACTTATTTATCATCAAAATAATACTGAATCAACTTTTGAGTTTACTAGTTTTGTGGGTACCTAAACCAACAGGGAATACAAGACCTTAAACTTCTTATACTAAATCTAAATTAGCCTTTTGTCCAGCTATTTCTAATAGCTACCTAGCAGGAGATAAATCCACATATTCCTGAAACAATATTTCATCAGCTTTATACCAGCACAAATGTACAACATTTATTCACAATGATGTATTGACAAGTTTGGTTGTATGCATTCCATTAGAGGTCAACCCACAGTATTAATTTTAGTTGAGAAAAAGATTTGAAAGTTCCCTCCATGGAAATGAATGCATTATTAACTACATGTCTGCTTTAGGAAATAAACATTTAGCTTATTGAATAAAACTTTTTTAACCTTCAACTGAAAGTACTATGATCAACTACTAATTAATTGCAGAAAGTTGGTTCATGTCAATTCATCAAACAACGCTAATATTGAAAACAGTGTAAAACGTGAAAGCACGGGTGTTTCCCGAAAGACTCATCAAGATTACATCCATATCAACTACAAACAGTGCACTATGGCAATGATCCAGTGTCAAAGCCGATGGATGCGGAAGACATCAATCCTAGAACTTTGCAATGTCTTCCAGCCAATGAATGGGATTCTTGCAAAGGTAAATCTGTAGAAGCATATATTGAGTGGTAGCAAGGTGGACAAGTCGGTTTTATTTTCCTATGCACTAGAACGGAGTTGCCATTATATCAAATGTAAATCTCCAGTGCATGTTGCACTTAGTGCAAAACTAGCAACCCCAGGAAAACATATCAAGGCTAGTAAACTAGTGCACTTATATGCACTAAAAGCTCATTGTGTGCCGATTAACTGCCATACACTTCAGAGAGAGAACACTTCATATTTCAGGATGTATCATGAATCTATACCCTTATTTCACTTTTGTGTTCTCTAAAGCTTAATTTAAAGATGTTCAGTTTTTGGGACTGAACTATATATAATTATTCGTCAGATAGGACTGAATGAATATTAGAAAAGACTATCTTATACCAAAAGTGGGGAAGTCAATTTCATTAACCACCCTGCACTCTCCAAAATCTGATGAGTGCATGGAGTTCTATATTTCTGCTATCTTCTGATAACCAGAGACACGGCGAGACAACCAAAGACACGGCGAGATAACCAGATTTTTCTTGATCTAATAATAATAGATTCAAGACCACAAACACTCTGACCATAAATTACAGCATATTTGAGCATGACCAAATAAACATATTCCATATTTAAACCGACCCGAGGTTTATAACTATTTTCCCTTTTTTGATATTTGACACCCATTAACACCTATGGCTTTCTTCCATTTTTACATAAGTACATTAGTGTTCTAATAAATAGACAGGCTGTAACCTAGTTGCTACAATTATCATACTTCGAGAACATGGTTTACATTGCATATCTCAGATAAGATACGAGCAAGAAGGTGATGCAAATATCAAGAATCTAAAAAATATAACTCAATCTGCAATTCAACATTGCACTAAATTTGTAAGATTCAGCACCTGCTCCTCAATCTTCATATGCTTAGAGAATAGTTTTGCAGCATGGCATTCTTTTGTCAAAGACCGCAATTCCCTGTACATGCAAAATATGCATTTCAATAACAATTAACAATGCAAAAGATACTACAACATAAAGCGTGACATTATTATATTCTTTAATTGTTTGAGGGGATAAATCTGCATAATCCACCTATTACATAGATAATACGACACACAGAATTTTGATCTTGAATTAAAATGTTTTGTTATACTGATAAACAAAAGGAAAGCTGAAAGAGATAAAAGCATCCACCTGAAAAGTTCCAATGATCTTAATGCTGATGAACTTATTACAAGAAGTGCTGGATTCCCCGGATCAACTTGCCCTTCATGAAGATGTTTTTCGCACAGCACTTCTTTCCATGATGATCCAAAAGAAACCTTCACATGCTCATCCAACTTGCCAGTAATATCTTGTGCTGGACCCTGGCATAGCTCAACCATACATGTTTCTGCTAATTTAAAAGATTGTGTCAACAGTAAATTCTACTTCCAGGAAACCAGATGCTTAAAGAATGAATGCTGAAACAAATCTACATATTGCAATGTTTAACTGACAATGAAAATCTAGCAGCATTGTAATCTTAATGTACCGTATCATATTACTGTAATTTGGCCGACTCACTGACCCGAATTCACTTAGACAGAACTGAAATGACATCTTTAAGAACAAGTCCACCAAACAAGGATAACTGCAACCTTTTTTGCATTCAAAGCTGATGCAGAACATGGGTGCAGGGTCAGGCACAAAAAAAAAAAAAAAAAAATGAACATCGTACAGACCAGTGACCTGGTGACCTAAAATAAACTGGTTCGGTTGTTTCCTTTAGCCAGAGCTAGTAGAGTTTATCGTTTGGAACATAATACCCTTCTGTTAAACACTTAATCAAAGCTGTATACAGAACTTTGCCTTGAGAAGGCGATAAGATTCCACCATGATTTTCCATTCATCTCCAAGAAGACATGCGATAAAGGAGGCTAACATCAGTTTAACCCTGTCCTAAATTCATGACACGGACATTTATTTCAACTCATTTCAGTGCTAAGCCTGGAGCATCTCAGCAGTATCTAATTAGTAGGAGATAAATCATTTGCCCATGTTTTGGTTAGAAAACCTATGTGATTTTTAATAAACTTTGTTATTTGTAAAGTTAGCTCACACCTAAATAAACCTTCTTTATTTTTCACCCTACTATTGCCATGCGTAGGTCACCTGTAGACAATATTATTCTATTCGTTCAACAATAGGTGCTCATAGATGATGGAATACAATGCTCAATCATAATAAGAAAACGAAACGGGTCGAGGGCATCTAACAATAATGTGAGTGAGATAAAAAAAAAAAAAAGGACGACACAATTTTGAGAGAAAAGAAGGCCACCAAAAACCGATACAAAAGATCTCAGGTAACATATTTCTGGGAACTTAATCCGTTTATTCCACACAACAGAAAATAATATTCATAAAATTTGAATTTAAATAGAGGGAAAGGGCAACCTTTGAGGGAATCCAGCTCGAGAGAGGAAAGCTGAACGTAATTGGCGGATTGATACTGGTTCACGAAAAAACTCAGCTGCTGAGAGGCGGTCGCCCATTGGACGACGTCGTTTTCCCTTTTCCCCACGGCTGTAGCTGCTGCGGTTTCATTTTCACTCCTTTTTTCATTGCTTTTGAGCTTATTGTTACTAGACTTTTTCTTCTTGCCTTGTGTTTTCGGTTTACGAATTGAATTCTTAGGCCGAAGCTGCTGCGGCTGCCGCTTTTGGCGCCTTTTGGTGGTGGTGGTGGTGGCGGTGGCCATGACTCTTGAAGTTTTGGTTGGTTTGTTGACGACTAGGTTTATTACTTCACGCCTGCCTGCGTTTGACTATATATGCTCTAATGTTTTTTTCGTTTATTTTCCTTCAACAACCAAATATGTTGAAACTAGTTTTATAATTACAAAATCCACCCTGAGGTTCGGGCTAGTTACATAAAAACTCAGAAATTATTGGAAATTATAAAAGAAAAAAAAAACTTTAGATTTGATACGGATAATTCATATACGGAAAATATTTCAAAAACTCCTATTATATTAAGCAAAATGTTACAGTTAACCCCTTCAATTTAATATATAATCAAACCTTCAAAGGTTCTTTGTTTTTTTTTTTGTAATTTGCGCAAACTTTAAGGAGCTTTTTGTAATTATCCCTTAAAATAATCAATATAGATATTTTTGCTATTATTTCTTAAAAAGGAAAACTGGCAATAGTACAATTTGAATAGTATTTTTTTTAATAATCAAATTACAAATAGCATCATAATTTATGACAAATAACAATCCATAACCGTCCCAAAATTGAGTTCACATACACAACCCTAGGTGACAACGAAGTAGCAATTTATGGACAAATCCGATTAAAATAGCAAAAAACTAAAAATAAGTTTTGTCAATCAGTGATCCAAAAATAAGAGAAGTATGCATGCGTCTATATAGACCAACATGGTGGGAATAGTCAAGTATGGCCGGGTCACCCAATTTTAATACAAATTTGGCCCTTGACTTCTTAAGTCATATTAAAAAAAAAAAAATCATTTCTTTTCTTAAAAATTCTCTCTCTATCCCTTTCTTTTCCCAAACAAATAGACCGATTTTCTTTCACCATACTCAAAAAATTTCAAATTTTCTTGTCAAAACAAAGGAAAACGACTCGGAATCAACCAGGAAATTTGTAAGAAGCGAAGTTCATCATCCATAGTTGTTCGTACATCAAGTTTTAGGGTTTTGTCAACCAAAATCGCTCGATTTTGACGTGAAAATGGAACCATTGAGGTATTAATTGATTTATTATCTTTATTTGTGTTTTTCTTGTTCTAATAGCAATGGGGAAAGCTTTTGAATTGATTTGGTTACAAATAGATAGTTTTAGTAAAGATTCGAGTAAAAACGACCAAGGTCGTTTATAAAATGACTTGAGTCGTTTAAGTTTTGAAAGCGTGTGGAAGCCTTATGTGACATTCAAGTTTTGAATCGGAAGAAAAAGTTTTGAAATTTGTTTATTGCTCAACTTATTCAGGTTCTGATTTTTATGACGGAAAACATTAATGTTTGTAATTGAACTAAAACGACATGAATTCTATAAGGACGTCACTAAATTTTTAACCTTGGTTTAGCCTTCCAAACGAACTGGTTTTACCATATGGATGATGTTTGATTACAGGTTCACTTTTTTGCAAAGGACAAACAATTTCGGTACAAGAAATAAGGGTTGTTTCGATTTTATATTTCAGGTTTAAAATTTGAAGTAGTTGTTTTTGTCCTTTGTTTCAAAGTTTTTGTTAGTGATGTAGGAGAAGTGAAATGAAATGTACAAGAGCTTGCAGAGTAGTTTTGCCAGATATTATAGGCTATTAATTTCAGTAATTGGAATTTGGAAGAATCATATAGTTCATGCGACTTTAGCTGCTCAACATTTTCTGAAAGTGGTTTATCGAACAAGAATTTGTTAAATTGTTTATGGCAATGATTCTTTTGCTGGTGCACATATTTGACCAGCTTAGTGCTGATTGAAGTTTATGGAAGTACATTATGATTTGGTAGGACTTGATATGGGGGAGGGCTTTCCTAGAAGTAGGCCATAGAGACCTAGAAGTAGGCCATAGAGATTGATAAATTTTGTTCTTATGTAATTTTTTCTCCTAATAGCCATGGGGAAAGCTTTTAGATTAATTTGGGTGTGAATATATGATTTTGGTAAAAATTTTTGGCATAAACGACTCTAGTTATTTATAAACGACCCAAGTTGTTTTTTGTTTTATACGATTTAAATTATAACAAAAAAAACAATCGTAGTCATTTTTTAAACAATGTAGTTGTTTTGTAAACAACTCGATCGCTTATAAAAGATTGAAGTCATTTTTTAACACAATGTTTTTTTTTTTTTTTGTAAGTTTATTAGTTCATGTTTAAATTGTGTTCTTATGCATTTTTTTCTCCTAACAGCCATGGGGAAAACTTTTAATTAATTTGGGTGTGAATATATGATTTTGATAAAGATTTTGGCATAAACGACTCTAATTGTTTATAACGACCCAAGTCGTTTTTTGTTTATCTGAGTTTAAATTATAACAAAAAACAACTCACGGTCATTTTTAAATGATTGTAGTTGTTTTGTAAACAACTCGATCGTTTATAAAGGATTGAAGTCGTTTTATTAACACGGTGTATTTTTTTCTATAAGTTTATTAGTTCATGTTTAAATTTTGTTCTTATGTATTTTTTTCTCCTAATAACCATGGGGAAAGCTTTTAAATTAATTTGAGTGTGAATATATGATTTTGGTAAAGATTCCGCATAAACGACTCTAGTTGTTTATAAACGATCCAAGTCGTTTTTTGTTTAATACGATTTAAATTATACCAAAAAACAACTCTAGTTGTTTTGTAAACAACTTCGATCGTTTTGTAAATAACTCAGTCGTTTATAAAAGACTCAAGTCGTTTTGTTTTTTACACAATGTATTTTTTTGTAAGTTTATTAGTTTTGTCTAAATTTTGCTCTTATGTAAATTGAGAATAAAATATGCTATTAAACGTGAGGATTGGTTTGACTCTAAAGTTTCGATTCAAGCACTTTGGCAAAATTCGGGATGGTGTATTATCATTTGAATGATGAATATAAAGAGATGCTTTTGAAATCTTGTTTTGGCAACTTTCATTATTTGAACGATGGAATTCAAATGTCGGGGAAACTCTTGCATAGTTTGATGTTGCGAAGGATTGCTTTTGATAATAAATTAGCCGATGATGAGGTAGATGAGATTTTGTTCTCATTTGATGGGGAAAATGTTGTTTGTTTTTCGTATAAGGATTTCATTCTCATTACAGGATTTAATTCTGGTAATGAGGAGGAGTTTAGAAATAATTTGCCCGGTGAAAATAGGCTAGCGAATGAATATTTTAACGAATTTGGGCATGTGACAGTTGAAGATCTAGAAGCGGTATTTAAGGAGGTGGAGGACGAGGAGGATAAGTATAAACTTGGATTAGTACTTATTTATGAGCGTATATTGAGAGCCAAGGAAATGGGTACATCTATTGAGATGGATGTGTTAAATATAGTTGATAATCTTGAATTATTTAACAAATATCCGTGGGGCAGAAGATGTTTCACATTCACCGTTCATGGGTATCGGAGAGAGTTTGCTAAAGCAATAGGTCAATATTCTTATGGGGGTTTCCATTAGCTTTACATGTAAATAAATTATTGAACTTGTCATATCTTTTCTCAAGTTTTAGTTTATATCTATGAATTATTTTTTTGTAATTATAAATTGTTGTCCAAGTAATCTTTTACTAACTTGTTACTTATATGCATTTTTCTTTAAGGTGTGGGCATTTGAGGCGATTCCGAGTATCGCAAGTTTATTTCAAACATCTATGACTATGAAATAATCCAAGGATGTTGCGATGGACCTCAAACGTTAAACTTGGACTCAAAAGTATTTCTCGGATATTGGATTCACCGAATGTGAGTATTTTAATTTTTAAACAACTTGTCTATTTTTATGAATTTGAATATCTAAATATTTATTGATAAAAATATTTTTATGTGATTTCAAAACTTAAAGTTCGCACAAAATTATCTCTTACACCAAGTTATTGATTGCATGCGATTTTTTACACACGAGGAAAAGTTCGCACAAAATATTATCTTTACACCAAGAAGTAAGAAATTTTAAAATTTTAAAATGTATTTTTCAATTCATTTATGTCATAGATGAAATTAATTATAATTTGTGTTTTTTTCTTGTAGGATGTGCATAGACCTCCTTCTACGCAACATCGATCTCTGCTGGTCCTATCAATTTAAAACGTCTTTTAAATGCTATTTTGTCAATGGGTAGAAGATTAAGTGGGAAAATAGATGCATTGGAGCAAAAATGAATGCATTAGATCAAAAAATGGAGATCATCTTACGGATGAGGCCAAATGAAGAGGCGGATGCAACGAGCCCATTTTGGCGTGATGAGGTATGTAAGAGAACAATGTTTAAAATTTTGAATTGCACATTTTAATTCGTGTATTTTTCATTAAGTGATGTTGAGAAAGAGGCGAATATACAAAAGAAGAAGAAAAAGACGGCAGAAAAATGTGTACAAAAGGGCGTCTAAGAGAGCAAATATTGGAGATGTAGGCCGGAGACAAGTAAAATAATAAAAATACCTTCACAATTTGTATCATCTCCGTATACGAATGAATTGAAGCCAAGAAAATTTGTGGACAAGGCGGTTCCATTCCTTATTCGAGAGGGTTTGTCAAAGAAAGGCACAAGAGTTCCATAAATGGTAATAAAAAACGGATGTGGGTAAATGGTTTGAACTTCTATTCATCTTTTTTTCTAAACACATTTTCTGACCCAAAAAAAAGACCATGGTCGTGTACAAAACGACTAAGGTCGTGTAGAAAATAACCAGGTTCATTTAGTACACGACCAAGGTCGTTTTATACACGACTAGGGTCGTTTTTTTGGTCAAGATGTGTGTTTAAGTTTTTGTTGCTACATCGTAGTTGATAATAAAATTCTTACATTTAATTTATCAATACACCGTGTTTTTTGCTTTCAATAGTGGTAAGATGCAACGATGTGGTGTGGATATAAAAGATCCAAAAGGATGGTTTAAAGAAATCTTAACCGCTGGTTCTTGGCTTGATAATGTGCAAGTTGATTGTGCAATGTACTTATTACTTATTGCAGAGGCAAAATATTTACCCAATATCTTTTGGCGGTGTAATAGAGTGATAATCGACTCAATGTTCCATCAAATGTGTGGATTTGGTAGAGATGATAATACTCTACGTACTCTCTCTTTGATGGATACCTCAATGGGGAATTGCTGTGAAAGGCAAGAGTTGGAAGGGATGACTCATCTTTATTATCCCGTGTGTGAGGCACGGCATTGGGTTACTTGTGAGGTAGACTTGAGAGCGTCATTGCTAAATGTATATGATTCCGAGCAAGGGTTGCCTCACGGAGGATCATCTTCAATCTTTTATGAGTCATGATGCCATAGTAATCCCTAAACCCTAGTCACGGTTGATTGGTTCATTCGCGATGGTATGTGGGATAGAGATAGATTGTATCAGTCTTGGTCTCCAGGATGTGGGCTTCCGAGAGTCTCATTGAGGATATATCCAGGGTTCCGATTCTGTTGGGGTGCGAGGATATCATGCGGTGGATGCTTACCTCTCATGGTGGGTTCTCTATGTCTTCTTGGGATTTTCTCCGTGGTAGAAATGCTCGGAACCTTCTATATGGTGTCATTTGGAGCGATGCTCTTATTCCTACTATCTCTATATTCCTTTGGCGCCTCCTTCGTAATCGTCTCCTGTGGATATCAAGCTTCGTGCACGTGGCACTTCCCTTGCCTCACGTTCTTTGTTGTTGCTTGAATAATCCACATTCATCTCCTCGGTCGAATATATCCCTCACCTCTTTTTGATGAATGATCTTGTCGGTCAAAGTGTGGAATCACTTTCTTCCTTGGTTTGACACTACACTTCCACACACCACCGATATGATATTGTTCCTTTCATTTTGGAGGAATCGCACACCCGGATCACACACGAGGCACTTGAGTCTCTTGGTTCCCTGCTTGATTTTATATGGTTTGTCCGGGACGGAAAGGAATAGTGTCAAGCATCGACACCTTCCTTTCTTGGCATCTCACATTATTTGGCGGTGGAGCGGTATCTCTCGGATTCTTTTCGAGGTTGGCGTCGAACCCATGATTAGTGCGGATGCTTCCATTGTTGGCTTTTTGCGGGAGTGCTCCACCACGGGTTCCACGCATGGCGGGATTGTGATTTGGCGAGCCCCTCGGTCTCCTCGATCAAGTTGAACACGGACGGTTCATTTGATGGGACACTTTGATTCTTTGGCGGAGGGATTGATTCGAGATCATTCGGGCAGACTTATGTTGGCTTTTCATTGTTCTCTCCGGGCGGTGTCTAGCTTTCATGCCGAGCTTCTAGCGCTGGAGATGGGACTGCGACATGCCCGCTTTTTTTTCTCTTGATTTGGATCGAGTTGACGGCGGCGGTGGTCACCACGATCACCAGGTGGCCAGCTCTTGGAAGGTTCAAGACACCCCGATTCGCATCGGAACATCGAGGACCTTGATGATTCGATCTCCCACATACACAGAGAGGGGAATCGACCACAGATCACCTTGCGAGTTGGGAGCTGCGCCCTGGCGATCACATTGTTGATGAGGGCACGGCTTCTCACCACCTCCTAGCGCTCATTCGGATGGACCAACTGGGATATCCGAGCTTGATTTTCATAGATCATTGGTTCTCCTTTTATTCTTAGATATCTCATTATGATAGTCTTTCTAGATATCGTAGTGATAGGTTATTTGTTCTTTGATTTTCTCTCGCCTTGACGGGCATGACATTGTATGACATTTTGATTGTTTGATAAAAAAAAAAAAAAAACCAAAATTACACAAAAAAAACCCTAAGCTCGCAAAGATTGTTGGGATTAATGTCCAAGATAAACTTACCATCAAGAGAGTTGATGGAGTACCACAACAAAGAGTATCATAAGTGTTGCTTTGTCATTTTTCGCTAAGTGTTGGTTTGAGTTTTTTGCTAAGTGTTGGTTTGAGTTCTTTTTGCTAAGTGTTGCTTTGTCATTTGGTAGGGGTGATTGTGGGATTTTCGCGATCAAGTTTATTGAGTTCTTGAGCATAGAGCGGTTTGTACAAGATGTGGTTCAAAACAACATACAAATGTGGAGAGAGAAATTGCATTTGTGGATATCTACCATGGAAACTGTGATCCCTAGTTGTTACTATTTTTTTTTTTTTTTTTTTTTGGAGTTACTATATGTTTTTTTGTCGAATGGCTAAATAGTACAATTTGTGTTTTTGGATGTTTTTGGAAGTGTAGGAAACAACCCTTATCTTTGTAAACGACTACAGGTGTTTATAAGCGACGAGAATCATTTTTTGTTTAATACAATTTAAATTATAACAAAAAACAACTCTAGTCGTTTTGTAAACAATGTAGTCGTTTGTAAAAGACTCAAGTCGTTTTGTAAGTGTATTAGTTTTATCATAGATGTATTTTAAAAGGTGAATACCACTTAATTGACTATTAAAATCTAAAAATGACCCCAAATGTTTCAAAACGACCCTTGTCGTTTTATAAACGACTTAGGTCGTTTAGAAAACAACTTTGGTAGTGTAAACAAGATTTGTGGTTGTTTTTTGTCTCTCTCTTCAATGGATCATGGTTAACAAACAAGTATAAATCATTCTCAAGTGTAATTAAACATATTAATTCCCAATCTCACTAATTAGCCAATCTCACAATATTTTCATAAGGATTAGTATTATCATAGATTCATAATGTCGAATGTTGAAACAGAGTTGAATATCTCTTATTGTGTTTGAGTGTTGAAATCAAATGTGCAAGTTGCATTAGGAAACTATTAAAACTCTTAAAATGTAATGATTTGATAGAGTTAGATGTATTTTAGAAGGTGAATACCACTTAATAGACTATTAGAATCTAAAAATGACCCAAAATGTTTCAAAACGATTTTGTCGTTTAGAAAACAACTTTTAGTAGTGTAAACAAGATGTGGTTGTTTTTTGTCTCTCTCTTCAATGGATCATGGTTAATAAACAAGTATAAATCATTCTCGAGTGTAATTAAACATATTAATTCCCCAATCTCACTAATTAGCCAATCTCACAATATTTTCATAAGGATTAGTATTATCATAGATTCATAATGTCGAATGTTGAAAGAGAGTTGAATATCTCTTATTGTATTTGAGTGTTGAAATAAAATGTGCAATTTGCATTAGGAAACTATTAAAACTCTTAAAATGTAATTATTTGATAGAGTTAGATGCATTTTAGAAGGTGAATACCACTTAATTGACTATTAAAATCTAAAAATGACCCCAAATATTTCAAATCGACTTGGGTCGTTTAGAAAAACGGCTTTGGTAGTGTAAACAAGACCGTGGTCGTTTTTGTCTCTCTCTTCAATGGATCATGGTTAACAAACAAGTGTAAATCATTCTCAAGTGTAATTAAACATATTAATTACCCAATCTCTTATTGTGTTTGAGTGTTGAAATCAAATGTGCAATTTGCATTAGGAAACTATTTAAAATCTAAAATGACCCCAAATGTTTCAAAACGACCCTTGTCGTTTTATAAATGACCCAAGTCGTTTTTTGTTTAATACAATTTAAATTATAACAAAAAACAACTCTAGTCGTTTTGTAAACAACTCGATCGCTTTGTAAATAACTCTAGTCGTTTTGTAAACAACTCCAGTCGCTTGTTTTTTACAAAATCCCACTAATTATCCAATCTTACAAAAACAATCTTCTAGTATATAAAAACACATGTGCAAGTATAAACACTAACTAATCTTGTGATTGTTTGTCAACCATTGGCCTTTGATCTCGACGGGTAAGCGGTTGTGGCCACGATGCTCCACATCTAATGCATTTGATTCTTTTAGCAAACTCTCCAGTTGAAGGAATTCTTGTTGTTCTACGACGACCAACTTGTTGTCGGACAAGGGTGGCAATACATTTATATTCTTAATATTTTCAGGAACTTGCCATTCTGTTTTGTTGAAATCGGTATTATACTACATGCATATGCGGCTCTCCAAAAGTCAACAAGATATAATAATGAGAGCATAAGTTGTCTGAAAAACATGTCTTTGTTTCATTCTTTGCTATCGCGTGCTCGCATGGAAAATAATCTAATTGAAACTTTCTACATGTGCAAGTGTTTTAAAGCAAAATTAACAATATAGTTCATAGTCTTGCCTCCTCACTACATAGATCAAACTAATCAATCTACCGAGCTATAAATCTCTTCGCCATGTCATATTGTTTGCGCATTTTTAGTTCCATTGTAGGAGTTAAACGACTTGTGCAATTTTGTGCATTTTGACCCCTCTCAAAGAACCATTTTTGTAGCTTATTTCCTATACTCTCAATCAATGGGAGTATTGGACCTTGTCGTTCCTTTTTGAACAATGAATTCAACGACTCTGCATTGTTTGAGGTCATAATATTATAGCGGTTCCCCTGAAAATGTGACCTTGCCCATGTTTGAAAATCTGTACCATTAAGATACCTCCAACCTGTCTCATCGATTTCCGATTTGATCTATGAAATTTCCAAACTCCTCATTAGTATAAACCGCTTTCACAAAAAGTGATCTTTGTATTGGCATTTCGAGTTACGGTCCTCAAGTTTCCTTTTATGTGATAGATGCAATGGTCGTGGCGGGCATTATGATAAACATCTCTGACTTTGCATTGATGAGACTTCTGTGACGGTCGCCGATATAACAATAAGATCTTCCCTATCACCTGTTATTTCTTTCGAGTTTTGAAAAAATCAATGCCATGAAGCATCATTCGGAATCAACAATGCCCCAAGCAAGAGGATATATCGCATATTTGCATCGACATGTAGCAATAATCAACGTACCTCATACTTTGCGATCAAGAATGTGCCATCTACAATAAGAATCGGTCGCATTGACGAGTGAAATCCACGAATGCAAGGCCCAAATGCTAAAAAAGGTATTTGAAGCGGTTATCGTCATCAAGATCTAAATAGTACACGATGATCGGGATTGACAAGGGCCAAATTGTGGAGATATGCGGGTAAACTAGTATAACTATCCTCGGGCGATCCGCGTATAAGTTCTAAAGCGACTTCTCTACACCTCCTTGCCTTTTGATAACTCATTTGTATGCAAAGTCATGATGAATGTCATTCATGAGATTTGTTGATTTGTATGTGGTGTTGGGATCTTTCAACTTATCCATGACATGTTTCCCTATGATCCGCATTATTGCTTGCCTATGATCATTGCGAGCCATACTTATAGAGCAAGTATGTTCATGTGTATATTTTGAATCTCAAAAAAGTGACTTTCATGAACTTTGTTGCCCGCAAACGCCATTTGCAATTCTCATCGATGCATACAATGTGTACACCTCTTTATTTGATTTTTTAACCTTGAATTCAAAATTATGCTTCAACGCAAGAAAATGTATGACTTCCAAGTTCTTTTTTGGAATTGAATACTCGACTGGTCAGTAAATCACCATCGGGTATCACATGCGATGTCTTGCTAATGAAGAAGAAAAAAGGTGCTCACTTGTGAATGCATTTTCTTCTCTATGGCGTTTGTGCACTCGGTTGTTCAGTGTAACATCATTACGAATTGTTTTTGAAATAATCGCAACTCATTCCAGTTTATTGCTTGGCCATTATCATTTTCATCCACCTCACAATAATGATCATTGTCATTTGCCACTCAACTGGACACTTTCTCACAAGTGTTACATAAATGGAGAAAGTTGACCTTGTGTATTGACACCTAAAAACCATTTTAATCGTCTATCACAATCAATATGAACTGGAACTTTATCACAGCCCGCAGGGGCAAGAAACCTCATCTCAATATCATTCAATGAAGAATCAACATTGCAAAGATCTTGAAATTGAGAATATAGCTCTTCATATGACATATCGACAGTGATTGGAAGGCCTTCTACACCGACATTGCCATTATTTTCTTTCTTCCATACCCATTTGCCATCTTCGTTGACAAGTTCGCCAAAATAAAATACAGTTACCCAAAATGGTGGAGTCATGCCTACACTTCAAAGAAAAAAGTGTAAGAGAAAAACCACATTGTATAAAAAACTATGCACTGCAAAACAACTCAAGACCAAAAAAACAACCAAAAAACAACTAGAGTCTTTTAACGACCAAAAAACAACCAGAGTCGTTTAATGGTTTAAACGACCAAAAAACAACCAGGGTCATTTTGTCGCGAAAAACCACATTGTATAAAAACTATGCACCGCAAAACAACTCAAGACCAAAAAAACAACCAAAAAACAACTAGAGTCTTTTAACGACCAAAAACAACCAGAGTCGTTTAATGGTTTAACGACCAAAAAACAACCAGGGTCGTTTTGTCGCGAAAAATTTATCGGGGTTCTTAGGTTCAACTATTCATTGTAGTAATATTCAAAACATATAAAAAATTCAACCAATATGACAATGTAGAACTAATAGATGATACTTACCTCTAATAATTAGCCGAAATGCTCTAAATTGTAGAATCACCTAAGATTAAAGAAGCTGGTGGTGTGAAATGAATGAGGGTTTGAAGTCAATTTTATTAAAATAAAAAATGAGGTCAATTTTGTGATTTAAAAATATATATAAGGGTATTTTAGACTTTTAAATAAAAAAGGCCATAAAAGTATGTTTTCCATAAGTAAAGCCAAAATTGTTGTTTGACCTAGTAAAAAGGCCATTTATGAAATTACCCCGACCAACATATGATATAGGACCTAACTATAATCTATCCGTACTAAATCATGGTTTGAATCTTGTATTATCAAGGAAAACTCTGCTCCTTGCCTTTCTACAAGTTTACAGTAACAACATTCTTCGTCAGTTCGCTTTTCTACCTACCTAAGAGTGTTATACAAGTTGAGGAGAGTTTAAGAAGTTGCGCTTTGTCTCATCCATTTTGTAGCCGACCATTTCTCCCCGGCTACAACTTCACATCCACCATGTAGGCTATTCGGATCTGATTGTCCATCAAGCCCCTGACACAGAAGGGGGAAAAATTAATTTCATTTACTGAAAAATTATTTCATTCAACAAACTATTTGCTCATCTCCTACTGATCTTCATTCCATCCCAAGTAATCATTGATGGTGAATTGCTGAGAAAATAGGAGGATCTTTACATAAGGAAGAAAACAAACCATGCTCCAGAAAAGCACAGCATCTCCTTTAAGCGGCTTCACACACAATCCTGTGACCATTTTTCCCCCACAGCTACACTCACCAGATCCAGCCTAAAACAATATTGGATTTTTAAAGATCAAAACACAATTTTGAAAGAGGGGCAGCAGAGAAATGACAATCATATTAAGGAACATATAAGATGCATCTTAAAATTTAAAAAAATATCCATTACAAATTAAAAATAGAAAAACGAATAACCGTGCAAAGCCACAGTGAACAAGTAGTTAAGAATTTGAGGTGGACTACAATATTCCTACGGGTCATATGATGTTGACAAGATACATAGAAAACCATGAAAATTGTTTAAGTGCTATACTTAGAAAACCTCTGTGAAAATGTTTGAAGATCTTCAGCTTAATATCTGCAGTGAATAACTGTGCTGAATAAATATGATGCTCATCACATCTTTTCTGGGTATGCAGTGATAACCATGCTGAAGAAAATGATGCTTATTTTAATGTCCATATGAACTTTCTCAAGCTAGTGTGCATTTTAACATTCCTCTAATTTCGGTGTATGAGTACTAAAAATCAAACACATGGCTGTCCATCACCGAATTTCGATTTAATACATTGAAATCTCTTCGGCAATGTTTTAGAATTAATGTTTTTGCATGCTTAACCTTCTTTAAGTCTGAGCACAGATTAAGCAATAGACCTTACACCAGACAATTATTACGATCTATATTTGAATAATCTCTTAGCACATGGCAGAAGATCCTAGCTTATATTTTGCAGTGCACTACAAAGCAACATCAGTCATACAGTTTAGAATATCAAATAAGTCAACATAAAAGATCATTTTAACACTAGAAAATTAACAGAACTTGACATGCAAGTATGCAACCACCTTCGGGAAGTATGTCTCTCCCCCCTCGACATTGTCGCTTAGATACATGAGCATTGTTGCCACTCTTTGGCCACCAAACTTTAAATTAAACTGCAATAAAAAGCTTGATTTACATTTTAATGTGGAAACTTCTCATGATAACCGCAGCTTAAGGTTGAAATGAAAGATATAATAAGCAGGGTAACACAATGCAAAGACACTGAACAAACTTAACTGTGTCAGAGAAGTAGTCATGGTGCGGCCTGTAAAGCTGATCCTTTTCATACCTGTGCTTCTGCAGATGTTAGCCTCGACATTAAAATCTCTCAGTCCTGTGTTTGATTAAGAAACTGAAGAAGTATACATACAATAGCTCACCTCAACACCTGTATACGCTCCCCATTTTCTACTGGAACTAGAGAGTAGATAGAAATTCGTTTCTCAATTCCCTGATGGCATATTGAACACAATTGTCAACATACATGGTTTCCAATAAAATCAGAAATCATAATATGACCTCTAATTTTAAATGACTAATATATTGAAACACAGAAAACATAATTGAAGAATATCAAAACCCAAACAACCATGAGTTTACACAAGCAACCAAACGTTAATGAACAGTTTTTGTGAAATTTCACCTGTATTATCGGATACTTCCTCTCTTCAGCACTCAGAAACATACCAGAGCTTGTTCTAACTTTACTCTTGACACCCTGAAGAATATACGAAATGATCAAGTACAGATGGGAATGTAAAACAGATTTACAATAGTGTTTGCAAATACTATAACTCAGACCACACCAACATTTAAGCTAAGGAGAACTGAACAACAAAAATGTAACAAATTAATGAATTTAAAATCTATCAAGTAAGGATAAAACCATATCTAGGCATAATATTGTGAATTTCCAGCTAATGAAGTTATTCAGTTTTCGCAGTAGACCATCACATATCATTCAAGAAAAAGATCAATTGCATGAAGCAAAAGTGAGAAACAACTGATTGTTTCATCATGTACTGATTGCAATAAAACAAATGTTGGTCAGATGACGACGAACACCATGAGTTTGAGTGCATAAAAGACGTACCAATGGTAAAAAATGTGAATGAACTGTAGATGATACTAAAACGTTTGGAGTATACGAGCCATTTAAGAAAATTTCACAACAAATAAATCGCTATATTGATACTCTGGAAAATGAGTTGGTCAACAAATTTTTATTCCAAATGCTATACCTGAACCCTACTCTCACCTTTCCAGTTTTTGTATCCACAACAGTAGAAACCTGTAGGCGCGGTTTGGCAATGGCTCTAAGATAATCACATTCCTGTAAAGGCAAAAACACAGAGAAATGATTCATCTATATAATTTGTTAAGCACTCTAGATCTCGGACAAGCCAAAAGTATTGTACATTTCTCGCAGAAACCTTTTTGATATGACCATATTCAATTATCTGATTATAGAGACAGCAGATGTATAGTTTGTCCACATCTCAATTCCTTTATCTAGTTTTGCAATTTCTTAAGAGAAACTCAGAAGGAAGCCCAACAACTTTGATAAACATGCTCGAATAAGTTGCAAATTAGATTGCAATCAGCATGGATCAGTCGGATGATATAACAAATGGCTCTGAAAACGTAGTAATTTTACATATCTCAATCATGCAGCAAATATTGGCCAATTCCCTACAGTGTTCGTAGATTTGCTCAACACAACCCTCTCTCATATAACCACCGAAATAAAGGACATCTAAGTGACTGTTAATCTAGTGGGGTTATAAGAGTTGGAAAGTCATACACATTAAGATGGCATTGGAGTGAAGCAGGAAGAACCAGTGGAGGAATTCACAGAAGAAAACAAGTTTTTAGTACAGTTTGCAGGTCCAGCAATAAGGCTGATGGTAAAGGTGCAACCAATTATCAGTTTCTGGCGAGGTAGCTGAAAGTTTCCACATAATCACCTTAAAACTATCCATTAGATTATCAGTTGAGTTGGGTTTAAACTTTATAGTAACAACCTCAAAATTATCCTGTTGCTCTTCCTAATTGGAAAGAACATGCATAGATAAAGATATCAGAGCAAGATGTTAGTTTCAGCTGTTAAATATAAATCAGAGCAAGGGTGTTGAAACATGAGGTAACAAGCATACCTCCACACTTAAGAAGTTATGAAATACAATAATACGTGGTGACCAGCTAACTATTTCAGGTTTGACCTGCATCACACAGTGAATGAAGAAATATGAAAAGGTAAGCAAGTCCAAGTATTAAATCTAGCTATACCTTAGATGAGAATCAATAAACATATATAAAGATTAATGAAGCTTAGGAAAGTAATGACTGCACTGCACAAGTAAAAGTTCATTTGGTTTTTAAAACTGCAGAGGAACATAACAGTTGCGAGTAACAACTAAAACATGAGCCTAGTCTAAGAAGAATAAAGATTCAAGCTATTTGGATGTATCAGTTTCCAATGTCTCAAGAGTTTGATCAAGGTTTGACAAAAAGATAAATCTTGACTCTGCAGTGTCATCAATCTAAGTCTAGTCTCCACCCCCTTTTTCTTATTTATTACAGTTTGTCCCTTTTCCTTTTCAATAATAAGGTAAGCTTCCAAACCACTTCCTTAAAATGAACGACCCTTCACTTTTTGCATCTTTGGTGTCTTCCATACCCTTCACGCCGACGTGGGGCGGGGATGACCCTGCAAGAGGAACATCCTCTGCTTGTCTCGTATTCTCCTCCATTACATTCTGAAGTATAAAACTAAACACTTTTCCAAAATACACTAGCAAAAACTTAATGAAGTATCTAAGGCTTTGACAGAGGGCATTATAACTTCTAAGTTAGGCGATCATTAAAAATTTCAAATGTAAAGAGACTCCTACGTGTTTCGCACAACTAGCATCTTTGTTTCTGTTTTTGTTTTGTCACAAATTTTTAACTCAAAAAAAGCCAAAAAAGAATTCATTCTCCAATATGAAATTATCACCGAGAGTGGCACGTTATATGTAGGCTTTCAAAGGGTCCCCAAAAAACTTCTAAAAAATGATGAACTTGTAGGTTGAGCACAAAGCAGCAAGTTAATGCTCAGGATAGACTCGCAAAAAAAAAAAAGGAACAGGAATTTTTGAAATCCAAATTAGTTAGTAGGTGTGATGGGAGTGGGACTGTGATGAATCATGAATGATATGTTGAGAATGATAATTTTGGGGATATTGTTAGTCATTCAACTCTAAAAGGAGACTGACCCACTTATACTTTATATGAGAATCACTAGAAATAAAAGCATGCTAAATATTTAACAAAGACAACAAAAAGCAAGTCGCAAAGAAGAATATTTGAAACAATTGTTGCTTGTTTGAGATAATGCTGCAGCCCAAATCACTGTATATCTATATTATATTATCATCGGTTAGCTTTAGATTTGTATTTGTAAAGCATATATAGGTGTGGAGCATTCGCAGATTTCACAAAAAATTTGCAACTTGCTGGATTTCTGAATCATTACTTTGGGGACAAGCAAAAATGATTTCCAAATCAAAATTTGGAATTCCGATAAGATTCTGGGGCCCTTAGAACCATTTTGAGGCTTCATATTATTGTGTACGAAACCCTTAAGGAGGTCAAGCACTCATCTCCTTTCACATGCAGCTTGAATGCAACTTTCTGCTGCTAGTTTTAGAAGAGTATCTATGAGATGTTCCCCATCAAGCAAAACCAATGAGATTATTTTTCACGTTGGCTCTACACAGATGTTAGTCCAAGACACGGAAGTATGTCCATTTTTTTTGTAAATGCACCATTTGAAAAAGAGACTTCACTGTGGTACCAAACGCAGCAAATAATAGAGGGTATAGTATCATGACACCAGTATAATCAGCGGACGATGGAATACAATGTGGTCACAGTAAACGTGCTTCCATGTATATGACGAAAGAGCTCAGCTATTATGCTCCAAATTACTGTGTAACTTCTTGAACATTATGTAACAGACAACGCTAAAAGAGAACTAAGGAAATATGTGCTTATTCATCAAGGAAGACCATTTCTAGGTTATCTAAGTCCAAATTTTGTTGGTAATTTCTTTTATATGAAAGACTAACTGCAAACGAACATTGGAAATAACAATTGAACATACATATCCAAGACGCAAAATTGCAGCATCTTTGTCATCCCAATAAGAAATACCTGAAAGAAGAGAAGAAGGAGCATTAAGACGGGTGATGTAACAGAGGGTAAGACACATGGTTTGAGAGAGTGTGTATGAATATAGTTTAACAACCAAGTAATAAACCTCTAGTAAGTCGAAGATACCTCCATTCGGACTCTGAATTCTTGGGAAAGAAGACTTGGCCCCTACAAGCCAAAATATTTCAAAAGGTGATTTGATATGTGACAGCGTCTAAGTCCATCAATAACTAATTAATTAGACAAATTAAAAGACAGAAACTACCCTTCCCCATTATGCAGAAAAGTCCCTGGTGAAAATAGCAGAAAAAGTACGAAAGTTAACTGCCATGAGGAACGATTGGCATAATTACTAGGGTTCTTGCATTATTCCATGTCCTCGAGCCACTACCGAGAGAACAATAGAGCATAGATGTTTTCTTAGACAGTAAATAATTTGGTATTGAACTCATCAAAACTTTACATAATTTGAATTCCACCAGACCAGGCAATACAGCACCATCTCAAATACTCTTAATGAATTAAAGGGTTAAGCAATATTCCCAAAGTTCCAGACATCATCCCAAAAAATGAATTTGGTGGACAAAGTGTTATGGCAAGGACACGTCCATTATTTATCTGCCTAATTTTTGGTACAAGTTTCGGACGTGATAGAGTAATCCTTGCTCATTTAGATTTGTCTTTGCCTCTTTCATGAGAAAGTAGGATAAGAGTAGTTTGAGTTTTAACATGTTTCAAACATTGGGACTTCCAAAAACATGACATATGTGAACACCATGCTGATGGAGGCATATGAATTTAAATAATTCCATCAAGAACAGAATGTGTTGTATGACTTGTGTCCGCAAAGATTTATTTATAAATAACTCCCACAAGTTGGATTTTAGTTTTATGATGGTAAATTTGACATGATAGGCAGGAAATGTATCTTAGGACATAGGCAAATAAATCGCTTTTCAATCAGGATTGAAAAGTGAAATTTTAGCATAATTAGAGGGCCAACAGTAATTTCCAAATACTACTCAAGAAAAATTCAGTCAGATCCATTCTAGGACTTGCATATTCTTAAACAGGAGACACAATGAAGTTGGGTTCTGTTTTAAACAAGGTAGATTCATAACCCAAAAAAGCAGTATCAATGACCAAATTTAATAATAATAATAATAAGAAGAAGAAGAAGAAGAAGAAGAAGAAGGATTCAACTAAAAAAGATCAAACTACTAATGCCCCTATCTACAAGGAAGGGAAAGAAAAAAAGAAGATATGGAACAAGAGATCAACAGATTAGGAGAAATCACACACAAGCTTCAAGTAGCATTCAACTTGTTGAGATTAAATCACTTGCTCTGCTATCTACTAGCAGCTTAGCTGGGAGTCTATAGAATGAATAATTACTTGAGGCTACTCCAAATCATGAATTCCATAACTATCAAGGTGTTACATTATGAAACAGCAGCAATCAAACTCAGCAACATGGGTTGTTGGGGTTGTGGTAAGGGGAGGGATATATTATTTATTCTAGGAGAATGAAATGATTGAGAAATCTACCATATGAATCCTCCAGCCTCCTAATAAATGCCAACTGAATCAAAGCTCCTGAAAATTTGTAATAAAAAAATGTCACTTACAATAATTGCAATCAGCATACAAATGGTAAAACCAGAAAATGAAAATGAAAATAAACAGAATCAGAACACACTGAAAAGACTTGCAATACTAAAAGGCAAAGAAAGATACTTGACGTGTGATACCCTTAGAGAATCCACACGTTCTTATTATTGAAAATTCGATTACTTTTCTTAAATTGCAGATGAGTTTTCGAAATGAAGTCAGATCAAATTCACAAAAAAGTGAGTGCTAATCATTAATTATATATTGGAACAAGGATTGGGAATTACCGATAATCATTCCAACAGTTACAAATGTAAGGAGAGCGAAGAAAAACCTCATCCCCGAGGTAGCCATTTTTATCGGAAAGAGAAATTAGAGTGAGGATCGGAGAATCAGGACACACTTTATATCACACTCATTTGGGCAACATTGTCATTTTAAGCTGCTACTAAAAGAACTACAGTCCAACTGTTGTTTTCTCTTTTCTTGAGCAATAAATAAACACAAAAACTTTATATGAGAGGGTCTCACGGATCTAGATCCAGTGAGACGGACCCCAAACCCGCTAACTGGTCTCCTACCCGCGACCCGCTAAAATTAAAATTACCCAACCCTAGAATTACCCAACTAGTTGGAATTAGGTTCTTTCTTCTTTGTGTTCTCTCTCTTCTCTCTTCTCTCTCTTCTTGCGATTTTTCCTCTTTTTTCTCATTTTTCTTTGCAATTATGAGGCGTTTCTTTTCCTTGTTTTCACAGTAGTTCGAAGCTTGGCCTCCACTCGACCAAAAATCAGGTATTTCTTTAGTTTTTTGCAGTTTTTTCTTTCGTTTTTTTGGTTTTCTTCGATTTTAGTTATTTTCGAAAGTGTTTTTTTTATGATTTCTTCTTGAAATGTATGTTAGGGTTTACATTTGAGCATGTATTTTGTTAGTTGTTTGATTTCAGCTTGTATTTCAGGTTTCTGTAGTTAGTATGTGAAGTAATATTTGTGTTTTGATGTTTCTGTATTTTTACGTGACTAGTATCACTTTTGCCCTTACAAGTATTACTTTTGGTCGAAAAAGTATCAGTTGTTGTAAACAAAGTATTACATGTGTTTTATTGTGATATTTACATAATTTTGTAATGCTATGAAAAGTATAACTTTTTATATAAAAGTATCACTTTCCACATAACAAGTATCACTTTTTATATAAAAAATATCATACGTTTTTTCCCAATTTATAAATGATATAACTCATCCATATGTTTTTGCAGTGAAGTATATGAAATGAGTATTTTCCTGGTGGAGAATAATCATCCCAAGGCTCGAGATGTTCAACGATACAATGTGGAAAATATCCATTTATCTTGGCAATCGGAATCGACGAATGCTGATTGTGGTGTTTTCTTGATGCAACACCACATGGAAAATTTCAAGGTGGGAATGCACACTTAGTCATTTGAAATAGTGTTGTATATCTAATTTTTGTCATCGATCATCGTGGATTAGATGTTATAAATTTTTGTATTTTGAGAAAGAAACATGTGAAAGTTAATGAAATATGGTTATTTCTTGTATAGTGACCCTAGTCGATGTGTTCAATTTAGAAGTATGGCTTTTCCATTAAAAGTTTGTCTTTTCATATTAGAAGTACCCCTTTTTTTAATAAGTTGGTATTCACATATTATGCAAAAAATGACAGTTGGAATCAAATCGATCTTTTTCTCTTTATTGTAAAAGTATCACTCTTCGTCTTAAAAGTATCACTTTTCGAATTAAAAGTACCAATTTCTTTTCAGCAACATACTAAAAGTATCACTATTTGTTGTAATTTGAAAAGTCACTTTTTGGTCTAAGAGTATTTGTTAAAACTTAAAATGACTCTATTGCCATTTTCTTCAAGTTGAAAGTATAACTTTTTGGTTTAAAAGTATCACTTTTGTTCTTAAATGTATCACCTTCTTCGTAAAAAGGAAAAATTGCAAGTATCACTAATTTTCTTTGGTTGAAAAGTATAATTTTTCGGTCTAATTGTGTCATTTTTTATTTTAAAAGTATCACTTTTCGTGTTTAAAGTATTACCTTTTGAATTAAAACTATTACATTTTTTAACAAAATATTGCAAGTATTGCTAATTCTCTTCAGCTGAAAAGTATCATTTATCGGTCTAAAAGTATGAGTTTTCAGCATAAAAGTATCAATTTTTATTACAAAATTATTGAAGTATTAATACAAAATGGCAGAATTATTAACACAACTAAGAATTGAATGAGTGACTTTTTATAAGGAAACAATCATTGTAATAGGAGGAATATAATTTTTATACCAATTACTAAATACAAAAAAAATATGTTAAAATGGCTGAGGATTATGAATCTTTAATTCGAACTCCTTCAGATGTGAGTTTGACGTATCATTGTTTCTCTTCTTCTTACTTGTTTGAACGTGTAGGATCCAGAATATTGGTAGAAGAACTAGAAACATCATTTTGCTCCGTAGAATTCATCATATCCATCAATGCGTAAGACATTACCTTCAACTTCTTTGTCACCACCTAAATGTATTACTTTTGGTCAAAATTGTAATACTTTTTACAAAAAAAGTAATACTTTAAAAATCAAGTAGCAAAAATTGTATAAGACTTTTACCTTCAACTTCTTTGTTTGTATTGGTATGAATGAATGCTTCACCATCTAAATGTAATACTTTTGGTCAGAATTGTAATACTTTTTATGGAAAAAGTAATACTTTTGAAACTGAATAACTTATTATGTTCTACCTTCATTAGACATCATATCATTGCCCTGTTTTTCAACATTCTCCATTTTGTCTTCAACTTCAATCGATCATCAACAACAATAACACAAAAATACTGGAAAAAAATTGTTTAAGATGGAGCTCATTCAATTTCATCACATTTTGCAAAAGACAATGCATAATATCTATATTGTAAATAAAAAAAACTCTAAGATCCAATTCGTAAGTAAAACACAATACAATCCATTATGCAATTTCCAAAATTTCAACAACAAAAACTTTGTACATGTACAATAAACCCCAACAAATTACTATTATTTTTTCTCGAAGGAGAACAAGAAAGCATACCCAATCGCAAATTAGCAGTGAAAATTCAAGACAATGGAAGAGTTTGCGTCATGGCGGAGTTGACACGGAGGATCATTGCGATAGAGGTGGCGCCCCCACGACTGTGGTGTTCGGCGATTGAGCGAGAGAGAGATGGTTGCTCCATTTTTTTTCGATTGAGAGTGTGTGTGTGTGTGTGTGTGTGTGAGAGAGAGAGAGAGAGAGAGAGAGAGAGAGAGAGAGAGAGTGAGAAAATAGGGTTTGTGATGGGTTTTGGTTTGGGCTTGGAGCGAATTTGGGCGCGAGTTCGGGTTTCGGAGTTTAGAGCTCCGTCTCACGGATCTAGATCTCGTGAGACGGTCTCATAAGAGACCTCCCGATAAATAAAAGACAATTTTTTAACATACAATTTAACGGGCCAAAATCTATTAGACGAGTCTCAAAAACCGATTTAGTGGTATATTTGTAATATAAGCGGTGGCATTTATGTTAGTTAAAGGCCAATGCCATTTTTATAATATAGGTAGTGCCATATTAACACCGAGGACACGGTGATATATAGCATCACTAAGACCCCGAAATGTATTAGGTGTATTATAATTTTGAAAATTTTCTTTGCTAGATAATAGCGTGTGAAAAATTTGCGAGAGAGAATAAAAAAATTGGAGATGCGAATGGATATGAAATTAAATTGTAATATGATAGATGATGTGATATATAAATAGTAAAATAATAATAATGTATGATTGGTGGTTAAATATAGTAATTAAGTGGATGAATCGAATTTTATGGAAAATGTGTAATAACGATTTGTTTTTTTGACAATGGTCGATGTGATTGGTGTAAGAAGGCAAAATTATTTTTAGTCCTCTAAGTAGAGTGACCTATAAGTTTAGTCATCACTTACTAATTTGTATGATATTTAGTCTTTTAACTAATTTTTTTGATTTTTAGTCATGTTATCGATATACCGGTAAACTTAACTGAATGTTGATTTGACTTTTTTCTAATAAAATATTTTTTAATGATGAATATATGACATGTACACATAGTTGGATGATTTTGGAGAGAAATTAGGTTTTAGTACCAAAATGGAGGGAAAATTGATATTTAGTTATAAATTATATTTGTTATTTAAAAATAATTTAAATTATATTTAGTTATAAATATAATTTTTAACATTATTTTTTTGCAACTTTTATAAATAATTCAGTTTTCCGAAATTATCAAGTTATTAAAAATTAGGCAAAATGAATATAGCTTGAAAAACTATATTTATAACTAAATATAATTTAAATTATTTTTGAAAATAATAAATTATTTATAGAATAATTTGGTATTATTTTTTAAACCATAACCAAATTATTTTTTGAAACAAATAAAAGTATTATTTTCACAAAAATATAATTATTATTTTTATTCAAATTGACTATAAATAATATTTAATTTTTAAAAATTAAAATTTAAAATTTAATATTTATATTAAATAACTTTTTCTATAAATAATTTATTATTTTTTAAAATAATTTGAGTTACATTTAGTTATAAATATAATTTTTAACATCATTTTTCAAACTATATTTTTAAAACAAAATTGATATTTAGTTATAAAATATAAAAAAGATATTTTGAAAAAAATGTTTTCAAAAAAATAATATAAGTTTTGTTTGAAAAAAATAATTTGGTTATGGTTTAAAAAAATAGTACCGAATTAGTCTATAAATAATTTATTATTATCAAAAATAATTTAAATTATATTTAGTTATAAATATAGTTTTTAATATTATTTTTCCAACTTTTAAAAATAATTTAGTTTTTGACATCATCAACTTTTAAAATCATTTTTCGAAAAACTGAATTATTTATTATGCGTTTAGGTTGGAGAATAATTTAAGCGATCAGTCATTATTTAAAATCATTTAAAATATGCAATCAAATATTTTATTAGAAAAAAATATAGTTTAGTTATAAATATAGTTTTTAATATTATTTTTCCAACTTTTAAAAATGATTTAGTTTTTGACATCATCAACTTTTAAAATCATTTTTTCCACCTTTGTTTGAATAAAACATTAGGTTTTAGTAATTATATTATGCGTTATATATATAACTATTTTTGTAATAAATTGAAGAATAATTTGATTTATAATTTTACTAAGCTCGTCTAGGCCCAATTAAGCTTGAAAAAGTTCACGAGTCATCAATATATTCAATAAATTTAAGTTCGAGTTCGACTTGATAATAGACGAGCCAAGCTCAAATTCTCAAAAACTTGGTTTGGTTCGGTTTGATTATAGTCCTATCTAAAATGTATTAGTAGTCATCTTGAAAAGTATCGGATATTACGATTAAAGGTATTTTAATAATCCTACATGAAAATTATTAGTTTTCTCATAAAACGTATTAGAAGTTATTAGATATTCGATTAAAGGAATAATCCCACATGAAAATTATTAGTTTTCTCATAAAACGTATTAGAAGTTCCCATAAAAGTACTTATATAGGTCATATTGATGATTGCATTAGGAATTTAGAAAATAATAAATAGTTATTCTATGTATACGTGCATCCTCAATTACACAATTGGCACCTTATGGTTTAACATTTTTGTCCCTCATCATTTATTATCTCAAAAATATATTTTCCTCTCCAATAATTTATTTCATTTGTGAGATTTTCATTTTTTTTAATTTTTTCTTTTATGTAAATTTCAATAAATGTAAATACTCGTAAAATAAAGAACTAAAATTTATAATGTGTTTTCTTAAAAAAATTATATTTATCAATTTTGCACAAATTGCTTGGCCACCCCGAGTCCCCACGACCCAAACCGGTCGGTGCCTTAACTACCTTTTTTCAATAAAATATGCAACTGCAAATACCTATATAACTAGTGGAAAGTATCAAATATAGCTGGGCAACCCGGTTTACATACAATTTGGGCCTCTTTGGCCCATTTGACTATTGACCTATTTTAAAAAATAAAGAAAAATATTAGATTTTCATAAATCCTATTTTGCCCATTCAATCTTCTTTCTAATGTTTCACTTCTGCCTCCTTTCTTTTTTTTTTCTTCTCCAAGCTTTCTTCTTCTTCTTTTTTTGTGCCACAAACCTTAATCAAAGTGAAGCCTTCTTGATTAAGCCCCGTTCCACGCCATTTTGCTTGTGAAACCCTATTTCAGGTAATTGTTGTATTAATTAAGCTTTTCTTTTTCTCTCGGAACAAGAAACAAGCCCTATTATTTAGGATTTTTTTTTTTTAAATGGGTATATTTTGATTGTTTAGTCGGTGTTTTTACTTTGAAGTGGGAGTTATGAAAATTTATTTTTGAAACACATATTAATTGCTATTGGTAATCTTCAAAAAAAAGGCACTAGCGATTTTCTTTGTTTTTTTGACTGTTATACAAATGTTAGATTAATTAGCAATAATTTCTTGACATTATTGACGTAACTATGGGAGTGTTTGGATTTGTTTTGGGTGTTCTAGATGTATTGTTATTAGACAATCGTAGGTGATGTATTAGAAGGAAAATGTATTAGAGAATACTATATTGGTTCTCTTATTTTGGTCATTGGGAATATGAATTGAGAATGAAAATGTTTTGAGGAAATGATCAAATGAAAAAACAATGACTATGCTATACTAATGTTTCTCGCTTTTTTGATACTCCGAATGTAGCAACTATGTTCCTATGTCTTGATTTTTTTCTTGAACTTTGGTTTTAATTCCTTTTCTTTGGTTATGGTATGTAATTTGCTTTATTTATGATTAGAGGGGAAACTATTGCATCACAGAGGAAAAACTTCAAATTTTATTGAAAAATGATGCCACACTAATCCCCAAGTTGGTAAAGACTATTGGGGTTGATGTACAAGATACACTTTCAATCAATAGAGTTGAAGGAGTACCCCAACAAAAAGTCTCGTAAGTTTTTATCTTGTTGTATTCTAAAGCAAAAATTTCTCATGCCATTTTTACTAAGTATTGTTGTCATTTTGTAGGGGTGATTGTGGGATTTTTGCAATCAAGTTTATCGAGTTTTTGAGCATTGAACGCTTTGTAAAGGATGTGGTTCAAGATAACATCCAGATATGGAGAGAGAAAATGGGCGTGGATATCTACTTTGAAAATTGTGACCCATAGATATATTTTGTGCATGCTTGGTAACATGTTAGGAATATTTTGTAGGCTTTAATGAGATGTGATTATGGATTTTAGTAGTTGAATAGCTTATAAGCAATTTTTTGGTAACGTTATGTGAAAATTTGATCACATTTTATGAATATTTTGTAGGTTCTAATGGGATGTAATTGTGGACTTTAGTAGTTGAATAGCTTATAAGCTTTTTTTGTCACGTTATGTGAAATTTGATCACATTTTATGAAAATTTGATCACATTTTATGAACATTTCGAATGGACATCGTTATATAGTCTTTTAAATACAAGATTCAAGTACAAAAATTCAAAAAACGACTTTCGTCGAGGGAAACCGGCTAAAGTCGAGTCCCTAAACGATCGTAGTCGCTTACACTCGACCTTGGTCGTTTGGTGTATATTTCATCTATAAATTCTTATTTCAATCACTTTTAATACATATTCAAGTGTAGTTGAATATAATTATTTCTCAAATGTGCCATGTCTTGAGATATGTTTAAAGATTCAAATGAGGTGTAATTAGATAGTTACAAAAACACTTGACCATCATTATATAGTCTTTTAACATTGTTGATGCGAATTTTAGTAGTTAAATACAAGATTCAAGTACAAAAATTCAAAAACGACTTTCGTCGAGGAAACCGACTAAAGTCGAGTCCTAAACGATCGTAGTCGAGTAAACACACTCGACCTTGGTTGTTTGGTGTATATTTCATCTATAAATTCTTATTTCAATCACTTTTAATACATATTCAAGTGTAGTTGAACATAATTATTTCTCAAATGTGCCATGTCTTGAGATATGTTTAAAGATTCAAATGAGGTGTAATTAGATAGTTACAAAAACACTTCTAACATCATTATATAGTCTTTTAACATTGTTGATGCGAATTTTAGTAGTTAAATACAAGATTCAAGTACAAAAAATTCAAAAACGACTTTCATCGAGGAAACCGACTAAAGTCGAGTCCCTAAACGATCGTAGTCGCTACACTCGACCTTGGTCGTTTGGTGTATATTTCATCTATAAATTATTATTTCAATCACTTTTAATACATATTCAAGTGTAGTTGAACATATTTATTTCTCAAATTCACCATTTAATCAAATTCATAACATTTTCATAAGGTGTTATTGTTTGTGATTGCAATCGTTTACATTACCGAGTTTGTTTGTGAACACGAAACCAAATGTGACATGTCTTGAGATATGTTTTAAAGATTCAAATGAGGTGTGATTAGATAGTTACAAAAGCACTTCTAACATCATTATATAGTCTTTTAACATTGTTGAAGGCGAATTTTAGTAGTTAAATACAAGATTCAAGTACAAAAATTCAAAAAACGATTTTCGTCGAGGAAACCGACTAAAGTCGAGTCCCTAAACGATCAGTAGTCGCTTACACTCGACCTTGGTCGTTTGGTGTATATTTCATCTATAAATTATTATTTCAATCACTTTTAATACATATTCAAGTGTAGTTGAACATATTTATTTCTCAAATTCACCATTTAATCAAATTCATAACATTTTCATAAGGTATTATTGTTTGTGATTGCAATCGTTTACATTACCAGTTTGTTTGTGAACATTGAAACCAAATGTGACATGTCTTGAGATATGTTTTAAAGATTCAAATGAGGTGTGATTAGATAGTTACAAAAGCACTTCTAACATCATTATATAGCCTTTTAACATTGTTGATGCGAATTTTAGTAGTTAAATACAAGATTCAAGTACAAAAATTCAAAAAATGACTTTCGTCGATGGAAACCGACTAAAGTCGAGTCCCTAAACGACTGTAGTCGCTTACACTCGACCTTGGTCGTTTGGTGTATATTTCATCTATAAATTCTTATTTCAATCACTTTTAATACATATTCAAGTGTAGTTGAACATATTTATTTCTCAAATTCACCATTTAATCAAATTCATAACATTTTCATAAGGTATTATTGTTTGTGATTGCAATCGTTTACATTACCGGTTTGTTTGTGAACACTTTGAAACCAAATGTAACATGTCTTGAGTTATGTTTTAAAGATTCAAATGAGGTGTGATTAGATAGTTACAAAAGCACTTCTAACATCATTATATAGTCTTTTAACATTGTTGATGCGAATTTTAGTAGTTAAATACAAGATTCAAGTACAAAAAAATTCAAAAAACGACTTTCGTCGAGGAAACCGACTAAAGTCGAGTCCCTAAACGATCGTAGTAAAACACTCGACCTTGGTCGTTTGGTGTATATTTCATCTATAAATTATTATTTCAATCACTTTTAATACATATTCAAGTGTAGTTGAACATATTTATTTCTCAAATTCACCATTTAATCAAATTCATAACATTTTCATATGGTATTATTGTTTGTGATTGCAATCGTTTACATTACCGGTTTGTTTGTGAACACCGAAACCAAATGTGATATGTCTTGAGATATGTTTTAAAGATTCAAATGAAGTGTGATTAGATAGTTACAAAAGCACTTCTAACATCATTATATAGTCTTTTGACATTATTGATGTGAATTTTAGTAGTTAAATACAAGATTCAAGTACAAAAATTCAAAAAACGACTTTCGTCGGGAAACCGACTAAAGTCGAGTCCCTAAACGATTTGTAGTAAACACACTCGACCTTGGTCGATTTTTACAACAACCATAGTCAATTTTAAAAAAAAAGAATGAGGGCAATTTTGACCTTTTAAGATATTAAAAAAGGGTATTTAAGACATTTTGTATTAAAAAGGCCATAATTGTATATCTCCTATAAGTTGGACTAAATTTGTTCTTTGTGGGGTAATTTCATAAATGGCCTTTTTACTAGGTCAAACAACAATTTTGGCTTTACTTATGGAAAACATACTTTTATGGTCTTTTTTATTTAAAAAGTCCAAAATACCCTTATATATATTTTTAAATCACAAAATTGACCTCATTCTTTATTTTAATAAAATTGACTTCAAACCTCATTCATTTCACACCACCAACTTCTTTAATCTTAGGTGATTCTACAATTTAGAGCATTTCGGCTAATTATTAGAGGTAAGTATCATCTATTAGTTCTACATTGTCATATTGGTTGAATTTTTGACATGTTTTGAATATTACTACAATGAATAGCTGAAGCTAAGAACCCGATAAATTTTTCGCGACAAAACGACCCTGGTTGTTTTTGGTCGTTTAAACCATTAAACGACTCTGGTTGTTTTTTAGTCGTTTTTGGTCGTTAAAAGACTCTAGTTGTTTTTGGTTTTTTTTTTTTGGTCTTGAGTTGTTTTGCGGTGCATAGTTTTTAATACAATGTGGTTTTTAGCGACCAAATGACCCTGGTTGTTTTTTGGTCGTTTAAACCATTAAACGACGGGTTGTTTTTTGGTCGTTAAAAGACTCTAGTTGTTTTTTGGTTGTTTTTTTGGTCTTGATTTGTTTTGCGGTGCATAGTTTTTTATACAATGTGGTTTTTCTCTTACACTTTTTCTTTGAAGTGTAGGTATGACTCCACCATTTTGGGTAATCGTATTTTATTTTGGCGAACTTGTCAACGAAGATGGCAAATGGGTATGGAAGAAAGAAAATAATGGCAATGTCGGTGTAGAAGGCCTTCCAATCACTCCGATATGTCATATGAAGAGCTATATTCTCAATTTCAAGATCTTTGCAATGTTGATTCTTCATTGAATGATATTGAGATGAGGTTTCTTGCCTTTGCGGGCCGTGATAAAGTTCGATTCATATTGATTGTGATAGACGATTAAAATGGTTTTTAGGTGTCAATACACAAGGTCAACTTTCTCCAATTTATGTAACACTTGTGAGAAAGGGTCGATTGGTGGCAAATGAGTATGAATCAAACAACAATTACCAACAACCGAGGGGAGACAATGTAGTTAGTTTTGACATGCAACAAGAAGACAATGATCATTATTGTGAGGTGGAAGAAAATGATAATGGCCAAGCAATAAACTGGAATGAGTTGCAGATTATTTCAGTAAACAATCCAGGTAATGATGTTACACCTGAACAACCGAGTGCACAACGCTATAGAGAAGAAAATGCATTCACAAGTGAGCACCTTTTTTTTCTTCTTTGGTTAAGTACATCGCATGTGATACCCGATGGTGATTTAGATGTGTCGAGTATTCAATTCAAAAATGAACTTGAGGAAGTCATACATTTTCTTGCGTTGAAGCATAATTTTGAATTCAAGGTTAAAAAATCAAATAAAGAGGTGTACACAGTTGTATGCATCGATGAGAATTGCAAATGGCGTTTGCGGGCAACAAAGTTCAATGAAAGTCACTTTTTTGAGATTCGAAAATATACACATGAACATACTTGCTCTATAAGTATGGCTCGCAATGATCATAGACAAGCAACAATGCGGATCATAGGAAAACATGTCATGGATAAGTTGAAAGATCCCAACACCACGTACAGATCAACAAATCTCATGAATGACATTCATCATGACTTTGGCATACAAATGAGTTATCAAAAGGCAAGGAGGTGTAGAGAAGTCGCTTTAGAACTTATACGCGGATCGCTCGAGGATAGTTATACTAGTTTACCCGCATATCTCCACAATTTGGCCCTTTGTCAATCCCGAATCGTGTCTATTTAGATCTTGATGACGATAACCGCTTCAAGTACCTTTTTTAGCATTTGGGCCTTGCATTCGTGGATTTCACTCGTCAATGCGACCGGTTCTTATTGTAGATGGCACATTCTTGCAAAGTATAGAGGTACGTTGATTATTGCTACATGTCAGGATGCAAATATGCAGATATATCCTCTTGCTTGGGGCATTGTTGATTCCGAGAATGATGTTTCATGGCATTGGTTTTTTTTCAAAACTGAAAGAAATAACAGGTGATAGGGAAGATCTTGTTGTTATATCTGACCGTCATAGAAGTCTCATCAATGCAGTGCGAGATGTTTATCATAATGCCCGTCACGGTCATTGCATCTATCACATAAAAGGAAACTTGAGGACCGTAACTCGAAATGCCAATACAGTCTCACTTTTTATGAAAGCAGCAGAAGCTTATACTAATGAGGAGTTTGGAAATTTCATGGATCAGATCAGAAGTACTGATGAGACAGGTTGGAGGTATCTTAATGGTACAGATTTCCAAACATGGGCAAGGTCACATTTTTTGGGAACCGCTATAATATTATGACCTCAAACAATGCAGAGTCGTTGAATTCATTGTTCAAAAAGGAACGACAAGGTCCAATACTCCCATTGATTGAGAGTATAGGAAATAAGCTACAAAAATGGTTCTTTGAGAGGGGTCAAAATGCACAAAATTGCACAAGTCGTTTAACTCCTACAATGGAACTAAAAATGCGCAAACAATATGACATGGCGAAGAGATTTACAGCTCAGCCGATTGATCAGTTGATCTATGCAGTGAGGGGAGGCAGCACCATGAACTATATTGTTAATTTTGCTGAAAACACTTGCACATGTAGAAAGTTTCAATTAGATTATTTTCCATGCGAGCACGCAATGGCAATGACCAAACAAAGCAAAGATACAACTTATGCTCTCATTATTATCTTTGTTGACTTTTGGAGAGCCGCATATGTATGTAGTATAATACCAAAGACTAACAAAACGAGAATGGCAAGTTCTGAAAAATATTAAGAATATAAACGTATTGCCACCCTTGTCCGACAACAAGTTGTCCGTCGTAGAACAACAAGAATTCCTTCAATCTGGAGAGTTTGCTAAAAGAATCAAATGCAAGTAGATGTGGAGCATCGAGGCCACAACCGCTTACCATGTCGAGATCAAAGGCCAATGGTTGTGAGACAATCACAAGATTAGTTAGTGTTTATACTTGCACATGTGTTTTTCAGGCACTAGAAGATTTTTTGTAAGATTGGATAATTAGTGGGATTGTGTAAAAAACAAAACGACCTGAGTTATTTACAAAACGATTGGAGTTGTTTACAAAGCATTAATGGAGTTGTTTACAAAGCGATCGGAGTTGTTTACAAAGCGATGGAGTTGTTTACAAAATGACTAGAGTTGTTTTTTGTTATAATTTAAATCGTATTAAACAAAAACGACTTGGGTCATTAATAGTTTCCTAATGCAAATTGCACATTTGATTTCAACACTCAAACACAATAAGAGATATTCAACTCTGTTTCAACATTCAACATTATGAATCTATGATAACACTAATCCTTATGAAAATATTGTGAGATTGGCTAATTAGTGAAATTGAGGAATTAATATGTTTAATTACACTTGAGAATGATTTACACTTGTTTGGTAACCATGATCCATTGAAGAGAGAGACAAAAAACGACCACGGTCTTGTTTACACTACCAAAGTCGTTTCTAAACGACCAGTCGTTTATAAAACGACAAGGGTCATTTTGAAACATTTGGGGTCATTTTTAGATTTTAATAGTCTATTAAGTGGTATTCACCTTCTAAAATGCATCTAACTCTATCAAATCATTACATTTTAAGAGTTTTAATAGATTCCTAATGCAAATTGCACATTTGATTTCAACACTCAAACACAATAAGAGATATTCAACTCTGTTTCAACATTCCGCATTATGAAATTGTGATAACACTAATCCTTATGAAAATATTGTGAGATTGGATAATTTGTGAGATTGGGGAATTAATATGTTTAATTACACTTGAGAATGATTTACACTTGTTTGTTAACCATGATCCGTTGAAGAGAGAGACAAAAACGACCACGGTGTTGTTTACACTACCAAAGTCGTTTTAAACGACTCCAAGTCGTTTATAAACGACAAGGGTCATTTTGAAACATTTGGGGTCATTTTTAGATTTTAATAGTCTATTAAGTGGTATTCACCTTCTAAAATGCATCTAACTCTCTCAAATCATTACATTTTAAGAGTTTTAATAGTTTCCTAATGCGAATTGCACATTTGATTTCAACACTCAAACACAATAAGAGATATTCAACTATGTTTCAACATTCCGCATTATGAATCTATGATAACACTAATCCTTATGAAAATATTGTGAGATTGGATAATTTGTGAGATTGGGAATTAATATGTTTAATTACACTTGAGAATGATTTACACTTGTTTGTTAACCATGATCCGTTGAAGAGAGACAAAAAGCGACCACGGTCTTGTTTACACTACCAAAGTCGTTTTCTAAAGCGACCAAAGTCGTTTACAAACGACAAGGGTCGTTTTGCAACATTTGGGGTTATTTTTAGATTTTAATAGTCTATTAAGTGGTATTCACCTTCTAAAATGCATCTAACTCTATCAAATCATTACATTTTAAGAGTTTTAATAGTTTCCTAATGCAAATCGCACATTTGATTTCAACACTCAAACACAATAAGAGATATTCAACTTTGTTTCAATATTCCGCATTATGAATCTATGATAACACTAATCCTTATGAAAATATTGTGAGATTGGATAATTTGTGAGATTTAGGAATTAATATGTTTAATTACACTTGAGAATGATTTACACTTGTTTGGTAACTATGATCCATTGAAGAGAGAGACAAAAACGACCACGGTCTTGTTTACACTACCAAAATCGTTTCTAAACGACCAGGTCGTTTATAAAATGACAAGGGTCGTTTTGAAACATTTAGGGTCATTTTTAGATTTTAATAGTCTATTAAGTGGTATTCACCTTCTAAAATGCATCTAACTCTATCAAATCATTACATTTTAAGAGTTTTAATAGATTCCTAATGCAAATTGCACATTTGATTTCAACACTCAAGCACAATAAGAGATATTCAACTCTGTTTCAACATTCCGCATTATGAAATTGTGATAACACTAATCCTTATGAAAATATTGTGAGATTGGATAATTTGTGAGATTGGAGAATTAATATGTTTAATTACACTTGAGAATGATTTACACTTGTTTGTTAACCATGATCCGTTGAAGAGAGAGACAAAAAACGACCACGGTGTTGTTTACACTACCAAAGTCATTTTCTAAACGACCCAGTCGTTTTATAAACGACAAGGTCGATTTTGAAACATTTGGGGTCATTTTTAGATTTTAATAGTCTATTAAGTGATATTCACCTTCTAAAATGCATCTAACTCTATCAAATCATTACATTTTAAGAGTTTTAATAGTTTCCTAATGCAAATTGCACATTTGATTTCAACACTCAAACACAATAAGAGATATTCAACTATATTTCAACATTCCGCATTATGAATCTATGATAACACTAATCCTTATGAAAATATTGTGAGATTGGATAATTTGTGAGATTGGGGAATTAATATGTTTAATTACACTTGAGAATGATTTACACTTGTTTGTTAACCATGATCCGTTGAAGAGAGAGACAAAAACGACCACGGTCTTGTTTACACTACCAAAGTCATTTTCTAAACGACCCAGTCGTTTATAAACGACAAGGGTGGATTTTGAAACATTTGGGGTTATTTTTAGATTTTAATAGTCTATTAAGTGGTATTCACCTTCTAAAATGCATCTAACTCTATCAAATCATTACATTTTAAGAGTTTTAATAGTTTCCTAATGCAAATTGCACATTTGACTTCAACACTCAAACACAATAAGAGATATTCAACTTTGTTTCAATATTCCGCATTATGAATCTATGATAACACTAATCCTTATGAAAATATTGTGAGATTGGATAATTTGTGAGATTGGGGAATTAATATGTTTAATTACACTTGAGAATGATTTACACTTGTTTGTTAACCATGATCCGTTGAAGAGAGAGACAAAAAACGACCACGGTCTTGCTTACACTACCAAAGTCATTTTCTAAACGACAAGGTCGTTTTGAAATATTTGGGGTCATTTTTAGATATTAATAGTCTATCAAGTTGTATTCACCTTCTAAAATACATCTATGATAAACCTAATACACTTACAAAACGACTTGAGTCTTTTACAAACGACTACGATCGTTTACAAAACGACTATAGTTGTTTACAAAACAACTAGAGTTGTTTTTTGGTATAATTTAAATTGTATTAAACAAAAAATGATCCTGGTCGTTTATAAACACCAGAGTCGTTTACAAAGATAAGGGTCATTTCTACACTTCCAAAAACATCCAAAAACACAAATTGTACTATTTAGCCATTCGACAAAAACATATAGCAACTCCAAAAAAAAAGAAAAAAATTAGTAACAACTAGGGATCACAGTTTCCATGGTAGATATCCACAACCAATTTCTCTCTCCACATTTGTATGTTGTCTTGAACCACATCTTGTACAAACCGCTCTATGCTCAAGAACTCAACAAACTTGATCGCGAAAATCCCACAATCACCCCTACCAAATGACAAAGCAACACTTAGCAAAAAGAACTCAAACCAACACTTAGAAAAAAAAAACTCAAACCAACACTTAGCAAAAAAACTCAAACCAACACTTAGCGAAAAATGACAAAAAGCAACACTTACGATACTCTTTGTTGTGGTACTCAATCAACTCTCTTGATGGTAAGCTTATCTTGGACATTAATCCCAACAATCTTTGCGAGATTCGGGATTACTATGGCATCATGACTCGAGAAAAGATTGAAGATGATCCTCTCGTGAGGCAACCCTTGTCGGAATCATATACATTTAGCAATGACGCTACGATGTCTACCTCACAAGTAACCCAATGCCGTGCCTCACACGGGATAATAAAGATGAGTCATCCATTTCCAACTCTTGCCTTTCACAGGCAATTCCCATTGAGGTATCCATCAAAAAAGATCGCGTAGAGTATTATCGTCTCTACCAAATCCACACATTTGATGGAACATTGAGTCGATTATCACTCTATTACACCGGCCAAAAGATATTGGGTAAATATTTTGCCTCTGTCGTAATAAGTACATTGCACAATCAACTTGCACATTATCAAGCCAAGAACCAGCGGTTAAGATTTCTTTAAACCATCCTTTTGGATCTTTTATATCCACACCACATCGTTGCATCTTACCACTATTGAAAGCAAAAAACATGGTGTATTGATAAATTAAATGTTAGAATTTTATTATCAACTACGATGTAGCAACAAAAACTTAAACACACATCTTGACCAAAAAACGACATTACTGATCGTGTATAAAACGACCTTGGTCACGCATCTAAATGAACCTAGTTATTTTCTACACGACCTTAGTCGTTTTGTACACACCCACCATGGTCTTTTTTTGGGTCGAGAAAATATGTTTAGAAAAAAAGATGAATAGAAGTTGAAACCATTTACCTCTCATCCGTTTTTGAGTACCATTTACGGAACTCTTTGTTTCTTTGCCGCACAACCCTCTCGAATAAGGAATGGAACCGTCTTGTCCACAAATTTTCTTGGCTTCAATTCATTCGTATACGGAGATGATACGAATTGTGAAGGTATTTTTATTCTTTTACTTGTCTCCGTGCCTACATCTTCAATATTTGCTCTCTTAGACACCCTTTTGTAAACATTTCTGCCGTCTTTTTTTCTTTCTTTTGTATATTCCCCTCTTTCTCAACCACCTCAACAGAACAATTGGGGCTCCTTTGTCAATCTGTTCATTAGGAACAATCGGGGCTTCTTTGTCATTATGTTCATTAGGAACAATCGGGGCTCCTTGTCAACCACCTCGGTTGGAGCAATATGCGCTCCTTTTCAACCACCTTAATCGGAACATCCGGGCTCCTCGTCAAACTGCTCATCAGCAACCGTAAGGGCTCCCTTATCAACTACCTCAGTTGGAGCAACATGCGCCCCCTTTTCAACCACCTTAACTGGAACATCCCGGGCTCCCTTGTCAAACTGATCATCAGCAACCGTAGGGGCTCCCTTATCGAACTGCTCATCAACAACCGTCGGAGAAGGAGGATGATGCATAACCTACAAAGAAAAATACAAATCATAACTCAATATCACTTAATGAAAAATACACGAATTAAAATGTGCAATTCAAAATTTTAAACATTGTTCTTTTACATACCTCATCACGCCAAAATGGGCTCGTTGCATCCGCCTCCTCATTTGGCCTCATCTGTAAGATGATCTCCATTTTTTGATCTAATGCATTCATTTTTGCTCCAATGCATCTATTTTCCCACTTAATCTTCTATCCATTGACAAAATAGCATTTAAAAGACGTTTTAAATTGATAGGACCAGTAAGTAGATCGATGTTGCGTAGAAGGAGGTCTATACACATCCTAAGAAAAAAAAACACAAAATATAATTTAATTTCATCTATGACATAAATGAATTGAAAAGTACATTTTAAAAATTTAAAATTTCTTACTTCTTGGATGGATGTTCCTTGTGTATCGCCAAAATCACCATCGGTGACACCCTTCCGCCTCATCCGATTGGGTGCCCCTCACGTCTCAGTATCAAAAAATCGCATGCGCCCAATAACTTTTCCTCGGGTGTAAGAGATAATTTTGTGCGAACTTTAGTGAAATCACATAAGAAATATTTTTATCAATAAATATTTAGATATTCAAATTCATAAAAATAGACAAGTTGTTTAAAAATTAAAATACTCACATTCGGTGAATCCAATATCCGAGAAATACTTTTGAGTCCAAGTTTAACGTTTGAGTTCCATCGCAACATCCTTGGAATATTTCGTTAGTCATAGATGTTTGAAATAAACTTGCGATACTTGGAATCGTCTCAAATGCCCACACCTTAAAAAAAAATGCATATACGTAACAAGTTAGTAAAAGATTACTTGGACAACAATTTATAATTACAAAAAAAAAATAATTCATAGATATAAACTAAAACTTGAGAAAAGATATGACAAGTTCAACAATTTATTTACCTGTAAAGCTAATGGAAACCCCCATAAGGAATATTGACCCGTTCTTTAGCAAACTCTCTCCGATACCCATGAAGCGGTGAATGTGAAACATCTTACGCCCCACGGATATTTGTTAAATAATTCAAGATTATCAACTATATTTAACACATCCATCTCAATTGATGTACCCATTTCCTGGCTCTCAATATACGCTCATAAATAAGTACTAATCCAAGTTTATACTTATCTTCCTCGTCCTCCACCTCCTTAAATATCGCTTCTAGATCTTCAATTGTCACATGCCCAAATTCGTTAAAATATTCGTTCGCTAGCCTTTATTTTCATAAGGCAAATTATTTCTAAACTCCTCCTCATTACTGAATTAAATCTCGTAATGAGAATGAAATCCTTATACAAAAAACAAACAACATTTTCCCCATCAAATGAGAACAAAATCTCATCTACCTCATTATCGGCTAATTTATTATCAAAAGCAATCCTCCGCAACATCAAACTATGCAAAGAGTTTCCGACATTTGAATTCCATCGTTCAAATAATGAAAGTTGCCAAAACAAGATTTCAAAAGCATCTCTTTATATTCATCATTCAAATGATCATACACCATCCCAAATTTTGCCAAAGTGCTTCAACGAAACTTTAAGTCAAACCAATCCTCACGTTTAATAGCATATTTTATCCACGAAATTATATAAGAGCAAAATTTTGACAAAATGAATAAACTTACAAAAAAAAAAATACATTGTGTAAAAAACAAAACGACTTGAGTCTTTTATAAACGATTGGAGTTGTTTACAAAACGATCGAGTTGTTTACAAAACAATCGAGTTGTTTACAAAACAACTAGAGTTGTTTACAAAACAACAGAGTTGTTTAAAAAATGACTAAAGTTGTTTTTTGTTATAATTTAAATTGTATTAAACAAAAAACAACTTGGGTCATTTATATACAACTAAGTCGTTTATGCGAAAATATTTACCAAAATCATATATTCGCAACCAAATTAATTTAAAAGCTTTCCCCATGGCTATTAAGGGAAAAAATTACATAAGAACAAAATTTAAACATGAACTAATAAACTTACAAAAAAAAATACATTGTGTTAGAAAAACGACTTCAATCTTTTATAAACAACTATAGTCGTTTTGAGTCATTTGTTGGTATTTTAAACTAGTGTGTAAATGACCCCAACTATTTTGTAAACGACTCGAGTCTTGAGTCGATTGAACAAAAAACAACTCGAGTTATTTATAAAACTATTTTGTAAACGACTCGAGTCGTTTATGCGCTTTTATCAACAAGACATAACATCATCTTTCCATTGAATTCAATCGTGCAAAACGACCGAGTCGTTTATACTTCCAATGACGTTGCTTAAGTAACTTTTCCATTGAATTCAACTAATACCGATAGCAAATTTGCAAGCCATTCACACTCATGTTCTTATGGTTCTAATGCTCTCAAGGCTCGACACTTCAAAAGCAGACTATTGCTGAAGGTTTCACCGACGTGCTAGAAAACCTTTGGTAACATCCTTTACTTCTCACAATGTGAAAAAAATTAAGTTCGAAATGAACAACTTTATGGACGCTTGCTTAATAAGTCGATAACCTCACGACAAAAGACTTAAACAAGTAGAGAAAAATCTTAAATCGCACCATCATTAGGATCGTAGTAGCATCAACCACCGCTGACAAAACGACTCGAGTCGTTTAAACGACTGGTCGTTTTATAAACGACTTCGGATCGTTTTTGCTCGAATCTTTACCAAAATTATCTATTTGTAACCAAATCAATTCAAAAGCTTTCCCCATGGCTATTAGAACAAGAAAAACACAAATAATGATATTAAATCAATTAATACCTCAATGGTTCCATTTCCACGTCAAAATCGAGTGATTTTGGTTGGAAAAAACCCTAAAACTTGATGTATGAACAACTATGGATGATGAACCCGGCTTCTTACAAATTTCCGGTTGATTAAGTCGTTTTCCTAGGTTGTTTTGATAAGAAAATTTGAAATTTTTGAGTATGGTGAAGACAAGGATCTATTTGTTTGGGGAGAAAGGGAAGGGATAGAGAATTTTTAAGAAAGGAATGAATTTTTTTTTTTAATATGACTTAAAGTTAAGCTTACTACAAATTTGATTAAAATCGGGTCACCCGGCCATACTTGACTATTCCACGTTCTTTGACCACTTAAAAAGGCCATCCATGGCTTTCCCCACGATCGTAAAAACATCTGCGTTTCTCTCTCTATATAATCTCATTCTCTCCCCAAATGTTCTTTCCTTTTTCCTCTCCCTGTTCCAACTTTCTCAAATACATTTTCTCAAATGATCATTGACTTCATTTTGTGATACCTTTACTCATCAATGCCCCAAGCGCAGAGATAATATAGATTATTTTCTCACAAGAATAGGCATTATAGTCTCGTCCGATTAAATAGCAAAAAGACCTAATTTAGGTATGGCTCAATTGTCTTTGCGGTTGGTTGTTGTATTCCAACTGGGGATCTTTTTGTTTTTCCTGTCATCAATCGCCACCGCAGACGATGTCTCACGAGCCGCTCCGGTTGGTGAATCCGCTGCCTGCGGAAATGACTTCCGTTTGGTATAATATCTAACCTCGTTAATAGTTGAGCTTCTGTCTTTTTTCTGTTGTAATTGCTTTGCCTGGATATTGTTGATTGCATTGGCATTATTTCCATTATTTACCTACTTTACGTGTTTCCGTTTTCCCTTGTATATCTATCTAATTGAAGAATATCTAAGATGTAATGTGAGAAAGTAACGTTTTTGTGGAATGATGTTCGAAAGCAATTTAGGTTTTACATTTTTCAGTTGAGGGCATTTAGTTTGCTTGCTTGTGCACTTGTCTTATGCAGTTATTGTTTTTTTGTTTATAAGTTATGTAGTGTTATTCGATGGGATTGGCTTATGTGATACAAAATTTTTATTTTATTTTATTTGGTTTCTAATATATACTATTGTTTTTATTATGACTTATAGGATACTATTGCCAAAAGGAAAATAATGAGTTCACTGATGGGTGCAATGGTGAAAAAATTAATTTCTGATATGGATGAACAATGACATGGAAAGTAGTATTCTGACTTTATTGTGTGGAACTTGAGAACAATGATATACATTTAATATTTTTCTCCGGTCACTGAATGCAAGCTTAAAATTTTCTATTGCAAGGCATTTTTTTGCGACTACTTGCTAGGCTAAAAGAGAAAAGCAAAACCTATTCTTGGAATATGTCAATTTCTTTATTTTGTTTTTCCAGGTTAAGGTCAAGAGGTGGGTAAATGGTGTTGAGATGGAGCCAATAGGTGGGTTAACTGCTGATTTTGGCTCTACATTGCCTGCTCATGCTAAACAAGGCCACAGATTCCCAGCTGCATTTTCAGAACCCTTAACTGGATGTTCCTCCCCTTCTTCTAAGGTATTTGTTTGTGTGTCAAATACTCTTATTTTATTTGTTATACATTCTATGGTTATTAGGAATTTTATTTGCATTAAGTATGCTATTTCTCCAGTGAGGGCAGGAAAAATTATGGCCGCGATTGGATATAAAATGAAACTCATTTTCGTTCCGCTAGAGATTTTTTTTAACCAAACATACAATTTTTCATAAAATTTTTCAGAAAATATACTATTCTTCCACTCTCACTTTTTCTCACTTTTTCTTTTACCAATCACATCTACACATTTTTTCCCAACAAACTAATCATTATTACACATTCTCCCACAAATTTACTATTCACTCACACACACATTTCTAATTACCAATCATTTTTCAATCATTATTTTACTATTTTTAAATCAAATCAACTATCATCATTACTTTTTCATCTCACATCCAATCACATTATCAAAATTCATCTTTTTTTCTTCCAACTTTATTTTTACCACTATTCTCTAGCAAAAGGAAATTTTTAATATGAAAGCATATCCAATCGCGCCTATGCGGTTGAGTATTGGTGACTACTCGATAGAAAAGCTTGAAATTGAACTTGACCCAAATTTAAGCTTGTTAATGAGTTTATCTCACCCTCGATGAACTCGGCTTTGATGGTCTCTTCACACGATTTGTGGTCTTTAGCAACAACATTATAGAAGTACTAATGTCTAATGTACTAGGTAAAATGACCTCTATAGATACACATACAAGGATGGAGATTGAAGACTAAGTGAAGCTACGGTGAAAGGCTTCGAGGATATTCGTCACATATATTGAGCATTGATTTACTGAATCGACTCGGGTGATTACACTAGTTCTAAGAAGTGCGTGGCTTGCTTATTGTTGTTGTCCCGGTTACCATCACATAAGGTAGGTATTATGATTTAGACTATCCAATTCTAGTGGTCTTACTATGGAAATATATCTTACAAATTGAGGTCGGAGAAGAAACGGTTCTATAAAGAAAGTACAAAATCCTACAAAATCCTCGTTCCTCGCTTCTAGCTCTTCATTTTATCAATTTGTTCTCTTCCTTAGTTGCTTCAACTCTTTCTTGGATGCTTTTTTATTTTCTTATTTCTTCTTCCTACTTGAAGGAAATTGGAATAGATAACACAATAGGGGGCTTGGTGGATTAGAATGGAGATTTCTTTCTTGTCCCTTATGGTATGGATCATATGAAACATCCCGATAAGTGCTAGGATGTTCCCCCGTACTCCTTACGCCACGAGTGTCGATCGCGGTGTCTGGCAAGACCGCTACACCTCCATAATGGCTTGGGTGTAGTGAAAAATACACAAGAGCCCTCACACACTAATAAGAGGAACACAAATGATAACAAGAAAATTAGAAAGTATATAATCGCGGTTGGAACATAGGTACTTTGACAGGTAAAACTATAGAGTTAGTAGATATTATGAAAAGAAGAAACATAGACATTATGTGTATCCAAGAGACTAAGTGGGTAAGCGAGAAAGCTAAGACACTAGATACTACATGTTATAAATTTTGGTATAGTGGAAAGGATAGAACTAGGAATGGGGTGGGTATCATTGTAGATCCTCTCTTCATAGATCAAGTAGTAGGAGTAACTAGAAAAAGGAGATAGAATCATAGCTCTTAAAATTGTAGTAGATAACGAACTTATAAATATTGTTAATGTATATGCACCTCAAGTAAGATTAGATGATTCTACTAAGACTAAATTTTGGGAAGATTTGGAAACTCTAATGCAATCAATCCCTCAAAATGAAAAAATCATCATAGGTGGGGACTTAAATGGACACGTGGGGAAGGATAATGAAGATTATGAAAGGGTCCATGGAGGATATGGTTTTAGCTCGCGTAACAATGAGGGTAGAACCATCCTAGACTTCGAAGTTGCTTATGATTTTATTATAGGTAATACCTTCTTTAAAAAAAGAGACGAACATTTAATTACATTTAAAAGTGGTCCTAACAAATCACAAATTGACTACTTTCTAACTAGAAAAAGCGATAGAAAAATATGCAAAGATTGCAAAGTAATACCGGAGAAAGCCTCACCACCCAACATAGACTACTAGTTTTGGATATCAAACTTATTAACATTCACTTAAAGAGAAAGAAAATTAACATACCGAGAATTAAGTGGTGGAACTTAAAGAATAAAGAAAAAAGAGAGAGTTTTGTCAAATCTCTAGTCGAAACCATTGATTGGAAAGTGGAAGACAAAGCCGATGATACATGGAACTATGTAACTACTCAAATGAAAAAGATCATAAAAGAAACATTAGGGGTGTCAAATGGTAATAAATGGAATAAAGAGTCATGGTGGTGGAATCAAGAAATCTAAGAGAAGGTAAAGGAAAAACGAACTAGTTACAAAGTATTATATTCCTGTAAAAATGAAGAAAATCTTAAAAGATATAAAGACGCCAAAAAGTAAGTAAGAAGAGCAATATATGAAGCAAAAACCAAGGCATATGAAGATTTCTATAAAAAAACTAGATACTAAGGAAGGAGAAAAAGATATATATAAAATAGCAAAATTTAGAGAAAAACAAACAAGAGATTTAACCCAAATTAAATGCATAAAAGATGAGAATGATAATATTTTAGTGAAAGACGAGGATATAAAAGATCGATGGAAGAGGTATTTCAATAATCTTTTTAACGAATCGAAGAGGAATGAAGTCACATTAGGGGAACTAGGCCAATCTGAACTGAATAGAAATCGTACCTTTTATCGTAGGATTCAACTTCATGAAACAAAAACACTAAACAAAATGAAAACGGCAAAGCGGTTGGCACAGATGATATACCAATTGAAACATGGAAATGTCAGGTGGAGTTGGAGTTGGAGTTGCATGGCTTACTAAATTATTTAATATTATCCTAAAAACTAAGAAAATGCCTAATGAATGTAGGAAAAGTATATTGATACCTATATATAAAAACAAAGGGGATATACAAAATTGTGCTAATTACAGGGGAATTAAATTAATAAGTCATACAATGAAACTATGGGAAAGAGTTATAGAGGCAATAATAAGAAATGAAACTAGTATATTAGATACTTAATTTGGCTTCATTCCAGGAAGGTCCACAATTGAAGCTATACACTTAATTAGACGATTATGTGAAGGATACAACGAGAGAAAACAAGATTTACATATGGTTTTTATTGTCCTTGAAAAGGCATACGATATTCAACCGGGATATAATGTGGCGTGTATTGGAAAAAAGAGAAATAAAAATATCTTACATAGATGCCATAAAAGATATGTATGATGATATAATATGTATCAGGACACAAACAGGAGTATCTAGTGAATTCCCAAACACTATAGGTTTACATCAGGGATCCGCTTTAAGCCCTTACCTTTTTATCCTAATAATTGATGAAATCATTAAACACTTACAAAATCCATCCCTGAATGTATGCTATTTGCGGACGATATAGTTTTAATTGATGAAACAAGGGAAGGAGTAAATGCAAACTTGGAAGTGTGAAGAGAAACACTCGAATCAAAAGGTTTTACTATAAGTAGGGCTAAAACAGAATACATGGAATGCCACTTTAGTAAAAACAATAGGAATAATGAGACAAAGATTAAAATTGATGGACATGAAGTGAGTATAACAAAGAGTTTTAAATATTTAGGATCTATAATCGAAGAGAACGGAAAAATCAATAAAGATGTCACACATAGGATCCAGGCGGGTTGGAATAAATGGAGGAGTGCATCTTCTATACTTTGCGACCGTAAAATACCATTAAAATTGAAAGAAAATTTTTATAAAACGACCATAAGGCCCGCAATGCTTTATGGGGCAGAATGTTTGGGCGACTAAATATGAACACGAACAAAAAATGAGGGTAGCAGAGATGAGAATGTTAAGATGGATGTGCGGACAAACTAAATTAGATAGAATAAGAAATGAACACATTAGAAACAAAGTGAGAGTAGCACCAATAGATGAGAAAATTAGAGAATCACGATTGAGATTGTTTGGACATGTTTATAGGAGACCTTTAGATGTACTGCGGCGACGTTTAGAAGGTAGAGAATCACTCACACAAATCAAAAGAGGCGAGTCGGACCTAAAAAGACTTGGAAAGAAGCTATTAAACAAGACATGTTATATCTAGAAATAAATGAAAATATGGCTTATGACCGTAAACGATGGCGTGATATGATCCGTATAGCCGACCCCACATAGTGGGATTAAGGCTTAGTTTGTTGTTGTTGTTGTTGTTAAGTTACTGAATAGCAGCTTTTAAATGAATTAGGCAGACTCATTGCCAATAACACCTGGACTTATTGGTGGACTTATGTTGCTCTGAAGTCGGCTTCTTTACATTAAATTCTTCATCACTTATAAATTATGCAGTCATTGATGATTCAACTGGTGATTGTTCTAGAATATATGGTTTACATTCCATGAGCTCATATTTTATACAGTCGTTGAAAATGCTGTCTTCAGTATAACAATGAATTAGGCATTGTGAAGTGTCTGATTCCTGAAGTTTAAAAATAGAGGCTATTCTTGGACTCGCAAATCCTTGCATTTCTAGCTATTTGAATAGCGATTTTATTTTCTAGCCTGTTGAATGTCAGAGGAACACACTTATAATTTCTACATTAGGAAGCCAGCACATTATTTGTTCTGCCATCATAATTAGTTTTTCAAGCACAATGAAAGTGTTTTGTATTCTCTTGTAGCTGTCAGGCTCTATCGCTTTGGTGGTACGTGGTGATTGCATCTTTACTACAAAGGCTAAGGTCGCACAAGCAGCAGGAGCAGCAGGATTGGTGGTGCTGAATGATGATGAAGGTAGCTTCAGTTCTGATGGGCTATCTTATATATCTTGCGATTGTTTAATACCATCTTATATTTTGCTCAGTTTCACTTTTCTTTTAAATTGATGTTTAGTTTGCCTGGACTTTTTTTAGGTCTTGTGCAGATGGGTTGTGGGAATGAAACAAGTTTGAATATTACAATTCCTGTTATTACAATTTCTAAGTCAGGAGGAGAGGAATTAAAGAAATCCATGGATGGTGGGGCAAAAGGTATGTCCCCTTTATGTAACTTAGTGAAAATAGTTTTTAAGTGAAAGTTGAGAGTTATGTTGATTTTAGTCTGAGAGTGTGATTGTAGTTGCTGTTTTGAGATCAAAACATTGGCACTAGTCTCTCTATTATGTTTGTTATAATGCCTTTATTTAAGCAGTTTATGGTACATTTCTCCTTCTTTTTGTGGTTTAAAGTATACACTATGTACATGCACTTTACTATTTTTGGTTCCTTTCTGATGCCATCAGCTTTCATTATATGTCCTGTCTGTAAATGTCTTTTTGGAAATAATTTGGAAATTTATGGGTATTAAGGACAATGAGAGATCTGATTGACTGACCCTTTACCCATTGCTATTTCTCTTGGATTTGTTTATTCATGAGCCTCATTTGGTCTCTCTATTTCTTGCCCATGAGAAAGTGAAGTACGTGATTGGTTATCTACAATAAAAGAAGAAATTTAATCATGGGACTTTTGCATGTGGACTTGTTATCCAATAGTGCATGGATCTTGGAAATGAACATAGTGACATTGTACCTTTAGCGACAAATATGGCTCTCAAGTGTACCGAAATAAAAGAAAAAGGAATCACTTTTGCCAGAAAATGAATTCCTTAAATTTGCTATGCATTTGTAACCATTTTTTTTTGTGAGATATTTTTCAACATTATGTTGCAACTAAGCTGGAAAGCTTCCTTTCTTGTCTGCTATTGTTTTTTGTCTAAGATTTTTGCAGATTTATTGGCATTCTGCAGGGATTTGTTGGCTTATATTGGTGCCTTGTGTATTCAAATATATTTCTTCGATAAATTCAGAGTGCTAACTTCTACTTTTTCTGACACAGTGGAACTTCTGTTATACTCTCCCGATCGACCAATTTTAGACTACTCAGTAATATTCTTGTGGCTGATGTCTGTTGGGACAGTAGTTTCTGCTTCACTTTGGTCAGAGATCACTGGATCAGAGCATAGTGATGAGCGCTATAATGAATTGTCACCAAAGGTTCCATGAATAGCACAATTTGTCTTTATGTTCTCGTGCAATACAAATTTATAATGTAAAAGAGTTATTTCTTAGTCTTCATTGTTAATCATTATATGATTGTCTGCTAGTAGTTTCTATTTTAGCTTTAGATCCAAAAAGGACACCGTTGCTATTTCTGTTTTTAGTGTTATTTTGGTTTCTCGTAGATAATAGTTCTGCTCAGAAATTGGAGGGTCATTTTCCTTGATAAATGTAATTGCTGCATTAATCGTTTTCTTTTTTCCATTTTAGGAATCTGATGCAGCAGCCAAGCAAGAGGAAGAAAAGGAAATCCTCCATATTAGCACTAAAAGTGCTGTAGTTTTTGTTATAACGGCATCAACTTTTCTGCTGCTACTTTATTTCTTTATGTCGTCATGGTTTGTCTGGGTGTTGATTGTACTTTTCTGCATTGGAGGTATTGAGGTAAACATTTATTCCAATTACTTGTTCGCTTCTAGTAATGATAATATAGTTTCAACTTTCATATAATCATAAACAATAAGCCATAGGAGGGATTGGATGCAATGATGCCTGCAAGTCTTTTACAGTTTTACCTGCGCACTTCGACAAAGTAAAACAAAACGATTCAAGTATATAACATACTTTTTTGTTCTCATGAGTGAAAGTAGATCATGCTCTTGTATATTATGTTTCGAATGATAAATCTGTTCAGGAAGTTCCTTGAATTAAGAATTGACTTTTCACTTTTCCCCTGATCCGAGTGTATCCATACTTTTTGGCTTCAAAGAAGATTTTCTAAATGCAAATCATATCTTGACCTAATCCTTCAATAAAAGTATGTTCTTGTGTTATAGTTTGTGCCTTGACTCCACTTTAAGAGGGTGTTTGGCTAAGCTTATTTAACAGATCTTATAATCTCCTACATCTTATAAGTTGTTTTTAGAGCTTATAAGATGATAGATCTTATTTTAAGAATTAAGTTGTTGAAGTGTTTGGATAAAATAAGATGGTATAGCTTTTAAGATGTTAGTAATGGTGATTTTGTGATTAAAATAGTCAAAATTAAAGGAGGTTGTTGAAATAAGATCTTATTTTGAAAAAAAGTTGGGGTTCCCCTACTTTTTTAAAAACAGCTTATAAGCTCCTAACATCTTATTTTTGGAGCTTATAAGATATTTTTCTAGAAAATTACCAAACAAATTTAAACAGCTTATAAGCTATCAAACATCTTATAAGATGTTGTGAAAAGCTTATAAGCTCAGCCAAACACCCTCTAAGTTTGATGTCGTTGTCCTATAGGCCTGTTTTCGCTTCAGTTTGTGCCTTCTGAAAGAATAGGAAATAAACCATTTCGCCTAGTTCATATGAGTTTATAGAAGATGCTGATATCTCAGGCAACTTTAAAGTTCATTTCTTTCAATATATCTTATTTTGATCCGTACTTTACTTGCTTGTAACATGCACATGGATGACCATATTGGTACATGTTTTCTGCAGCAGTTTGATAAGATTTTCTTGATATTTGTTTTGAATTTTATCTTAGTTTTGCATCCTTACAATTATCTCATTCATTTGTCACCCAAAATTTAGGCATATTATTCAGTAGGAAACAAGGAATTTATGCACAAGGCTTATTGATTCTCTTTTGTTATCAGGGAATGCATAACTGTATTGTTTCATTGGTGTTGAGGTATGGTTTAGTTGGATTTGTGAAACGAGTAAGGCTATATTGTTATAGTCAACACATTGTTCTCATGTAATATTTACCTGTTTGCTCTTGTTTTTTGAGCAGCAAATGCAAAAGTTGTGGGCAGAAGACGTTGAATCTGCCTCTTCTGGGGGAGATTTCCGTACTCTCTTTAGTTGTCTTGATACTGTGTCTGGTATTTGCCATTGTCTGGGCTGCTAATCGAAAGGCATCATACTCTTGGATTGGACAAGACATTCTTGTAAGTTATCACATTGACCCAACCACCTCGTGTCCTTCTCCTGAGTTATTGGCATCTGACATAAACAATCATTTCCTTTCACCACAAATCTAATGGCTCCTCTTAGACGTTTCTGGATTCAGTCTCTTTTGATAATTACAGTAATATAATAAAATTTTATACTCATTTCCTTTTTTGGATTATTTTGTGTGATGTCTCTATTTTTCTGTAAAGTCAAGATATTCATGACATTTTGATTTTAAAGTTGTCGGGATGACCAAATAAATCAAGGTCATTCAATGTTGTCATGGATGTAATGTACAATGGATCTGGACGTCTTTATATAAGTTTCTGTCTTCTATGAAAAAGTAATTATCTATGATTTTGTTTTAAATTGCCAATGATTAGGTGATATCTATGTATTCATTTGATTACTTTATGCTCATGAATATTTATCTACAATGTACGCATCAAAATGTGTGTGAGCAGATGCATTTATTCTGTATCTTGTACATATGAATGACAACTCCATAGGTTTTCAACTATATGCACCTGCAACTTTTCCATTAGCATTTAGCTGCCCTGCCCTTGTTATGCATCTTTTATGTTTGTGGGACTTGGGTTGTCATGTCTACTCTGTTTATGAGCCTTGGATGCTTTTGCAATTATTTTGGCCCCTTGAACTATCTGGCATTGTTGTCTCATTTGCGTTTATCTAGCCCCTTTTGTCAATGTTTCGAATCATGCAACAGCCATTAATCTTTGTTTGCTAAATCCTATTGCCAAAAATTCATGATTTTTGTGGATGTCAGGGTATATGTATGATGACAACTGTGTTGCAGTTGGCTCAATTACCAAACATAAAGGTATAGTGATAGACCATGTTCGATTACTAGATAGCTAACATCTTTTTATTTTCATCTGATTGTTTTTGTTGTCTTTTAGGTTGCCACGGTACTTCTGTGTTGTGCATTCTTATACGACATCTTTTGGGTGTTCTTATCTCCATTTATATTCCATGACAGTGTTATGATTGCGGTAAGTTTATATATACTGGGTCATTTCTCTCTTCCGTTCATTTAATAAGCCTATCAATTTGTCGAAACCTTCTATCGTGCTTTGCCTTCCAACGGCGCTTTTGTTTTCTGGATGCTGCTGGCCTCTAATAAAATCTTCACGAATATTCTTATTTAGGTTTCAGATGATGTGGTTTAAACCTTCTTTTCTGTTTAAATGTCATTTTTATACTTGATTTCGATCTTTTTTTAATATGAATATGCTAGTCTTATGGTATATAGAGTTTTCTTCCATGCTCCTGGAACAACTCTAGCCTAAGTATATTAAACAAGAAGCAAGCAGGCGGCAGCTCCTCTTGGTATATATCATGTGACAGAGAATAGAAAAATGCCTAAACTTAAATTGAAGCATCATGTCCTATTCTTATTAACTATCAGTCAATCCAGATAGCTAGTTTTGCTGATCATTCATGAAAATGTTGCTCAGTGAATGTGGTTGTGTGTGTACATCGACATGGTAGGATACACTAACAAGATACAACCTTTATGTTTTACCTCAGTTGCCCATTTTTCCTTTTTTATAAAACTTCTTCATTGAATCTTAAAATACATATGCTGGACTTTATATTCTTTTCTGTACACTATTGCCAATAATCCTAATTGTCCATAATTTCTAGTGAGGTAGTATAAAACTCAACAGTGATATGTCGACATGACCAAAATTTAAGTAATATCCGAAATGATTGGAAATCCATGGTAACTGCTGCAGCATTTGCTAAAAAATGGTATCATCATGTCCTATTCATGATGGTAATTATCTGATGTCCTCCTCTTGTTCATCTTTAAATTTTGCTTAATATAGCATGTGTTGCAAGTGTAATTGAGGCTGCTAGGTGTTCAGGAATTTGAAGAACTTAAGATTGAAACTGACAAGCCTGGTTTTGGTTTTAGTGAAATTTCCTTCTGAATTATCGATGATCAACAGACGAAAAACAACCGACTATTTTAATGAGAAATGGTTATTTTCTATACCAAGTCATCTGTCATAGTTCTGTTAGTATTTTTGGGGCTTTGTTTGCTTCTAAAATCCTGCCCTCTAAAGTTTTACAAAGTTGAGGCGCAAATCATTCCTTTCCGGTGCAAAGGTTACTTGCTATCCTGTGGATCCTTATGCATTTCCCATTATCTGTCAACCTGAGTTTCTTTGTGGTGCTTATTAATAGAAAGGATTGATATCATCTTATCCGTAATTGGATTTAGGTAAATGTCATTGGCATACTTTTTTTCTGAATTTTGTCAAATTAGTTGTATCAACCTGAGTTTTTTCCATGTCGTTTAGGTTGCTCAAGGTGATAAAAGTGGTGGAGAATCGATACCCATGCTTCTGAGAGTCCCTCGACTTGCTGATCCTTATTACGGTTATAACATGATAGGCTTTGGGGACATTCTATTCCCTGGTTTACTAGTTTCCTTTGCTTTTAGGTATTTGTACTACCACCCCTATAATCGTGCTAATATGATAGGAGTAATATTTATACCTCAAATGTCTGTTCATAGTTTCAATTTATAATCTTATTATTACCCAATACAATTATTTGCACTGTTTTAATTTTGCAATATATTTACAATCTGCATATCTCAATTTTTTTAACCAACTCCTAATAAGAATTATATATCAGTGTGATGGATACACATATTAAGCAAGGAGAAAAACAAATATGTCGTAAATAAATATTGTTTTTGATTTTCTACTGTTTTACTTGACCAAGATAATGGGCTTTTGTTTCAGATTTGACAAAGCCAATAAGAAGAAGGTACTAAATGGATACTTCCTTTGGTTGACAATTGGCTATGGAGTTGGTGAGTATACGCTGCATGATTTTAATTTCTGTTGGCTGTACATCTATGGAATAGTTATTCGAACTGTATCCCAGTTTCTAACTTTTTGGAGTAACATGCAATCTTTGTTTAAAACTGGTTTCTTAATTTGTCTGCGGATATTCTGTGTTTATTTAGTTTTCTATTGATACGAATGATGTTTTATAGCCATGAATCAATTAGAAGGTTTAAAAATCTGAAACGTCTTATGTGTGTTGTACTTTGTTAGCATTGATCATCACTCAACTTCAGAATGTTATGAAAAGGTCTAGACTGGATAGTTATGTGCAGGTAAATCATATATGTTGACCCTTTGTTACAACTCAAAAGCTGTATATAGGTGGTAATTCAATATTATTTTTTATTCGAGGTAGTGGAAATGTTTAAATTTCAGAATCCTTTCAACTTGCAAAGCCTTATCCTATATTAATATAGACATGGGGTCTGCTACATTAATTCTCTCTTTCCATTCCGTTCCATCAAGTCTCAACTCCAAAGCTAAACCATAGGTTCAGATTCTTCGATATCCTCAGTGTAAGTTAATTAGGCTGTCTTGCATTAGGCTTGCCATTATCATTGGTTGCATCTGTTTTCCATCAAACATTTCTCCACAATTTTTCTATTGGTGCTATCATAAGTCTTATCTCACTTATGAATATGCTAATTTGTTGACTTAAGCCTTCACATGTTTTTTACATCTCTACCTTGAGTTTCTTTCCCGTCTAAAATTAGATGACATTGATTCTTCTAGATCAGTAACATTCAGCTAGTCCCATTCCAATAGCTGCATTCTTATGATTGTATCAAAAACTTGTACAATTTGGGAAATTTGCAACACCTCCAAATCTTAGCACTCGTTAACTTGACTCAAGTAGTGCTTTGAATAATTTCATCTTTTTACTCTGATGAATTCATCGTAAATATATAAGTGCCTCTCTTATACATGTGTGAGTAACTGCAACATTGTATGCATAACCTCTCAACATGTGCAGCTTTATTTTGGTTAGTTTTCAGTCCTCCTATTTTGGAACTCCGTTGAGTTCCCAAAAGTTTTCCTTAGTAGGTTCCTTGATCAAATTAATATCAGCTGCCAAATACACGCCCATGTTCCTCAGTTTGGATTGTTTATTAATATCTCCACTCAAACAGTGAACAATTTACAGACTCGAAGCTTTCCGTTGATGCAGCCTTATTGTAATTAGCACTCACTACTCTAGCAAGTTTTGCCATTGTCATAATCTTCTCGTGCATGTTCTTGATTATAATGTATATTTACTAGACTTGACATTTTCCTCCATAAAACCTAATATTGAACATCGTGAGGTACTTGACTGTAAACCTTGTTTTGATGAAGAAAAACCCATATGAAGATCTTACTTTTAACTCTTATGGTTGCATAATTAGTCTTCAAAATAATCTATGCTTAATCTCTCTGCTATATGCTCAAATTGTTGCTATAATAATTTCAATCCTATGTGTTCATACGGTCGTCTGTCCCGAAGCTTTACTGCTTTATTACATGGACTTTTGAAAAGTTAAAACAATGATAGAATCACCTTTATTTGATAACTGCTTAATGCTTATGTAACTTTCCTCCATGTGTCCTGTCTCTTTTAGTTGAAAGTTAATTTGTCGAATAATGTTGCTAATCTATATTAATAAAACTTTTCAAGTAATACTTCTTGGTATCTGTGGTGTCTGGTCCCAAACCTCTACCGACTTTGAGTTTTTGAATTCACAATTGATTGCAGCCTTGAATTTTGGAAGACTGGTGTCTCTATTCTTTGCTTGGTCAATAGCCTCTTGATTGTTATGCTTACAGTAGATTTTCATTTCTTGAAATACACTTCTTTTTGATTGCTTTGTTGGGTTCAAACTGCCTTTCTCTATTCTCCACTTTTTCCACTATATCTGTGCTTATTTCATCTTCTTGTGGTTTTTCTCATTGTGTTTCCTTTGATAAATCACTGGAACAGATTTATTTGATTGCGCTGTTATCTTTTTATTTGATTTCTCTATGCAAAGATGCACATGCACCTTGACTTTTGTTAATCATTTAACTTTTCTAGCAAGGTGGTCTCGTCATAAAAAGATGGTGCGCTTCGTGCCATTTTCTATTGTACACATAGTACTTTACTTTTGTTTATATTTTATATCTGATATGTGTATGTGTCTCTCTCTATATATATACATATATATAATTATATATATTTTAAATTGTCTTCCTTTCATGTTTCGTTGCATGAATATGTGTTTTAAGTTCTCATTTTAATTACAGTTAAAATTGACATTCTATTTCTTGTTTTTTTTTTAACGGTATTTCTTGGTTTTTATACTTGGAAGTTTTTGCTCTTGTTTTATGTCTGATAACTGAAATATGTTTGAACTATAAACTAAACAAAAATAATGATGAACACGTTCGATTATTGTGTACATAGCTAATTTTCCCTAAAATTTCATGCAACCTGAGTGGGTTTTGGAGCCAGTAATTGTGCATATGAAGATACCGTAAGATTATCATGTGTAGTTCGACAACTACTAACGCAGGGGCATCGTTTACTGCAGGCCTCATGTGTACTTACTTAGGTTTGTATTTGATGGACGGGCATGGTCAACCTGCTCTCCTCTACCTAGTCCCATGTACACTCGGTATGATTTTCTTTGTGCCATTTGACCAATAAGAGGATTTATTTCAATTTCACCACTTTTTCTTGTATTTTTATCTTTTGTGAATTATATGACTCTGCAAATCTCAGGAACTTGTGTCGTATTGGGTTTGATAAGAGGGGAGCTGAAACAACTTTGGAGCTATGGCACTAATTCAGGAGAACCCGCCACAGCTCCTGTAGAAGCTTGATGCACCTACATCTTAATAAATGATTTTAGGCTTTTTTTCCCCTATTTTTCCCCAATGATGATCCCTCAAGTCTTGTCCCTCGTTTTGCCTGTAAGTGTATGTCATTCAAAGTCCTACAGGGATTCCACCAAGCTCGTGTTGTATGTATATGCACATATCTTTTTTCGTTCTTTTATTAATATCTTCTTATTAGTGTAAACTGTAACCTTCACATCTAACACCTATTACATCCAATGGACACTAGATGAAACATTGACATTTGCTAAAAGTATTAAGAACAGAGAAAATAGTGAATTGTATTCATTTGAATCATTTCCAACTTAATGATTTTACAGCTGGGGCCTGTTATTTATACTATGGATGTAGCAGTTGATTTGCTAATTGAATATAACAGACTGAGTGTAACAACTTGTAACAAACTAAGATGCTAACTAACTCGAGCTAATCGCTGCTTGTTATGTATTCTTCAACATGCTCCCATGGAAACTAAACCGCGGGAGAGAAACCAAACACAACTTTTGACATAAGGATCGAAACCTGGAGGTCGAAAGAGGCTTAGTCGATGTATCGCCCACCTGGTCCTCCGACGGAACATGACGTACATCGATCTCTTTATTACGCACTTTGTCGCGAATAAAGTGAACGTCGATTTCAATATGTTTCGCTCGGCATGATAGACGGATTAGAAGCCAACGAAGAGCGCTATATTATCTCATTCCAAAAAGGATGGTGGAAAGAAAAATTCCAAGTTCAAAGAAAAAGTGTTGTGATCCAAGTAACCTCGGTGGTGGCAAGAGCAAGCGCACGATATTCACTCGATCTGCTGCGAGCAACGACGTGTTGCTTTTTAGAACTCCAAGAAATAAGGTTGGGGCAAGAAAAACGCAATAGCCATTGGTAGAACGACGATCATCAATGCAACTTGCCCAATCGGCATCCGCATAACATTCTAGTGTCAAACGGAGACAAGCCGTGGAAGAGAATACCAAGATAATATCGCTTTAAGATACCGCAGAACCCGTTTACAAACCTTCCAATGATTCACGGTGGGAGCGTGCAAAACCGACTAAGTTTATTTACCACAAAAGAGATATCGGGCCGAGTCATGGTAAGGTATTGTAGAGCTCCTACTGTGCTGCGATAAAGAGTGGGTTCATCAAGAGGTGGACTGTCAGCAAGAGATAACTTTGTGTTGCTGCAAATGGGGGTGGGTACAGACTTGCCGAAGTCAAATTTTTTTTTCGTAGTAAATCCTTAATATATTGGGATGAAGAAGATAAATGCCATCCGATGTCCGATGTGTTTCTATCCCAAGAAAATAACTAACAAAGACCCAAATCCTTTAGAGAGAATGTGTGATGTAGTTTAGCAATAAGACTTAAATGAAAACCTTGCAATCTCCTCGTGATTAAAATATCATCGACATAAACGAGCACCAAGATCAACTTTCCTCGCACGTGTAACATGAATAGAGAGGAGTCGAAAACAGAGTTTCGGAATCCAAGAGACACTAAAAAAGCCTCGAGTTTATCATACCACGCTTTGGGGGCTGTTTTAGGCCATATAAAGCCTTAACCAATCGACACACATGGGTAGCATGAGTATCCACATACCCCGAGGTTGGACCATATATATGTGCTCTTTGAGATCACCGTTGAGAAACGCATTATTCACATCAACTTGGTGAATATGCCAACCCCGAGTTACACAGAAGATCGAACACAATCCGAATAGTAATGGCTTCACCACCGACTAAATGTATCAAAATAATCCACCCCTAAGGCATGTTGCTCAAAACCCCTAGCAACCAAACGAGCCTTTAGTCTCTCTCTTGAACCATCACTCTATGTTTCACCTTAAAAATCCATTTGTTAGTGATATGATGAATGTGTTGTCATTGGGACCAACTCCCAGTGTGATTCCTCATAAGGGCATTATATTCCTCATCCATGGCAAGCTTCCAATGAGGTAAAGATAGTGCTTCATTGACATGGAGGGTTCAAATGAGAGAAGCGTAAATGGCGGCAAGTGCCTTAGGTTTGTAAATGCCACTTTTGGATCGAGTGGTCATGATGTGTTGATTAATAGGTGCAGGGGCCTGAGGAATGGGAGATGCAGGGACTTGATGTATATGAGACTGTGAAGGGATAGATGAGACCGGGGTTGGAGAAGAAGGGGGAGAATGAGAGATATGAGTAGAGCTGGAATTGGTGGATGGGGGTGAGGATAATGAAGAAGTTGGAGAAGAAAAGGATAACACAGAATGGTGGAATGAGACAACCGAGTAGGAGGTGCAAAATTTGAAGAAAATAGAGTTTTATATGGAAACTCAAATTCGTTGAATGCAACTGTTATTGCAATATATACTCTGCCAGATGGGGAAAGACATTTGTATCCTTTATGTTGTGGGCTATATCCCAAAAAGATGCATTTTTAGACATGTACATCAAGTTTGGATGAGGTGTAAGGTCTTGTGTAAAGTGGAAACAAGCGCATCCAAAAGTTCTCAAGAAGGAATAAGGGGAGGCTTACCAAGTAATTTCGATAAGGGGAGGATAGGAGTAGGAAGAGTGTTGATTATGTAGACAAAGTAGAGAAAAGGCATCCCACCGCAATTTAGTGGGAAGATCACTGTGCAAGGAGTGCGGACATCGCTTTCTAGGATATGTTGGTGTTTTCGTTTGGATAAACCGTTTTGAGGATGAGTGTGTGGACATGAGTGCTCGAAATGGATACCAAGAGACTTAAGAATGGGACTCGGGTTCCTATATTCCCTCCCCAATCGGATTGAAGAGTTTTTATTTTGATGAAAATGTCTCTCAACCATGGCATTAAAGTGCAGAAAAATTGATTGAACTTCAGATTTTCTGTGCATTGGAAAAATCCATGTGAAGCGAGAGAAATCATCAATAAAATGCACATAATATCTATAGCCATCCATAGAAGGAGAAGAAGCAGGACCCCAAACATCTGTGTGAATTATTTCAAAGGGAGAGGTGCTGGTATGTTCAACAGAACTAAAATGTTTCTGGTGCATTTTTCCCAGTTTACATGCTTAACAGAAGATTGTAGAAGGATTACAAGGAATATGTAAAGACTTGAGTACATGAGTGAGTGTATTATTACAAGTGTGGCCAAGTCTATTGTGCCAGAGAGAAAAAGGATTACAAGAAGAAGTAGTACATGCTGAAACAAGATGCAAAGAAAGAGAGAGACAGTACGCTTGATGTGTAAATCTGAGGTGAGTTGAGATTTCTTGCATCTGCAGAAGGAGCTGACTTGGAATGAAGATGAGATAGATCAAGTTGATATAATCCATTCTTAAGGACACCTCTCAGCAGAATTTGATGAGTTTTCTGGTCCTTAACAAGACAATGAGAAGCATGAAATTCAATAAATACATGATTGTCTTGTATAAATTTGGATATGTTGAGCAAATTTTTGGTAACATCAGGCACATGTAAGACTTGTTTTAATGTTAGAGAGTGAGAAGAATGGATAGAAGGGAAAGAAGGAGAGCCAACATGAGTAATGGACAGAGGAGAACCATTGCCAATGAAAAGAGAATCTTTACCTCCATAAGGGGCTTGCAATGTCAGATTTCCCAAATTTGTCGTCACATGATGAGTGGCCCCGCTGTCCATGTACCAATCATTCATGGTAGAATTGTTAGATGTAGCACCTGCATTGACATTATAAGCTTGAAATTGAGATGGATACATGTTCTCGGATCGATCAATGACAATGACATATTCGAATGCACGCAGTAAGAGAGGAGGACCGGGATATGGAGCCTGGTGGAAAAGTTGTTGCCATGAGAATTTGAGTGGTGAAATGAGCTTGTGGTGTATGGTTGTGAAATCCAGTCGTGAGGAAGGATCCATTCCAGGAGAAATTAACATCAAAACATTTAAAACATTTTGCCGCAATATGATTGTTCTTCCCACAGATTTGACACACCACTCTAGAACCTCTAGAAAATCGCCCTCCTCGAAATCTCTGTGAGAAACCACCTCGAAGAGGACGAAAATCATGAAAGTGTTTCTTAGTTGCCATATTTAATGAAGGATTTACTACGGATTAAGCATCGATGAAAGGTAAACGAGAAGAATTCATTTGTTGCAATGATTTTCGTGAGTTTGAAGGATAAATTGCATTTTAAATTGTAAGATCTTTCCTTGTTGTCAAATTCACCACAAATGGACTCATATTCTGGTCCCAATCCATGTAAAACATACAACATGAAATCATCATCATCAACTACTTTTCCGGCCCGCATTGAATATCATCAACAATTGATTGATCTTTAAAATATATTCAACTATACCGAGATCATCCTTTTTCATTGATTGAAGCATTGATTTGAGATGTAAAACTCTAGCTTGAGATTGTGTTCGAAAGAGATTCTCCAAAGTAGTCCAAACTTCACAAGATGTAGAACATCTACTTACATATCCAAGCATGTTTTCAGAGATCGAATTTAAAATCCAGCTGTAGAGAAACTTATCTTTGCGCAACCAGGTGGAGTATGCAGATTTGTGGAGCGGGTTCCGAGAATCATCAAGAGTAATGTTCGGCGAGGCACCGCAATTGTGCGAGGAGATAGTCTCGAAGCCACGAGCGAGTTGTTGTGGCTAGAATTTGAGCTCTCCGAATGTATAGTTAGATCTATCAGGCGAATATTCGAGTGTATTGAGTGTGGGTAGACTAACCGATGCCATGGTTGGAAGAGCTTGAGGGCTCATGATACCATGCTAAAAGTATTAAGAACAGAGAAATAGTGAATTGTATTCATTTCCAACTTAATGATTTTACAAAGATTTATACTATGGATGTGATTGATTTGCTAATGAATATAACAGATCGAGTGTAACAACTTGTAACAAACTAAGATGCTAACTAACTCTGAGCTAGCTGCCGCTTGTTATGTATTCTTCAACAACATTTATATGCCTTTCTTTACATAATCCTTGGAAAGAGATTTTTACGTCATTGTTAGCATGAGGGGATGTTACATCCGGGGTGGGGTTAACTTGAATTCTATTTCGCCATTCTTAGAGTGAAAAGATTAAATAAGCAACTGTAGGTGACAATTTGATAAAGAGACCAATCAAAGTTGAATTGTTCCCTCATCTATCCTTGTACAGGACAAGATATGTGTTGCCCATCTCTTTCCTGACTAGAAAAGTAGTTTGCACTTTGCAGTTTGCTCTTTACCTCTTGAGTTGTAATTTCTTCCATTTGCAATACTCCAAAATCTCTTCGCAAGTCTCTTTTGTAATTTCTCCCATTTACAAAACTCCAAAATCTCTTCGCAAGGCTCTTTTTTGTCAAGTTTGTGTTGTTGCACGAAAGCAGGTGAGGATCATCCATTCTAATATGTGGATGTATAGCCAATCCATCACTTCTTCTTCCTCCCAATATCGTTCACTCTTCATAAATCCTAGCGAGCCTTTAATAATTGGGTTAATTCATTATGGGTTGAAAATGCCAATAGCTGTCTTAATTTATGGGGCTCAAATTCAACTTGGAAGATAATTTGAATATACAGTCAAAAAGTGCAAGTTATGTGTTGATCTAAGGAAGTAACTTGTTTATGCGCAAGCATCTTTTGTTCTAAAAGGGTGTTTGATCTCCTATTTCACTGAATGGATGATTGTCACGTGTATAAAAATTAATATATATTAAAGATCCATAATTTAGGTTTGATTTGTAGTACTCCTTCCAACTGCTGCATTTAGTGAAATACACTACACTTATGAGATCTGAGAGTTGTATGTCCACTTGCCCAGTCATAAGTAGGTGATCGTGGGCGTTTTTGGGCCACTTATGTTAGCTTGTAATAAATAGCCTAGAGATTGATTTCTGTTGGGTTCAGGTCGTAATCAGTGAGTACAGTAGTTATTGGACCATTCCCCAAAAGAATGTATAATAATTACATGCAGATGCAGATGAAACAAGAATTATGCCGAGGTTTCCGGATGGAATGATATATAAGTCAAGCCATCAAGAATCTAACCATGTAAAGAGAAAACTACGATGCAGATATGCCTGCCCAAGTAGAGAAGAACTAAACAAGCTAAACAATTTGCAAAAAATACCATTCAATCATCTGCATCTGCATGTAATTATTAATAATTGATTTTCATTGAAGAAAGAAAACACAACAAAACATAATTGCTACAACAATCATGTAGGAAAATATTGCCACTATTTCTTGGAAAAAAGAAGGGCAGACACAAAATCATCCATTGCTTTACATGAAGACCCCTTAATATCCCCTCCTTCCTCACTCAAAGCTCCTCTTATCAACTCTCCAATCTCACCTGCTTTTCTCTTCATCTTCTCATCACCCATCACTCTTTCAATCACATTCCTCACCTCCTCCCTACTAATCCCACTCTCCACACCCTCGTTAATTCCACACACACCCATTTCCTCCACCAGCATCTTCGCATTGTAGCCCTGCTCCCCGCCAACGGCCACCCGATCATCGGCACTCCTTGGCTCAAACTCTCCATTATCGAATTCCAACCGCAGTGACTCATAAACGCGCCCGTTGATTCGTGGCAGAGTATCTCCAACTGCGGTGCCCAACCGTGCACCACCAATCCCCGATTGTTCTCTGCCATTCGGTTTTCGAACTCGTGTGGTAGCCATTCGGGTTTGAATTCGCCCTTCAAATTGAAACCAATCGGAGGCCTAATCACCCAAACGAACGATTTTCCACTATCCTCCAACCCCATTGCTAATGCCATCATCTGAGATGGGCTTATCGTGTTCTGCGAACCGAAAGATATGTAGAGAACTGAAGATTTCGATTTCGAGTCCAGCCATTGGAGGCATTTCTCTGTAGAAACTCCGGGTTGTCTCCCCGTGTGTTGCCCGATTATTCGAGATTTTCCTCGATTCAACATGGTTTTGGGGAGAAGTGGTCCAATGCACCAAACAGGAAGTTTTAGTTTTGTGTATTTCCTTAGAACATCCAATCCCAAGGGTTCGATTTCCTCTGCCGTGTTGCACAACATTCCGAATGAGTTCAACGAGTGAGCAATTTGAGGTTGGAAGAATTTTGACCAAGGATCAGTACCATCTGCAGCTCTCAGAAAATGATGAAGCTGAGTTATATGGAAAGTGCACCAATCAGGAAACCCCGGCAGATTAAACACATCTGTATTGGTAGAGCTACGGTGGGGAAGGTTTTGCCATAGAGACACATAGGCGGCGGTGCCGTACGCGCCGCCGGTGGTGAAAGAGACATTAATGGTGCCGCAGGATTTGGCGACCTCATTAGCCCACCCCGTGAAAATATCGGAGATTATGCAGAGTGGGGGTTTTCCGTCTCTGACGGATATATCGTGAATTAGGGCTCGAAAGGGGAGTTGGAGAGACGTTGAGGAGTGGAAGAGTTTGATGATTTGGGTGAGGGGTAAGGCTTCTGTGTTCTCAGTGTTTGGTGGGAGGTCATGGTCGCAGCTGTTGAACTGGAGTTCATGTAAATGGATGTTTGAGTTTTGGGCTGAGTTATTGGCTATGGCGGTGGTGAGGTAGCGGACATTGAGGGGTGTGGTGGCGATGGTGATAGTGAAGCCAAATCTGTGGTGGATTTGGTTGGCTAGTGCTAAGAATGGGATTAGATGGCCTTGTGCCATGAATGGAAGCATCACTATGTGCTGCTCTTTTGTCACCACAGCTTCCATTTTTTTCTCTGTGTATTTTTCTTTTTCTTTCTTCAGTGTGTGTGTGTGTGTGTGTGTATTTGTTGAAGAAGAAACAACAAGAAAAGAGGCGATTGATTTTGATTCTCTTCAGTGTGTGTGTGTGTGTGAGAAGCACGGCAGGGGCCTAGGGGTGGAAATAGGTCATACCCTGCAGGGGTGGAAATAACAATTTCTAACTGAGCTCACTGGCCTGGCCTACTTTGGGCTGGGCCGGCCTAGCTGGCCTATTTCATAAACAGGCTGCAGCCAAGCGCCTTTCAGAAGATATTTATGTAAATATAGGTCGCCTAGGCTTTTAAAATAGTCTTTCAGCCTAATAAGCCGACCTATTTCGCCTATAAGTATAAAAAATATAATATATTTTATATAGTTTACTAATATTATTCTTTTTATATAACTATATAATTATTATAATAGATAAAATATATTTTTAAAATAAAAAATATGGTTAGTAGGCTTTTAAATGGCTTTTTAATAGCCAGACCGGGCCCAGACTTTTAAATAGGTCAGCTTGGAAAAAAAAATCTATTATATTTAATATTGCGCTTAGCCAAGTAGAAAAAATGTGAACTGCGCCAGCTGGTCCGACGCAAAACCTGACCCGGCCTGGCTTATTTCCACCCTAGGCAGGGCCCAGTATATGTATGGTAGCAGCAGCAATTAAAGAGTGTTGTGTGTGTGTCTGTACTTTCTCCAATGAATAAAGTAGAAACCATAGGCCAACTTTGCTTTGGTAACCTCAATTGCTTGGGCTGATGTTTACATGAAAATTCTAGTCAACATCAATTACGTACTTTTCATTAGGAGTTTCACCTTGTATCATTAGATTGGTTTCGTGTTTCATTTCGGATTATACACATAATATATAAATAAACCAAGTAAACGATAAAATAATAATATTTTAGATAAATTGGTCATTTTGTGTCAGGTTCGTATTAGTCGTCTTTGTCTTCGGGTTGGATTCATGTTTCTCTTATTAACTTCAAGTCGGTGTTTGTGTTGGGGGTTTTGTGTTGGGTCAGAGATTGTTTAGTCTTGTCTGTGTTTTATATGCAAAGGATCATGTGAGTTAAATTATTTCACTTTTTTTACTAGTAGTTCATTGTAGTGTTATCATTTTTGATAATTCTGATATTGTACTGTGTACAACGGTTAAACAATAATTATGATATTATTGAAATAATTTTTTAAAAAAATATTCAATAATATTTCCATCTCCTGGATAAAAACGCTTGATTCATTAAATAACTTTAGTTAAATATATCTCACAATTCATGCAAAACCAAATCATTTTTATTCTTTTTAGGAAAAATATTAAAGTTGAATGATAATCCTCGGGAAACGTGATTATTAAGAGAAAACACACCCTCTCCGAAACACCCTAAACAATTTTACCATACTTAGGGCTTCTAAAATTACATATTGGTTCATTTGGGTGGAGAGATTTTAAATCCAATGTATTTGAAAATAAATTGATTTCAAATACATTGAATTAGAAATCCATATTTTGTTTGGATGATGTGGATTTATGTAAGAATTTCAAATCTATCGTAAAATTTTGATAAAACAGTTTAAAAGCTCTATACAATTTGTTAATTGCCATTTAACAAATGTGTATATACCTGCAGTATATGTAAGTGTGCACATCGTGTATAAATATGTGCGTGTGTGCAATATATGTAAATATATGCAACGTGTGTATGTGTGTGTAAATAAAAGATGTGCAATGTGTGTAAGTATGTGTTGTGTGCGTGTGTAATGTACATAAGTGTGTGTTAATATGCAAGTGTGCATAAAAGAAAAATGAATTTCAAATTACTAGGTTCTGAAAAAGATTTAAAATCCTTTAAAAATAAACTAAAACTTAAAAATATATTTGAGATCCATTTATTTAGATTTGAATGTCGAGGGTGTGAAATTAGTTAAGGAATTCAAATTTCTCATCCCAAAATCCCAACATCTAAATGTACCCTAAAAGTCTTGCTTCTATATAAAAAAGGGTACCATTTTATTAATTCATACTCCGTGCCCACAACTTATGTTGAGACATCATGTAAAACCCGTGGTCTAATAAGGCATGCCCATATGCCAAAATGTCTTGAAGTAATCCCAACTTCAACAATTCCAACTTGCATTCTACAATTAAGGAACTCATGTTATTTTTGTGTATTTTCTCAATTCCTACAAAATAAAGAACATAACCAATATCCGAAAATTACGTAGAAACAAATATAAGAAAAATGACAAATCATATGTTAGTTATGTAATCTATCATTAAAACGATCAATTTTGTGCTTTAATGTAGAAACTTGTACTTTCAAGACAATTGATTTTGGCTCACTCGAAAAGTGCGTGTGTTTTTCCTATTATAATGGTTCTTTTAATTAAAAATACCAAATGGATGTGTTATTTGTATTTTTGAACAAAATAATAATGATAATAAGAAAATCAAAAGGAAATCAAAGGTCAAAGCTTCTCAAACAGTGGGGGACTCCGACAGTCGGACTAGTAGTCGATAGCCCATTCCCCACAGTGGAGTATACATACATACACACATACATATACATGGGAATTGTTAAAAAGGCCCACTCAATGTATTAAAAATCTTTGAGGACCAACTTACTCAAAAAGAACTTTTAAGGTCTCTTTTACTGTAAAAATGTCCAAAATATCCTTTCACTTATTCAGTTGCTGATTTAAAATTTGCGTTTAAACGACTATAGTCTTATAAAATGACTATAGTCTTGTAGAACGATCTGTAGTCGTTTTTAAACGATCAGTAGTCGTTTCATTTGAAAACTTATCATATAAAGTATTACATTCAATTTTCATTATTAATTAATTATTTGCCAACTTTTCAAATCTTACTATTTTAATACAAATTTGAACTCAACAATATGTCTTTGCTATATTTTATTTTGGAAATTTTATTAATTATGATTAAATAAAATAGATATAGAAACAAAGTCAAGCGATGAAATAGTGCGTGAAATTCCAATATCCTCATACACTTCATATCAATGATCTATATCGTAAATTGCTAAACCGCGAGATATGCACGCACTAACAAGTGTTGTGGTAGGTCATTGACGTCAATCGATCCTCCCACATAAAGATAACAAGTATGTTCGACTCCCCAAATCTAATAATAGTTAATCTCTCCTTAAATCGAACTCGATTTAATGTTATTCAATATGAGTTATCACCAAATCTTCATCACCTCGCATATGTCCCGACCTCCACCCTACAAGAGATTTTAAGTCCTTGTGGTGGCCAATGTAAACCCTTATGATCAAAGTTCTAGTTGAGCATCCACAAGAAGAAGATAATGTAAATTTACATTTTTATTTGTATTGTATGTTCGATTATATACATTTTGGACGAAATGGTTTGAAATTGAGCCAACACACGACGTAAAATGTTATAATTGTGGTTTAGTTTATTCAAACCAATCAATTTGAACTTAGTAATGAAACTCCTCTCCCAACTCATGTATTGTTAGAAGTTTATTTCTCAACTTATATTGCATTATATCTTTGTAAGTCAATATTTAGAATCTAAAATACAATAAACTTGGATATTATCAAGAAGTACGATGAATTGTATATAATGGTGTTCATCATCTTGTTCAATGTAATGTTAGAGTTATATTCTCCATATTATTGCAAGTCCCATTCTTATGTAAAACATAGTATATTATTTTTATAGTTAATATTAGTTGTTCGGATAATAATGCAATTTAATTTAAATTTATTACAATTTGTGAAAACGACTATAGTCTTGCAAAAACGACTATAGTCGTTTTGAAAGAACGACTATAGTCTTTTCAAAAGACTAGAGCTGTTTTGATAGAACAACTATAGTCTTTTCAAAAAGATTCAAGTCATTTTACAAAATTGACTATAGTATTGTAAAATAACTCTAGTTGTTTTTGTAAATTTGCATATCATTTTTGTATTATTAATTTTTCTATATATTTTTGGACGAAATAGTTTGAAACCAAGTCATACATGACTTAAAACATTATAATTATGATTTAGTTTTATTTATATAATGTTAGAAGTTTTATTATAGGACATACGGACATTATTGTTTGTCGAATATTTAGAATCTAAAATACATATACATTTGGATATTGTTAGTAGAATACGATAAATTGCATATAATGATGTTCATCATCTTATTCATTATAATATTAGAGTTAGATTCTCCACATTATTGTAAGTCACATACATAGAATGTAAAACATAGTATATTATTTTTATAGTTAATATTATGTCGTTGAGGATAATAATACAAATTAATTTGGATTTATTATAATTTATGAAAACGACTACGATCTTGTAAAATGACTATAGTCGTTTTTTGTAATCGACTACGATTTTTTTCAAAAAGACTCGTGCATTTTTTAAAATGACTATAATCTTGTAAAATAACTCTAGTTGTTTTGGTAAATGGGCATATTTTTTTGTATTATTCATTTTTCTAGTTAAAATTATGATTTATTTTATTAATATAATGATATAAGTCTTATTATCGAACATTATTGTAAGTCAAATATTTAGAATAAAAATAGAGTACACTTGTATATTGTTAGTAGAACACGATAAATTATGTACAATGATGTTCAATCATTATAATGTAAAATACGATATATTAAATTTATAATTAATAGTATGCCATTCAGATAATAATGCAAATTGATTTCAACTAATTATAATTTATTAAAAAATAGTCTTTAAGAAAATGACTATAGTCTTGTAAATAGACTAAAATCATTTAAAAACAAGACTATAGTCGTTTCTAACGAATTTAGTCATTTTATAAAAATGATAATAGATAATCAATGTTTATTTCCTTTAGAAGTAGATTGAGAAAGATATTAGTAGCTTCAAGTCATTTTTGAGTTGAAATTTTTATTTCTTATTCGTTTTCTTTTTTTTTTTTTTTGGGTTAATGTGTTACTTCAATTTTTATTCCATATTTTTTTCCCATTTTCAAACTTCAGCCTTCAGGTTTGTTTTTGTTTTCTAAATGTTTAACTTGGAGGGTATAATTGGAAAATAGAAAAGAATAGCTTTTATTGTTTTTTTAAAAAGCATGAATCTAGTCAAAGGAAAAAAAAAAAACATTTCTATGTGTTAAAGGGCTAAAACCAGCCATTTCCACTACATATATACCTCTGTCTCCATTCTTCTTCTGTAAGAATAACACGTAATCTGCTTGATAGCGCCTCTACTGGTTTACTTCCATGGATATCGACCCCGACGACGTTTTTCGTGACGACGACGACCCCGATAATGAACTTTACCAGGTTATAATGAGTTCCTTTCTATTTCGGTGAAGAAAATACTTCACTTTTGTATGCTAAGAAATGTTTGAAAAAATGCGCAGGAGAGAGATGCCACAAAGGAGATGTTGGTATATTTGGTGGATGCTTCGCCCAAGATGTTCTCCACCATTTGTCCTTCGGTTACTTTTTTTCATTTCCTTTTGCATTGTTTTCTACTCACTTTTGTTATTTAAAAATTCTGCTTGCTTGGCTTGAGTAGTCATTCCGTGTTATCTTTTTCGAGATTTTTTGCTCGACTAAGTATATTATTGGTTGCAGAGACATGTTTATCGGGAGTGTTATTACGCTTGTCCTTAAGTTCTTCTTTTCAATTTCTGACAATAAGTGGCAATTTATGCAAGGACAAAATGTAACCTACTGTGAATAAATCTGGGTATGTTATACATGAGGTTTCTAAATGGTTGGTCATGAGTTTTAAACCGACACATTGGCTGGTCATGTGGCAAGTGTTCTAATCCTGTATGGTACACATTGATGTTGAAGCTTTCCTATTTTGAACTTAACCACACATACCCTGGAAAGTTTGCTCTTCGGGATCCATGGCTGCCAGTGCTTTTGGTGAATGGCATTCAGTCATTTCTAATAACTGTGATCTCTTTGTAAAACTTTGAAGCCTTTGCCATTTTCCATCCTTTGCAGAGACATATCAAAGCAGTTTGTAGTTGTAGCAGAAAAGTATATATGATATTCCGATGCTTCTTCTATGAAGACAAAATGATGGATGCTCATTGATTTGTCATTACATACAGGAAGACCAGGGTGATGCCAACCACTTTGAAGTTGCTGTCCGTAGCATTGCACAGTCCTTGAAGACTCAAATTATCAATAGGTCTTATGATGAAGTTGCAATATGCTTCTTCAATACTGTAAGCTTAAGGCCTTTTGACTCTTATTTTGACCATCATTAATTGAAGGAAATACATAATTTTGATTCTTCCACATCTTTGTAGTGCTTTCTCTTACTGTGACTTGTTTTTTTGTCCTCATGAATGTCTTCCTTTTTGAAACATGCTCAGGAAGAAAAGAAAAAAGAGTGAAAGATTTCAGAGAGAATACAAGTGATTTGGTTACATGCATTCTCCCCAAACCCTTTACTTGAGGCATGATATATTTTACCAACTTGGATATAGCTAAATCATGGTATATACAATGGCGAGAATTGAATGTTATGCATAAAAACACATTCAAGTAAAAATGTGAAAAAACTGACTTATAGCAAGAAAGTCAGGCAAACAGAAATGGGATGTTATGCTCCATGTATTTGAGCTTAGTGGAGAAAAGAATCTGAACATTTGGAGATATAACAAATTAAAAAAGGGGTAAATACAAAAGACGCCCTGAGGTTCGGGTTGATTACGAACCGGTGATGTTTCAGAATTACAAAAAGGCCCTCAAGTTTAATTCTCGCCTTAAATTTAAGGGGTAGTGTAATATGTCTAGAAATATCAGGGTGTTTTTGAAATGTTTTTTCGCTTATGAAGGTACAAATGTAATATAGAAACAAACTTCAAGGCTTATTTTTGCAATTTTCAAAAATCTCTTGTTTTTTTTTTTTTTTTTTGTAATTACCCCTTAAAAATGTAAATATGAAATTCTTGAAGTGATTATTGGAAACATGCTTCAAATTGTCATGGAAAACCATCAGTCTTAGTATATTAACAAAGATAAGAATGGTAATTTTTTATTACTGAGAAGTTATATCTCATTTATTTTATTTTATATGCTTGTCTTCTAGAGGGAAAAGAAGAATTTGCAGGACTTGAATGGTGTATATGTTTTTAATGTTCCTGAACGAGAGGATTTGGATCGACCAACAGCTAGGCTTATCAAAGAATTTGACTGCATCGAAGGTCAGTAGTCATTAGCCTTATCAGGGTCAATCACTGTTTTGTTGTACTGCCTGTGATATATGGGTCTCCAAGTTCCAAGTCATGCTAGTGTTTCCTGATCATTATATTGGCTGAAAAATATCATTTTCATATTTTACGATCCATGAATGTTTATTTGGAAAACATTATCACAATGGAGATGGTTTATGTAACGCCCGAACCCATTTCGATTAGGAACATCACTGTGGTACACTTGAGTATTTATAAATAATTTGGAAGCATAAATATAATACTTTAATTACTAAAATGTGGGCTTAAAATTTTTTAATATAAACTTGAAAGTTTTCAAAAACTAATAAGGATAATATGAGGTACGCATTATTAAAATTCTTATTACAAAAGCTTTAAAGTTTGTTTCATCAAAACACAAGTACTTAAATTATTTTGGGAATAAAAGAACGACGCCCACATGCAGCGGTCCCCTATGCCTCGGCTCTGGGTTGTCATCATTATCTGAAATGTAATAAACATTTGAAGGTGTGAGCTATGAAACTCAGTGGGAAACGTAAGCAGTTACACTATATAGGTCAAACAATCATAATGCAATAAAAATTCATTTTCTGACACCGAGGGGTATCCCCACCTACCGGCAAAGATACATACTCTCGGCCTTTTCTCGACACCGAGGGGTCATCCCCACCCGTTGGCGGCTTACATATGGCTCTCGGCCTTTTCTCGACACCGGGCGGTCATCCTCCATCCGATTGATGACTTATAAATAGCCCATAGGCACATTTTAGCAATTATAAAGAGTTGACAAGTATAGTATAACAATACGACATGCTTACAAAATCAGAAGTTTACCCACATTTGAAGTTTAACAGAAAGCTAATGATGTATTTGTTTGAATGAGTCCGTATCCGATTGCGCCGCACCTAACACAGTTAATTCTTCAACTTAAATGGCATAGGACAATGTAATAATCATCAAATAACTTATTCTCTCGAGCTACGTAAAATCTAAAAGTTCCTAAAGTCAATTATTGCATAATCGGGTGTTCGGTACCCTTTTAAAGAGCTTTAAAAAAATAGTTGACCAAAGTCAAAAGTCAACGGTCAACTTAAAGTCAAAGTTAACATAAAGTCAAAGTCACTTAAATTCAATTAATCCTTAATTAATTACCTAAATCAAATAATTCATCTAACGACTCGTTTTAGATGGAAATCCTGGTTAATCGAAACCTTAACCTATAAAATCTTATGTCGACTTAAAATTCTCGATTATCTTAAAATATGACATGTCATCTCGAAAAATCCCGAAAATATCTTATTCACTAAACCCGAACTTATTAATTTAATACTTAACATTAAATAACTCGATAAGATTACATTGGTTTGTGTGCCAAGTACAAGTTACATCACATCACTATTCATGTCACATCACATCACATCACTATTCATGTCACATCACATCACTATTCATGTCACATCAACTTTATGTCAAATCGGTCATTATTCATTATTCTTATCTCCAATTCCGATCAACCGCAATCGCTCCGGCACCGCCACCTCCGGTGGACGGTAGTCGAACTCGGCGGGACGTATTTCTCCGTTTTTTGAGCTCTATTCAATTTTTCCGGTTCTCTAATTTTGAGCACTAAATATTTCATCAACTTATTATCCTCAAAATCACTTTTAGAAAATAAGAGTTTTCATCAAAAATCATCCTTAAGGCTTTAGGCTTCTAATTTTAACCAATAATGAAATAATGAGACCAAAAATTCTAAATTGATGAAATTCATCAACTATCTTAAGTTCTTCTCCAACAATCAATTATACAACTTCTAAAAATCTTCTTAAGTCATTAATATCAAGATTAAATCATCAAAAATCATATATAACTTAAAATTAAAAACAAAGTCTAAAATCATCATATTTAATCATCCTACTATCATAATCATCAACTTTCAAAATATCCCAACATATCTCCTTAATTCAAGGATTAAAGTTTTTTCATCCTTCTTACACGCACTACACCAAGAACACACAATTCTTTAAATTTCACCAAGAACACCAAGAACACACACTACATTCATCTTCAAAGTTTTTCTTTCACACACTTCACTAATTACACATAAATCTTTATATTTTACCAAGTACACCAAATTTCGAGAAAATTCTTTTTGTTGTAGCTATATCGCTTCAACGAAACATCCGATTTTTGTGATTCTTACAGTTAGAAAGCTAAGACAATTATCTACAAATGTTGCTCTAGCAAGAAAGTCCCAATTCTTACTACAAATAGGTCAAAAAGTGATATTATCAGGGGGCGGCGTTTTTTTTTTTTCCGGATTTTTGGCACGAGTTCACTATTTGGGGTATAACTTGGTCTACAAAACTTCAATTAACATGATTCAAGTTGCAAATGAAAGCTAAGACATAGATCTACAAGTAGCAACAAGGTTTTGGTTTAAATATAGCTCAAAATATCCGAAATTCGTTTTTGTATAGGGTTAAATTTCAAATCCGAAAATAAAGGTATTTTCCTTCTCTTTAACAAGATCAAATCACAAAAGAAAAATGAAATAAAAAAATCATTTCTATTTTTTTTTTCAACTAAAGGTGAATATTTCAAGTCCAATAATGAGGTTTATAAACTTCATGTAATCACCATCAATTTACACTTCTAATGTTAGTTCTAAAGATAAGATCAATATCCCATCATATTTAAATGAAAAGACAAAAATTAAAGAAAAAGATAAAAAAATTTTACCTCTTTGAAGTCTTGAAAATAATGAAGATATTTGGCTAAGTATGGGAGTGTGAGGAGAAGTGAGGGTGTTGGGTTTTTTTTTTATAAAAGAGTGATTGGGGTGGAAAATCCATTTTTACCCTCTTCCAAAATATCTTGCAAAATCGGATATTTTTAAAAATCCTCAAGTAAGCTATTATTTTTTTTTTTAAATCCCGAGAGTTAATTAAAACTCGATTTTCATAAATTAGATGATAACTAATAATAATAAAATGTGAGGTAGAATTTTAGTCTCTAATTCCAAAAATATAAATAAACACTTTAATGAAAATCTCCAGAAAATTCACTTAATCGGTCCAAAACTCTCGATCCTAAAATTTAAGTCCAAAACTCCATAATAATATCCATAACATGTCATCGTGATGTCCATTTATATCTATTACCGTAGTTAGGGGCGAAATTGGTTCCCGGATGCTCAAAATAAATAAAATGCATAAAGCGAGTAAATCGCACATTTAAAATATAAACTAGATATTCGATGCAACATTATTCATGAACATTAATTAAAAAAATTCAAGTAATTAAAAAGGGTTGGGTCGTCACAGTTTATAAGTCATCGACATGTTGAGACATCCGAAAACCCCCACCATTGTCGATAAAAACCTACATATGATAAGTGGTTGAGAAATTATCCACCGCTTTTTATATTTCATATCGCTATTAAAAGGATAAGTTGGATGGGAAGCCTTAAGCACAGACCATCTTAATCGCCACTAAACAGATACGGACTAATTAGTTGGTCGGTCAATAGAAGTTTTTCAATATTTCTCGGTTTGCTTTTCTCAATTTCAATATGTAAGGAAAATTTTCCATTCCGCTTTTTCGCTCATGAGGAAATTATACTTTATTGACGTTACAATTCTCATTCATTAAGAACCTCGAGATTGTATGGTTATGTTTCCATAGTCTTTTCCATTTCTAGAGTTAGAAAATGAATTTTGAGAATTTATTTGTTTTCGTGTGAAAATCGAAATTTGAAATTATGTTTGGATGAATGAATGAGAATTGGATTTTATATAGGATTGGAAATGATGATACGTTTGGTTAAGAGTTTTGAAGTTGTTTTTATGTGGAGTACCTTGTATGTATGTAATAATTTGAAAAGTTGATTGTGGTGAATCCACTTTCAATATTATAATTTGAATATATGATAACATATTTGTAAGATTGTAGGTGGTGGACCCCATTATATAGATGTAATTTCAAACGGTAATACATTAAGTATATATAATTGGTAGTGGTGAGTCCCATAAGTATAATTTGAATGAAAAGATATGAATAGTGATTCATAAGTGATGCAAGGTTGTGCATAGGGTTGAGAATTAGAATTATAGGTTTGAGATATTTTATGTGAAAATTGGAAAGAGAAAATGGTGGTTTCTAATGTTTTCTTTTTCCCAAACAAACATGATTCCACTTTTATGAATAATATAAAACTTGAAAATGTGAGTTGGAAACACGTCCATATAGGGATGTCAAAGAATCAAATATCCTTTATTCGATTCGCGATTCAAATTCAAATATGAAGATTCGAATTCGACAAATTCGAATAATAATTCTAATAAGCATATATGTTTTTATTTGTATCCTTTTCAATTCGAATAAGAATACCATAAAATATTCGATTCGAATATTCGACAAATATTTGAATAATATATATTTATATTATATATCACTAATAAATAATATATATTAAGTAAATGATATTTTATATCTATGTCATAATTCCTATTTTAATTTTATTATTATCTAGTACTTATTTGATAAGTTTTATATTATTTAGATTTTAATTTATATTGTTAATTATTTGAAGAAAAAGTTACATGAAACAATTACAAAATTTCGATTACTTAATATTCAAATCGAATCGAACATATTCTAATAAATTGGTCGAATCAAATACAAATCTATTTTTTCAATTCGAATAATAAACGAATACGAATACAAATATTCTTTTTTAGTGAATCAATCGAATCGAATATTTTGAGTATTCGATTCAGTTTGATTTTTTTACAACCCTAGATCCATACATGCTCTTCTGCCACATGGAATTATTAATATTGTTCTTGGCTAACTTGTTATGTGATTCTTTTTGCAACCAGAGTCATTTAGCAAACAAATCGGGAGTAAATATGGCATCTTGTCCGGAACTCGGGATAATTCTCTTTATAATGCTCTTTGGGCTGCACAAGCACTGTTACGAAAAGGGTATGCTTTTTTAGTTAAGCATTTACACAGAAAAATTTGAATATATGATCTAGAGAAGAATCATGCGCAAGGAAGCTTTATTATTTGCTATAAATTCGTTAGGGTAATATATGGTTTTATTTCATTCATACGATATCCAGTTTCAAATAATGTTGATTATGTATTTATATCAGGTCTATAAAAACAGCTGACAAAAGGATTCTGTTGTTTACAAATGAAGATGATCCTTTTGGGAATATCAAGGGGGTGACAAAAATGGATATGATGAGAACGACACTACAACGAGCCAAAGTAATGTCTCAGTACATGCACATGCACCTACTGTTATAGAGATTAGAGAGTAGTCTCTTGAAACTCAAAAATCTTGAATTTGAAAAATGCGAGATTTTTAAGCATTTTCTGACATAGTACAATCTGAGGAACATAAAAAAAGGCCTTTGGTATGTTTTTCAGGATGCTCAAGATCTTGGCATTTCAATTGAACTCCTTCCCTTGAGTAGACCAGATGATGACTTCAATATATCCACCTTTTATGCTGTACGTTCATGCTTACGATGGATGCTCATTGTTTTCTTTTATATTTGCTTTTCTTTTGTATCTGATTCAGCTTCTCATTCATTCAGGAATTATTGGGATTGGAGGGCAATGATCTGGCTGAGTTTAAGGCCTTAGCAGGGGAGAGGTTTGAACTCACCCGTTCCTTGCTAATTAACTGTCTTTTTGCTGGTATCTTTGCCCAAATACCAAGAAACGTGTAACTTTAATTTTGAGCTTAATCTTGAATAGACATGTTCTTATGTTGTTCAACGTTGCATGAGGGGAAACTACTCTATTGGTGTACCTTAATTATCATTATAGAGATTAAGAGAATGTTGAGATGTTAATGGCTCAGTTGGATATTGTTTTTTGATTTGATCAGATTGCATGGTTTTTTAGATGGTACTAAAAGATCATATAAAAAGCATTAGTCAGATAGTGAAAGTAGAATGTAGAACTGAGGTTGATGTTAATCTTTTTCAAGTCTTTTAGTAAAAACAATAGGTTGATAAGTTGGGAATGAAAAGCGAATGGGAAGAAGATATGATGTATAGCCTGTTTGTGTTTATTACTCTAATGAACTTCAAGAGTAAAAAAGAATGAATTATTTATTCTCGTTATATGATTTTATTACAAATCATTTTAACACCATATTTTTCTTTTATTTTGTTCCTGCCTAAATTCATGCTGCAAATTTATTTGATTTTTAGTTACGTTCTTCCATCACTAGGAACATGGAGGGAAGTCCAGTGCTTCCTCCATCAAGTATTAGTATATACTGATTCTAATTCATTATCTTATTAATATTTATTCGTCATGTTGCTTCATGTGTTGTGTACCCTAGGATCAAAACATGCTAATACAACAATAAATGCAACATACTGGTGTGCTCCTAATGCTTATCAAGTAAAATAGCTGCAGTATGTCTGTTTATGTTTTAGGAAGTCAAAACAAGAGGAAGCAGCTATGTAGCTTTTGGACCATCCTTCACATTTATATTATTACTCAAATTTTCAGAAATGACACGTGCTGCGGTTTATCTTTGATTTTTTCTAAAGCAAGGGGAGATGGATGTTATTGACAGAGGGATATAAGCAACATGCTTGCATTTTTACCCTCCTTTTTTCTCTCTCTAATCATGTTCACAAAAATCCTTTGATGTCAGATTTGAAGACATGAAAGACCAGTTGAGAAAACGGATGTTCAGGAAGCGCAAAGTTCGAAGAATTAACTTCATCATTGCTAGTGGCGTGTCCATTGAGCTAAATACCTATGCTTTAGTCCGTCCAACCAATCCTGGTTTGTTTCAGGTCCTTATTGCTTTATGCATTCTCGCAAGATAAGACATCTCTTAGTTCTCCTTTTTGGTTTCAGGGGCTATCACTTGGCTTGATTCAGTAACTAACCTTCCCTGAAGGTATTAAATAATGAAAACTTGTTTGGTTTTAATTGGCTCTCAGTGAAATTAAGACCCTGTATAATGCTATTTTCAACTTGAAGGAGTTGTAATAGTTGTGTATAATTTGAAACTCATGATTCTATTACCAGTTCTTACATTAATGCTTTTGTAGGCAGAGAGATCTTTCTTGTGTTCAGACACTGGTGCTCTGCTTCAGGAACCTCCAAAACTTTTTCAGACTTACAAGAAGTGAGGTTACTCTATTGTGTCGGCCATTGTTTTAAACTTTGAAGTCCTCTAGAATAAACCTTATATATTATCTGGAATTATGTGTCAGTATTTGCGATGGTAGATGAGGTTATTTGGTAGAATCTTACCTTTTCATTCATTGTATACTTTGCCATGCCTGAGTTTACCAGCATAATTTGTTGGATCCTTCTCACTATCAGAATTAAGTAAAAGGAAAACTTTTATTTTCAAACTTCTATTCTATCTGCTTTCTCCGTCTAATATCTAATTCTATATTTTTTATTCGTTGATTCAGGGATGATTTCTAAAACTAGATTTTCAAGATTCTGTTGTTATGATGTAATGAGGAAATTGTAACGATCATAATTTTTGATGTGTAACTTCCTTTTAACCCAATGTTCAAATAATAATGTACTTACATAAGCAATTTTCCACAAGTTAAAAGCACTTGTTTTCTTGTATTTAGGAGGCGTGACCCTAGACAGTTCCTCAGTTTCAGTGGTTTGAAACATATGCTTTTCGTATTAATATACATTTGATTCATTAGTTTTTTTTGTCAATGAATATTTAATTTTGGTTTTCCAGTGGGAATATCATGTTCTCAGTTGATGAAATTTCTGAAATCAAGAGGGTTTCTACTGGGCATCTTCGTCTCCTGGGTTTCAAGCCGTTAAGTTGCTTAAAGGATTATCACAACTTGAGGCCGTCTACCTTTGTTTTCCCAAGTGATGAGGTTACTTTATTCTTATCCCCATATAATAATGCTTGTCTTGGTTTGCTCATGCACCATCTCCTTGTGCTGTGAAATGTATTAGAATTTTTTTTTGAATTAGAGGCTGTTTCATCTTTATGCTTTTCGATCTAGTTAGCCTAAGATTACATTTTTCTGCACATGCATGGAGAGCTTGCATGCATAAACATCCTGTTGCCTTGCATTTACATCCACAATCTACTGTGGCTGGCCTTCAGAAACAGGGTATGAGACTTGCGCACGGTAGAGCATGCCACTGATGCTGCAGCTGTGTGCACTCATAACTAGATTCCAAAGTCTTTGTGCCTTTTCATCTGGAGGACTTGTCATCATAAATCTTCAGCATTTCTCTTTACATGACGATATATATATGCTTTCTTTCTTGAAGATTAATTTGGTAGACTGTTGGTCAATTTCATTTCTTTCAAAGTTATAATTCATGAGTGTGTGCCTGAAAAATCTGGTAATTATAATGAAACTCCAGCTACGTAGTTTTATCTTATGGTTTTGAGTTTGAACTCAAATAATTCATCCTCAGACATAGATACAGAAGGGAATCCAATTGCTCGTAATATTATGAAATAGAGGCGAGTTGATAAAATTTTGATGACTAATCCTATCATGATCCTCTATTCTATCAACCAAGCCTTCGTGATGAGTAGTGGTGTAGTGCAAGTTGCTAGATGTGAACCTAATCTGTTGTAAGGTTTTTCAGGTACTATAATATCCATCCTCATAATGATACCTATATTGCAACTTGTAAGTCCAAGCAGCTACGATAATCTAGAGGGGGGGTGAATAGATTATCTCCATCTTTTCGATTATGCGCTCTTTTTCGAACCAAATACGCCAAGATAATAATAAAGGTGCGGAATGTAAATAACACGCGTCGATTTATAGTAGTTCAACCCACCTAGGGCCTAATCTACTACCACCCCGGTATATCCGGGATGGGTTTTGAAAAAGAAAAAGAATTTTATTAATTACCACAATTAATACAAATTCAACTTACAACACTCAAAGAGCACCACACTCTTCTTCAACACCACCTTTGAGATTACCACAATCTCTCTTCAAGATTACCACAATCTCCAACGGCACCTGTGAAGATTACCACAATCTTCAACCTGAATAATACCAAATTCTTCAACACTTCAACAAGAAGATTACCACAATCTTCTTACACCTAACACCTAGATCACCCAAGTGTGTTCTTACCACAAGAACACTCACAAGGATATCTTGTGTTGAATGATAACCCAAAAATTCAAGATTACAACTCGATAATGAATAATACAATTGAGTGCAAGTGTAATCAAGAATAAGCCTAGACCTCAAGAATGTGAAAGTGATAAGCAGGCAAATTACAACAAGAATAATGACAATATAAGACCAAGTGTTTGCTTGAGTATTTCTTGTTGTGTTGTATTGTTCTCTCTTATTGTTGTGCTTCAATTCTTCATCTATTTATAGAAGATGTCTTTGACATGATAGCTCCTCTTAGGAGATTGAAATCAGTAAAAAATTGCAAGACAAATGAAGAATATAATTCATTAGAAATCAATCCCACAAATTAGGAAAAAAATGTCACGTGACAACGGTTTAGAATTTTGTTGTCAAACATTAGGCGCACTGTCGCGCACAAATAGAAGTTTGAAAGAACGCAGCAAAAATACACTAGTGGGGACCGGTCCGGGGTGGTCGATCGATTGCCCTGGGTGCGACGACGGTCGCTTTCCGGACTGGGGTCACCCTGGCCATTTTGAGGTTTCGCGAGTTCTTTTCAAGAAACTCGTTCCCGTGTACGGTCGCCTCTTTGGTCGACCGGTCGACCTCCGCAATGAAATGTTGTCCGATTTTTTACGAAAATAAACCTCAAAAGATACTCCGGAAAATTAGTAAAAACATTTTAAATCGATCGGGAGTATTTTGGACAACATTAGAAATATAGTTTTGATGAAATAACACATTACCATAAAGTCATCAAAAGTGTTGTCCGATATAAACTTCAAGAAATACTCCGAAAAATAGTAAAAGCATTTTAGATCGATCGGGAGTATTAGGACAACATTTAGAAACATAGTTTCAAGTAAAAACCCATTGACACAAAATCATTAAATGTGTTGTCCAATATTGTAAAAATAAACTTGAAGAAATACTCCGGAAAATATTAAAACCATTTTAAATCATTTAGGAGTATTTGGACAACCTTTAAAAACATTGTTTTGGTATAAAAACAAAATCATCAAAATCATGATAAAACCATTTATCGAACACAACTTAGCATCACTACCTCAACCAGACTCTAGGATTGCTTGAATGAGAAGGCTAATAGTGTAATTTCATCCATTAAATTGACATATGTACACAAGATGTCCACCTCTTGAGAGAAATGGATCCCAATGAGTCTTTTGGGTTGGGTTTTCATCTGCTATTGTGATTTCATATATACTTGTTTGTAGTTTTAAGTAGTATATAAAAGTTAAATTATGTATTGTAAAAAACTCATGCACAATCCCCTGTGGCCATTAAATAAATTATGCAAAGTAAAAAACTATGCATCAATTCCCTGTAGCCGTTAGGATACTCCACTTTCTCATTGGATGATGAGAGAGAGAGAGAGATGCAGTGGCCGTTAAATAAATTATGCAAATTAAAACTATGCACAATTCCCTGTAGCCGTTAGGATACTCCACTTTCTCATTGGATAGAGAGAGAGGGTCTTTATGCTCCTCGAATATTTAATTAACAGTATTCAATGATATGAAGAATACAATATTACTAAAAAACATCAAAGATCAGCTTCCGAGCTTGTGAACGATCACTAGAAGAGTTCAGTTCAAACCAATAAAATTCGAAATGTTTGCGTGTTTTAGCTTGCTTGTTCCCAGAGCCTGGCTGATCTCCTGTTATTATTGTTACCTTTTTTCATTGATTTGATTTAGCATCATTTTTTGGTTCACCTGATACATATAATGACATTTGTGCTAAGTTCTTCTCAATTTTATTGGAGTTGGTGCAGGAAGTCATTGGAAGTACTTGTATTTTCATAGCTCTCCACAGATCCATGTTGCGGCTGAAGCGGTGAGTTCATTGTCTGCATGGACAAACATTACGCATTGCTATAGTCATATATTCGTAAGGTAAGTGACAATAGATGAACCCCTTTCTTCCCTGAAATCACATGAGTGAAGTAACACGAAGATGTTCCCCTTTCTACCCCTCGTGCAAATAAATGAAAGGGTTAATTACAGCCATGTCTCCTGATGTTTGTGCAGTACACAGTCGCTTCTCTTGTGCAATATCAAATTACATTTAGTATCAGTTTTTAAATTTCGCCTTCCATTTTTGTCACAATGACAGAGAATTTTGACATCAGAAAAAGAGATAGTAAAAATCCAATCTTAACTTCAGCATTGTGATGTCTTACGAAAGTGCTAAATATACAACTCCATATGGTTTGTTTAGATATATATAATACCACGCAAAGTTTGTACATAATTCTCCCATGGGGTTTAATATTTGTTATTTCTCATGGACTATTAAAATTATTATCTACTGTATTGTGCGTATGTTTTGTAATATTGTAATATAGTATTATTCTCTACTGTGTAATAACAAATAAATATGCTTTGGAGTATTGTAATTTGTACTTTTAATATTTTAAAGTGCAGTAGCATCTTATATTTTTCTAAATACATATAACTATCTAATATAAAATTTATTTAAAAATACTTGAGCGCAAATGATTTTCAATCACGTATCTATTATTCTTAAATTACCTTTTCATTTTTCTAAGAAAAATGAGAATGAGAAAGAATAATAGTCATATTCTTTAAATACACACATAAATAATATATTAAATTTTTTTCTTATAATTAATCATTTCCTAACACCCACATTCAGAAGCTGAAATGGGCACCTCCCTTTGTTGCTATCACTTCTATGGATCTCCTTTTTTGATGCTAATGAGGAGGAATCTTTCGAAATTTACTGAAACCAACAAATTTAGATTTAGACAATTTGAGTGTAAAGCTGGTGTAAGTAATTGAAGGCTAAAAGTTCCCCTAGATCTTTAGGGTATTATTATTATTATTATTATTATTATTATTATTATTATTATTATTATTATTATTATTATTATTTATTATTATTTCCTTTTTTGTTTTAAATGAACTACAAGGGACCATTGTATTTGGAACAATCTCAGGGGAATTTGTTGTAAATTGTAATTGACATAGATCAAGGAGGTCTTTGTGCCTTGAAGAAACCTTAGGGGAGGTTTGTGTAATTTTTGACAAGGGGTAACATGCATGTGGGAGGTTTCTATACTGTAACATTACACAAAACTTCAACAGGGATCCCTTTTATTAACCATGTATGTAAAACATAGTCCTTTGTGTATAAATAAGTTCATGAAGCATTCTGCTAGTAAGCTTGGAGACTGGGTACTTATGTTCCTTGTACATCTGTATCTGGATTCTATGTAGACACACTCCTAAAAATGCTGGTTAAGACGATGACATTTTCCTAAACTTTCTTTTGTTATCATTCCATATAAAAGTGTATGGGTAGAGATTATGTGGACTTGACATGATATTATTATGCTAATTTGCATCGAGGATACTGAAATGGCAAAAGAGATCATGTGGGAAAAAGAATCATAATACAAAAGAAAAGCAGGGTATTGGGTGCACAGGTCTTGACCAGTGGCTTGTTGGATGTCAGCTTCTGAAGGCCTTTTTGCTATTTATTTAACTTAGTTCATTTTTTTTTGAGTTGCAGCTATGCTGTTGCATTTTATGGGAGCCCCACTCATCCTCAATTGGTGGCTTTAGTTGCACAAGTAAGATCTTATTTTCAGTAATGAAGTTAAGTGATATGTTTCTGTGATTAAGCTGATGATTTACTAAGTTTGAACTCAACTAGAAATCATATTGACAGTAGTTTGACACTTCATAAGTCAGAATACATCTTAGCTAGAATCTTTCACTTGAAAAAAATCGGACTTCTTGCTTACCATTATACCAATATATTGCTTGATTCTTGATGAAATCTGTGAAACATTCAACACATCTTTATGTCATTCTGATGTCATAAAAAACTCTAAACATGTCAGCCATGCATGTTGATCTTGCTATAGAAACTTGCTTGATCTCACAATAGATTGGCACTATGGCATACCCTGCTTTTCATTCTTACTTCTTAGGAACTTTTGGAGAAAATTTCAAATAGTTATGAATTATGATGATTTTTGGATTTGGCAAAGTGATACCGTGCAATGAGGGGAATTTTGGATTTTTGGTATAGACGCAGAAGAGATTGGAAACATTCATCCAGCAAAGAGTTGAATTGCTGGCCATGTTGCCAAGTAGCAATAACTAATTTATTTATATGTTTTTTCGCAGTCGAATTAACATCCTGGGAATTTATGCATGGACATTTGTTTGTTTTCCTTCCTTTTCTTTCTTTCTTTCCTTTACTTTAGAATCTTTGGTTTCAAGACAAAGTTGCTATCTACTATAGGCGTTGCTTCTCTGATTCTTCAGTATCAAAAGGAGCCCTTTTGTTGTACATCATACATGAACCACCAATTAACTGACAACATCACGGACTCCTCTTTTAGATATTTACATAATTTCTAGCTTGACATAGCGCTTGATGTTGTTGGGGTTGGAACAGGAAGAGACAATGGTCCAGACCCAGGTCTAAGTGGATGTACGGTATCATGGACCTGAATTTGGATTTGAACATCCAGGTTTGTGTGTGATTTAAGTGATTTAGACGTTAATCTTGGTTATTTTCTTGGGTTAACCACAAGGGCATCTAATTGTAGGAAAAGTTTTCTGGTTAACCACAAGAGCTTCTATTTGTAGGAAATGTTTCCTAGAAGGTAAATGTAATTTGATAAACCTTAGAGGAGCTCCTTGTAATTTGGACAAACGTCAAGTGAGACTTGTGTTATCTTTAAAAAATGGCTAAAGATTTGAACACTGTTGGCGCGTCCTTTGTAAAAAGCATTCAGAAGACGTGGACCACCTCTTTATCCACTGCCAATTCTCAATTGATTTATGGAACAGAGCACTATGGGAATCGGGTGTTCAGCGGCCCATGCCACAAGCAGCTGCTGATGTATTTCTGGAAAACATTAGCAGTATTAATAATGCAAGTAGTAAGGTGTTTTGGAACGTGATAGTTCGTGTAATGTGTTGGTCCTTATGGCTAGAAAGAAACCGAAGAATATTTGAAGATAGAGAAGAGTCAATAGAGGAAATGTGGTACAAAGTTGAGTTTAGAGTAGCTTGGTGGATCTCAAATCATAAGGACTTTAAGAATCTGTTTTTTCCAGATATTGTTGGAGAGTGCTTTGTAGCTTTAAAATTGTATTTGGGACTCTTCCCCATCATTTTTTGTACTGATCACTTGTTAATAAAATTGTTTGTCTCTTATCGGAAAAAAAAAAAAAATTGAACACTGTTGGGAGGTACAAATAAACAATTCCTGAGAGATTGTCTGGCAATGTGCTTGTTCTTTTATGATTCGGATGTATGTAAAGGACGTTACATATTATGATCAGAAGGTTTTGGGAGGGGTGGTGGTGCTTTTCATCTATGCATTCATTTTATTTGAATCTTACAAGAGTATCCAATCCTCTATCCAACACTCCTTATTTAATGAATTTTTATCTGAACAAAGATTGCCAAAGAACAGTGGGTTCATTGATTATTTTGCTTAACTTATATATTTGACTGTTGAGTAGATAGCTTCGATAAGTTTCCCCAGTTTGGGGTACTGAGCAATTTGCTCAACAATCACAAGTTTCACATTGCTTTTAATGCTAAAACTGAATTCTACAATTTTGTTTGCAATTGTTAGCACCAGTGGTCAGGTTGAGCCACCTGAATGCATATGATCTATCTTCCATATTCTGATGATATCAGACGCATTGAAGAGGTAATAGTACTTTTTCTTTTACTTCAGTGAGTTTCTTGATAGAAGAGTTTAGCATTAAGAAGAACGTGGTGGGTCTGCAGCTTCACACTGATGCAAATCCCGTGGCACTTCGAGCAACTGAAGACCAAATAAAGAGTGCCTCTTCATTAGTTAAGCGTGTTGATCTAAAAAACTTTTCAGTTTGCCAATTTGCAAACCCTGGTTAGTTCCCTATTCTGAAGGACAGTCTCATACACGTGTTTTTAATATATGTGGTAGCAGTGATAAATGAAGAACCAGTACTTTTAAAAGGCAATAATATTTAAGTTTAACTTCCTGATTGGATTAGGTACTTTCCAAAAGAACTGATAGATTAATATTTAAGAATGCTATTTGTCTTGAGGCACCTTTATATGAGTGTCAAAGGCACATTTTGAGTCACGAGATGAGAATAATGACAAATATAAGAAATGGGAGAGGAAACTAGATGTTAAGTATTTTTCATAAATTCAGGGTATAACATTGATAGGAAATATCTCTACATGTTAAGCTCTGTGGATGGAGCAAGAGAAGCCTGCCATTATGTGACCATATGCATAATGATTAATGACACCTAAATGACAGTAAATGTTGATATACGGAAATCAGATAGGCACTTTGCATATTGACTCGATAGTTAAGCTTTGGTAAATGCCTACCTATGTAAACATCACATAATATATGGCTTACTTTATTCTTGACATCAATTATGTGTGGTTTCATTCTCCTGATATTGTTTGTGATGCTGTATAATAAATGTCGGCTGAGTGATTTCACCGTAAGAAAAATTGACAATCTCTTACATCTATGAAGTCTGCAGAAATGTCAGTGAAGAGTTGAAGTGTTCACTGTTAACCTATTTAGAAGTGTTCGTGCAGCATATGTTAACAACATCACTGAATTTTTTAACACTAAAAAGCTCAGTTGAATCGAAATTAGAGTCGGAAAACTGCTAGCACGGTGGCGAATGGATGTGTAAGTTTGTGAGTGGGTCATGGGTGTCAATTACGCATCGAGCAGTGTGAAATAACTATTGATTGGTTGCTTGAGGTCCTGGGTTGACTCGTACAGAAAATTCACTTTTTTTTGCAAACAATAGCATTAAATTGCAAGGTCATAGTCTACTAATCTCAACATTATTTCAATTCCCTTTACAGCCTTGCAGAGACACTATGCAGTGTTACAGGCTCTGGCTCTGGATGAAGATGAAATGCCTGATATCAAAGATGAAACTCTTCCAGATGAAGAAGGTTTGGCCAGGTAGCAGAGCCTTAATACCTTGTTAAGATGCATTTTCTGTAATCTTTCTATCATCTAAAGATTGATGTTAGGGTTATTTGGTTTTCTTTCTGGAAGGCCGGGTATTGTTAAGGCATTAGAAGAGTTCAAGTTTTCTGTGTATGGAGAAAACGCGGAACAGGAGAATGAGTCGATGGACAGTGAAAAAACAAGTGAAGCCTCCAAGAAAAGGAAAGCAATTGCTGATAATGCAAATAAGGAGTATGCAAACTATGACTGGTCTGATCTCGCGGACAATGGAAAGGTGACACCGACACTGGCCTTTCTAATCTGTTATTTATTTGCCCCAAGATTATTAAAGAAAGAAATTATTACAAAACACCCCCTGAGGTTTGGGCTATTTACAAAAAAAAACAGAGATGTTTTTCCAAATTACAACTCTTAACTTGTTTCACTTCGTGTATTAATTTTAGATATTCCTTTTGAATGTTTGGCAGTTGAAGGAGTTGACTGTGGCAGAACTTAAGTATTACCTGAGTGTACACAACCTACCTGTTACTGGGAAAAAGGAAGCTTTGATTAGCAGGATCTTGACTCACATGGGCAAATGATTTTGGTTTACTAGCTGTGACGCGGAGAATATATGATTAACACTATCTTTTTGTCTGAGAAAGTTGTTTTGCAATTAAAACTCTCCAGTCTGTGGCATGTAAAGTGTTATTTTCGCATGTACTCGTAACTTTCTTGTGTTTATTGTGAGGAATTTGTTCATCGCTTCACAACTTTTGCGGGGAATTTGTGGGTCCGGAAGTTGTAAATCGCCAAAATTTATCCTTGACGTTTAGTCTAATTATCGAAAATTTCAATTATCTTTCAAAGTTACAAGTATTCTCTTAATGTGTTACAAACATGGTGTTGGTTTAAAAATAGAATTAAATATCGAGCTAGGGGTATTTCTTGTTTTAAAGATTACTGTAATTAGATTGAACCTCAAAATATATTTTTATATAACAACTCATACATTATAAAACTTTTCTGTGATACAAATTTTAAAGTTGTATTATTTAGAAATACAATGTATTTTTTATGAAGAATAGGAAGGAAAAGGTTCTTCCTTAAGTAACTATACTTTCATAATGATGGGTCAAGGTTCGTAAGGCCTAACTGGCTACATTCATGAGTTCTGTAAATCAATAAAAATAATGGATTGTAATGCTTTGACAGAATCTACACGAGGCATTGTGGTGCCTCAAATCCGGGAACTAATCTTGCAATATTATATCTTATGGATTCTTACATTGACAGAGAGCATTTTTACACTCTGTTGACTCAAGCATCGTAATGACAACCTTTGGAGCTTTTCTAACCTTGTTTGTGTGTTGCGGTCTGTTCCCTACACATGGATTAGACTTTTTAGGTAGTCAAATACTTTGCCCTGGATACCTTAATCCTCGGAGTGAGTCGCCCAACTTTTAGCAAAGATCAATTTCTTCTTCATAGTATCCTACTAATTCATATCACCCGTGGAGTGATTAGACTCCTCCCCATAAACTTTTTTCTTACCGTCATCTAGTTGAAGTTTTATGAAAGCTTCAAAGATTGTTGTCATCTTCTCCACATTGTGCTCCAGTTTCAAAACCTTTGCTCAGTGCTTTTTTCATTTCATTGATTGTCTTTCCAATAGCTCTTTCAATCTAGGTCACGAATGAGCTCTTAGGTCTAAATAACAATATTGTAATTTTAAATTAATTTTCAATTTCGTGTTCGTGTCGTGTTATCACGTCGCCTCATATCGCGGTCGCGCTTTATCGTGCCTTTTGTCTATGTAATCGTGTTTGTAATCGTGTCGCGCTTATCGATCGCATCACTCAAAGCCATTCTTTACCACTTGTAGCAATCCACTCAATTAAATATAAAAACCGAGAAATTACAAAAACAAAATGGCTATTTTTATTAAGGAAAAATTGCAAAATTGGTCCTACATCGATAAGGATGTTGCAAAATTAGTCTTGTAATTTTTAAAGTTGACATTTAGTCCTCGCGACAATTTTACCCTATGTAATTTTAGGATTTGACAATTTTTGTCTTTTACTTTTAATTGTGGTAATTCCGGTCTTATTATTAAAAATAACCAATTTTGGCATGTTTGTACGTGTTTAAGAAGTAATACATGTTGAACTCGTATTACTTAACTTTGATCCGGATTCATAAATTTAAAAAGATTACATTGTTACGCAATCTGAGAATAAATAATAAATAAATTTACTCAATTAAATAAAATATACGTTGCTAGAACCATTTTAAACTTGATGTTAGGTGATATTGATTATTTTGGCTATATCAAGGGTATTTTGGGAATAAATGAAAATTTGAAATAGCCCTTCAGGACCTCCTCGATCAACTTATATGATCATAATCGCACAAATCTAAAACTTACGGGACCAAAATTACAAAAAAAAAAACAAATCATACGTAACTAAAATCGCATTTCAAAAGTTCTGGGGACTAATATTGCAACACTCCTAGATACATGACTAATTTTGCATTTTTCCTTTTATTAATGAACTTGAGAAACAACCATGACTATATATCTCAAACACGCTGAAAGTTGCAGAAATAAATAAGAATTTTGAAAAGAGTGCAAATCTAAATCTAAATCATTTCTATCAAGCAAAAACCACACATTTCAATCGGCTGGCAAATCAGATACAACAACAGCAATTCCATTCTGCATAACGGTCTTTTCTTCAGAAATTACTAAGGTACCCCTTTTCTCCTATTGAACTTACAAGATTGCCACTTCTTGATGTAAGACCGACTCCAGACCCGGATTTGATCTTCTATTCCAAAACCGTGTTTCATCTTCTATTCCAACCGTATTTGATTTGGATGACACGCCAGATTACACTTATCAGTATTAGAATCTTACCATTTCTCGCTGATTTATCTTGAAAATTAACGTGGTAGTGTAATATGACGCCAATCATCCACACGGTTTAATAAGAGATAAACGAATTAAGATCCCAGGTCATCGCCCCTTTCCTCGAGTGAGTTTGCAGATTGGAAGTGTTGATTCTTCGTCGATTTAGGTTTGGTTTTTTTCAGTTAAGAAGTTCTTGATTTTTGATTCTCAAGAGTTTTCTTTTCTGGTTGTGAGAAGAGGGTATAATGGGGTTCCCGTTGTATAGGGTTTGTAAACGAGTTATTTTATTGAAATCGAAGTTCGTCATACTAAGATTCTGACCTTACCTTTTTTTCTTTTTTGGATAAACTGACCTTACTTCTTGTATTTAGGGTAAACTCTTTTTTTCCATGAATCCCTTGACATTGGTGAAGCGCATTCAAAATATAAACAAAAAAGAAGCGAATCTAGGAATATCAGAGGCGGCATCATGGCATGCTAAATATAAAGATTCAGCTTATGTTTATGTTGGCGGCATCCCGTTTGACCTAACCGAAGGCGATCTCCTTGCTGTATTTGCTCAGTGAGTTTTTACCTTTTGAATTTCTCTTTATAAGGTAACGTGTTGTGGGTAATTGATTTGTTTGGTGAATTAGGTATGGGGAGGTTGTTGATGTTAACTTAGTCAGGGACAAAGGTACTGGAAAATCCAAAGGATTTGCTTTTCTTGCTTATGAGGATCAAAGAAGTACAAATCTCGCTGTAGGTTGGTTCCTTTGCCCCACGAGTCAATTTAATTTTTTCAAGTTGCAAACAAGGAAAATGATTTCCATCTTTTGGGTGAATGTACAGACAATTTAAATGGAGCTCAAATTTTGGGCCGAATAGTTAGGGTTGATCATGTGAGCAAATACAAAAACTAGAAGAAGAGGATGAGGAAACTAGGCAGCGGAAGAGGGAAGAAAGGGAGTTTGCCGCGCTTTTCAAAAAGGAGAATGTAACCGTGGAGATGGCTGCAAATTTTCTCATGATGAGCAAGTAAGTTTTGAAGAATCTCACTTTGATGTATTCTTCATATTAAATGCCTGAACATGCAAAAAGTGGAGTAAAGTCTTCAAGTTTATCTCTGCCCATGATTGTTCTTTTCCTTGAACACTTACATGTTTCCCGTGTTTCTTCCTCTATGGATACTCTGTATATATTTATTCTTCTCGTGACTGAAATGTCTTAGAATTTCAGATATGCATCAGATGTTAGCGAACTGCTTGCTTATTCATTTGTGACATGGAATGTTTTGGATTTTAGTAAGATTTTGAACATATTACAATCCTTGAATCTACCACAGAAAGATAAATGAGTCGATAAATTGGGCATGTAATTAAACGGTTAAGTTGTTTTACTTATTTATTCGTGACATGGTGGCTGTTGTATTTCAGAAAGATGTTGACCACACAACAAATGTTATCTCCCAACTAAAAAACAACTGGGGATAAAATGGGTCTTTAAGAAGCCAACATGTTAACCAACCGGCTGAACTGTCTCTCTTTAGTCTTATGTTCCTTGAACCTTTGATGATAGAGTGTCCAGTTACTCGAGAGTTACAATTGTTTCTTATGTTTGTTGAAGATTACCTCAAAATAAGCCTTGCTCGAACAACCTGCAGTTTGAAAGACAGAACAGTTTTTTACTTGATTTTT
>JABTTQ020003316.1:0-56040 GCA_016081115.2 Rehmannia glutinosa
GGAATCACTGAAGAGATCACCTTAGCTGAAATGGGAGTCACGCTCTTGGCAAATACTTTGTTGATGAGAGCACGGCATCTCACCACCTCCTAGCGCTCATTCGGATGATGGACCGGCTCGGATACCCGAGCTTTAGATTTTCATAGATCACTAGTTCTCATTGTACTCTCTCGATATATCATAGATGTCGTAGTGATAGGCGTTTTGATTTTTGATTCTTCATTATGTGAGGAACATGACATTGTATGATACTTTGTTTATTTGATATACAGTAGTGGATCACGCCTCAATCCCCACCCTCCGGGGTGTTATTTTTAAAAAAAAACCCTAAACCCCTAACCGTAAAAACCCGAACCCTAAACCCCGAACCCTAAACCCTAAACCCTAAACCCTAAACCCCGAACCCTAAACCCCGAACCCTAAACCCTAAACCCTGAACCCTGAACCCTAAACCCTAAACCCTAAACCGAACCCTAAGAAACCACCAAAACTTTCTCTCTCTACCCAAAATGCTCTGGCCTCTCTCACACACTAGCACACACTTTTTTCACACACATATACACTGTTCTTCACGTTTGGGCCGATTTCACACGGATTTTTCATGAAATTTATCAATCTGAGGGAGTTTTAGATTTCTTTCCCTTTTCTTTTTCATTTTCCGATTCGTTAATCTACTCTAACCTTTCTTTGATTTTGTCCGGTTGTTTTTTTTTGCCCGCCTTCAATGGCGGATTCTCGCCCTAGTCCCCGGAAAATCCAACTCTGAAACATGGGTCATATGCAAATGTGATCGCTAAACTTACTTTCTCCTCAATCCAACCTTCCCTTTGATCCCAAAGAATCGTCCAATTGGCACTCACAAGGAAAAAAGATGGACAGAAAGTTATCGGGTTTTCTTCTTGGAGAATAATCGTCCTGCGGAGACTTGGAAACTCACCTTGATAGGTAAGTTCTCTTTCGCGATCCCTCACCCTAAAGGAATTGCCCCGGTTTTTCTCGCTTCTAAATTTGAAGGGCCATTCTCTTGGAGCTTTGCCAACCCTTCTCACATTATAATCAAATTACATTTGGAAAGAAGATTATAATAAATCGTGGATGGGTACTCTTTGGTCGTTAACCGCCCTATGCGTGTGTTCAAGTGGACGCCGTCTTTTAATCCGAGAACGAAGCCCCTCTTGCCCGATTCGATTAACCGGTTGCCTATACATTTCTTCGATCATAATGCTTTATTTGCTAAAAGATTATAGGCACACCTCTTCAAGTGGACTCCCCTTGACGCTACTCGCACTCGATTATCTAAACCTCAGTCCTGTTGAATCGATTTATTGAAAGAGAGAGTTGAGGAAGTTATTCTTGAGTTCGATGGCACAACACATGTTGAAAAATTGTTTTTGAAAGGACTCCGGATTACGCCTTCACCGAAGCATATTGGACATACAATTGAGGGGTGCTACATAAACGGAATAAACCACGGCCACCACCACTGTTAGGCGCCTAATCCCCAAATAGTGCTTCCGTGGTCAACTTTTGAAGGGGACGCCTGGATATTTTGAGAAGTTAAGCGGGCGCAGGGTTATTTCTCGATAATCGGCTTGGAAAGGGTTAATAAAAGGGCCACGGAAACCTAGGAATGGTGTTTCAAGATCTTTTGAACATAGCCAAAGAATCGAAGCATACCTACTTTGAGGCTAATAATTCTCATAAAATCTTTCTCTAATCGTTTTCAATCCTTGAGAACAAAGTGTCTCGGCCGTTGGATGCCTTGCAAAAATCAATTAATGATCCGATCTTTCTAAGGGATTACAAAGTGACGTGGCAACAATCTCTAGTCCAAAAAATTGGAGGATAATCGCCTGAAGGGGTCGTACTCCACTCGTCTTTGTCTTCTTTTGAGAAGAATATACACACGCTGGGACTTCTTCGCATTATAATAAGTGTGACAACATTATTAATGGCTCGGATTTTATGATGGATGTGTCAACGGCGTGATTAAAGGGGATAATTGTGGTGTTTTTTCCTGAAAATATTCCCCTAATATTTCGACAAAGAACACTTTGTGGAGGGCTTTATTGACCAAGTTTCTTGAATGGAATTTGGGTCCCATCCTACAACTTTTCATGCAACAATGGTGGTAGATGACAAGGCTTCGACATCTTTATTAAGGAGAATATATCTCCTCCACCTCACCATCAAATGCGCCACATAAACCGCGGCCCAAATGTTTTTGTGCCTTTTTGACTTCTTCAACCAACAATTCCCTTGGCCCCACCATACAATCCATCATCATCCTCTCTCGTCCACTGCCGCCGCCCCATCATCACTTGGACATTGGTTGTCCCCTTAATGGAAATTCACGGGGGCCCACGCCCACTCCTCAACTTGCACAAAAGCTTTTGATTCCTGCTAAGCACAAATTGGAATTTTACTCCATAAATAAGCTTGGCCCACACCCCCTTTCCTCCCCATGCGTAAACCCCCAATGTAGTGGCCCCCAATGTTTGTTTGTCCCCCTAAACCCCGAACCCTAAACCCTAAACCCTAAACCCTAAACCCTAGAACCCTAAACCCTAAACCCGAACCCTAAACCCTAAACCCCGAACCCCGAACCCTAAACCCCGAACCCTAAACCCTAACCCGAAACCCCGAACCCTAAACCACGAACCCTAAACCCTAAACCCTAAACCCTAAACCCCGAACCCTAAACCCGAACCCTAAACCCGAACCCTAAACCCGAACCCCTAAGAAACCACCAAAACTTTCTCTCTACCCAAAATGCTCGCCCTCTCTCACACACTAGCACACACTTTTTTCACACACATATCTTTGTTCTTCACGTTTTGGGCCGATTTCACACGGATTTTTCATGAAATTTATCAACTGAGCGGAGTTTTAGATTTCTTTCCTTGTTCTTTTTCATTTTCCGATTCGTTAATCTACTCTAACCTTTCTTTGATTTTGTCCAGGTTGTTTTTGCCCGCCTTCAATGGCGGATTTCGCCCTAGTCCACGGAAAATCCAACTCGAAACATGGGTCATATGCAAATGTGACTGCTTCTACTTCTCCTCAATCCAACCTTCCCTTTGATCCCAAGAGAATCGTTCCAATTGGCACTCACAAGGAAAAAGATGGACAGCAGGTTATTGGGTTTTCTTCTTCGGAGAATAATCGTCTTGCGGAGACTTGGAAACTCACCTTGATAGGTAAGTTCTCTTTCGCGATCCCTCACCCTAAAGGAATTGCCTCCGGTTTTTCTGCTCTAAATTTGAAGGGGCCATTCTCTTGGAGCTTTGCCAACCCTTCTCACATTATAATCAAATTACATTTGGAAGAAGATTATAATAAACTGTGGATGGGTACTCTTTGGTCGTTGGGGGACTGCCCGATGCGTGTGTTCAAGTGGACGCCGTCTTTTAATCCGAGAACGGAAGCCCCTCTTGCTCCAGTCTGGATTCGTCTACCGGGGTTGCCTATACATTTCTTCGATCATAATGCTTTATTTGCTATCTGTAAGATTATAGGCACACCTCTTCAAGTGGACTCCCCGACTGCTACTCGCACTCGATTATCTATGGCACGGGTCTGTGTTGAATTGGATTTATTGAAAGAGAGTTGAGGAAGTTATTCTTGAGTTCGATGGCACAACACATGTTCGAAGAAAATTGTTTTTGAAAGGACTGACATTCGCCTTCACTTGCAAGCATATTGGACATACAATTGAGGGTGCTTTACATGAACGGAATAAACCACGGCCACCACCACTGCTAGGCGCCCGGCCCCAAATAGTGCTTCGGTGGTCAACTTTTTGAAGGGGACGCCTGGATATTTTGAGAAGTTAAGGGGCGCAGGGGTTATTTCTGATAATCAGGCTTGGATTAGGGTTAATAAGAAAGGGCCACGGGAAACCGGAATGGTGTCTAAGGATCTTTTGAACATAGCCAAAGAATCGAAGCATACCTACTTTGAGGCTAATAATTCTCATATTGCAGAATCTTTCTCTAATCAGTTTTCAATCCTTGAGAACGAAGTGTCTCACTTGTAGTTGGATGCCTTGCAAAAATCAATTAATGATCCGAGATCTTTCTAAGGGATTACAAAGTGACGTGGCAACAATCTCTAGTCCAAAAAATTGGAGGATAATCGCTTTGAAGGGTCGTACTCCACTCCGTCTTTGTCTTCTTTTGAGAAGAATATACACACGCTTGGGACTTCTTCGCATTATAATAAGTGTGACAACATTATTAATGGCTCGGATTTTATGATGGATGTGTCAGCGCGCGTGATTAAAGGGGATAATTGTGGTGTTTTTTCTGAAAATATTCCCCCTAATATTTCGACAGCAACACCTGTGGAGGGCTTTATTGACCAAGTTTGCTGTAATGGGAATTTGGGTCCCACAGCTACAACTTTTCATGCAACAATGGTGGTAGATGACAAGGCTTCTGACATCTTTATTAAGGAGAATATATCTCCCTCCACCTCACCATCAAATGCAGCGCCACTTAGTGGCGCGGGCCCAGATGTTTTTGTCCCTTTTTTGACTTCTTCAACCAACAATTCCTGCTTGGCCCCACCATACAATCCATCATCATCCTCTCTCGTCCACTTGCTGCCGCCCCATCATCACTTGGACATTGGTTGTCCCCTTAATGGAAATTCACAGGGGCCCACGCCCACTCCTCAACTTGCACAAAAAGCTTTTGATTCCCTGCAGCACAAATTGGAATTTGACTCCATAAATAAGCTTGGCCCACACCCCCTTTCCTCCTCATGCGTCGCCCCTCCCAATGTAGTGGCCCCCAATGTTTGTTTGTCCCCCTTACACTCTCCAGCTAATAACCACATTTTGGCCCCACCACACCACTCCCACTCACACAAAAGCATCAAAAATGACTCAATTCCTCTATCCTCTTCACGTGTAGCGCCAATCAAGGATGTGGGGCCAAGTGTTTTTTTGTCTCCCTTCTTTATCTCAGCCTCTATCCCCAACCTGGACCCACCGCATCACCCCCCACCAGCTCCACACGCGTCGCACATCCCGGTGCAGAAACCGCCTGACAACTTGGACCAACTTTGTTCCTCTTATGGAATGACACATGGGCCCACGCCCATGTCTTCACATGGAAAAAAGATGGAAAACTCCCTGCTGCCTATGGATGTGGACGGCAACATCATGATTGGGCCAACCAATTTGGGCCCAGATTTCTCTCACCCTCCAATTAATAATGCTGGCCTCGGTTTTCAAAAAGCCCAACAACAAATTGACCCCATTACGCGTCCGAAGCATATCCGGGCAGAATCCCATTACCTTAATGAGGCCAGTTTTCTCAAGTACTCGCCCAATCCTCGCTTGTTCGACGCGATCGAGTCCAAACTCCACATTACCTCATTTGATTTGTGGCTCTAATTCCAGCCCAAACATAATAGTTGGCCAAGCCCAGTCCGCTGAGTCCTACTCCCTGGTTCCAGACCACTCCGAGGCTGACGAAAATACCATTAATTCGGAAGTTGGGAAAAATGACACAACACCGCCTGTGATCGAGAAAAAGAAAAACTCGGGGTTGATAAAATTCCAAAGTCTTCCAAAAAGAGCACTAAGTCGAGCAAAGTTGTTCATACATTTCTCACTAAAAGGAGGAGGTCACGACCTTAATCGATCGTGTTTCTAACTCCTCTTCTCATTCTAATTGTTAATTATGTCGATTAAATTCTTAACATGGAATGTGAGGGGTATTGCTAATCCGGGTAGCCAACGTCATTTGCACGCGTTAATTTCTCGTCATAAATTGCCTTTTGTTGCGCTTTTAGAACCTATGACTTTGCCTGAGTTTAGTTTCTATTGTCGTAGATTTGGCTTTGATGATGGCTTATCTAATTGTTCTAATCATAGCTGGATTATGTCTACGGCTCAGTTACATTTTGACATTCTTGTTGATCATGCACAATTATTACATTGTAGGTTGACATCTGCTTTGTTGCCTCAGCCTATTTATTTGACTTTTGTGTATGCTAAGTGTGATAGAGTAGCTAGATATGTTTTGTGGGATACCTTGCGTGAGATTGCGATTAGTATGGAGGGGTTACCCTGGCTTGTTAGTGGTGACTTTAATATTTTTCGCATGATCACGAGAGGATTGGTGGCACTTCGATAGTCCGATGAGATGCTAGATTTTGCCTATATGATTGCGGATTGTGAGTTATTTGATGCGGGTGTGAGGGTCTATCTTTACGTGGGCTAGAGGTGGGCTTCAGGAGAGCTTGATAGGGCTTTGTATAATGAACACTGGCCGATATGTTTACTTCTTCGTTGTTACGCATTTATCTCGTGTTCGCTCCGATCATGCTCTTTTACTCATATCTTGTCAGTTTGTTCCGCATGTGCCTCGTTCTTCTTTCCGATTTCAAAGATATGTGGATACGCTACCATACTTTTTGCGGTGTCAAGGAAGCATGGGGACACCCAGCTTTGGTTGTTTTGGAATGAGGAGCTTGCAAAGACAAGTTGAATAGGGTCAGCGCGGACTCAAGATTTGGAATCACCGGACGCGTTTGGTAATGTTTTTGATCGGGTTAGACCGGGCCGATGATGGTGTTTGATGGCTCAGCCGTTTATGATAGTGATCCGTCTCCGACTCTTGGTGAGTTACATCATTGTGTGGCCGAGTACGAGCCGTTTGAAAATGGAGGAGGATTTTGGCGCCGAGAAAAGCTGCAGATTAAGTGGGCGATCGAGGGGAGCGCAACACTAAGTTTTTCCACGGTTTGTTAGCGAAGCGGTGTCGCGCTAGGATCCACTCGATTGATGATGATGGGGTGACGATCACACAGAGTTCCGAGATTCGAAAGTCGGCGGCTCGATTCTTTCAGATCTTATTGACTTGACTTGGAGTATCCGACTCCCCCTGTTGATGAGTTCTTTCCCGGCTTCTCGATTCCGTTGATCTTGATGGACTTTGTGCTATGCCGGCGGCTAAGGAGGTTCACGATGCGGTGTTTGGGATTGATCCGTCTAGTGTTTGAAGGGGCGGATGGTTTCTCATCGTTGTTCTTTCAAAGATCAAGCTTTGTTGGGATTTCGTCGGACGGATGTTGAGGATGCGGTGGTTGACTTTTTTCGGGTAATCTCATGCCGTCCACGTTCACGGCTACATCTATAGTTCTCATTCGAAGGTTCCTCACCCTCGGAAGTGGGTGAGTTTCGCCGATTAGCTTGTGCAACGTGACGAATAAGATTATCTCTAAGATTATGAACGCGCGGTTGGTCTCGATTCTGCCTTTGATTGTGTCGCCGAATCAGAGTGGTTTCACGCCCGGCCGTGTCATCTCGGATAACATATTGCTCGCGCAGGAGCTTATCCATGATATCAGCTTAGCCACGGAGATTCCTAATGTGGTGATGAAGCTGGATATGGCTAAAGCTTATGATAGGGTGCAGTGGGATTTCTGTACAGCTATGATTCACATGGGCTTCCCCGTTCGGTGGATTGATATGGTTTGTTTGTATTGAGCATCGCGGCTTTCTCTGTTCAGTTAATGGTATCCCTTCTGGATATTTTCCTTCGACTCGGGGCCTGCGATAGGGGGATCCTCTATCTCCTACCTTGTTTGTTCTGGCAGCAGAGTATTTATCCCGGGGATTGGACTCCACTATTAGACGACACCGAGATATGATTTATCTCCGGACACGACGAGGTTTTCCGGTGCGCTTTTTGGCCTATCGATGATGTGGTTATCTTCACTAGGGCGTATGAGGATGGTTTGGTCACGTTGAGACACTTTCTCGGAACACTATTCTGGCTCTTCGGGCGGTGGTCGTGTACGAAGAGTAGTTTCTTTTGGCCCCACGTTACATTAACGGGTGGGAGCACATGGTGCAGTGAGTGGAGCCGTCGCGATGATTTCTTGATGACTTATTTGGGTGTCCCTTTGTTCAAGGGGCAAATGACGAAAAGAGCTCTTCCTCCCTTTATTCGAGAGGATGTTGGATAGAGTTGCGGGGTGGTCGACGGCTTTGTCCTTTGGTGGTAGGCTTGCTCTTATCCGGAGCACGCTAATGGCCACTCCGTTGCATATTCTTCAGTCATGCGGCCGCCAAAGACAGTTCTTCATCATTGGAGCAGATCATGGCTAGATTCTTACGGGGCTCCTACGCGGAGAGAAGAAGACTCACCGGATCGATTGGGATGATATCTGCCACCCTATTTCTGAGGGTGGTTTGGGGTTGCGCCGACTCTCTGATATTGCTGACGCCTTCAGCTACAAGCTGTGGTGGAGGTTATGTGAGGGTCATTCTCTTTGGGCCCAGTTCCTGATCAGCAAGTACTGTTACAATGGGCTTCTGTCTCCCTGTAGAGCCCCTGTAACACATAATGATAGCCATCAGTGGAGGCATTTGAGGCGGGTCGGTATTCGGGCCCAGGAGCGGATTTTTTGGTCTATTTGCAGTGGTAGCCGGGTCAGCTTCTGGGATGATATTTGGCTTGGACACAGGCCGCTCGCGGATCATTGTTTGGATCGACCTTTGGGACACATGACAGTTGATTGGTTTATTCGCGATGGTGAGTGGGATCGGGATAGATTGCACCAGGTCTTGGTCTCCAGATGTGGGCTTCCTGAGAGTCTCATTGAGGATATATCCGGGGTTCCGATTCTGCTGGGGTCTGAGGATATCATGCGGTGGATGCTTACCTCTCACGGTGGGTTCTCTATGTCTTCTGCTTGGGATTCTCTCCGGGGTAGAAATGCTCAGAACCTTCTGCACGGTGCCATTTGGAACGATGCTCTTATCCCTACTATCTCCATATTCCTTTGGCGCCTCCTTCGTAATCGTCTTCCTGTGGATATCAAGCTTCAGGCACGTGGCACTTCCCTTGCCTCACGTTGCTGGTGTTGCTTGAATAATCCACACTCTTCTCCTCAGGTCGAATCTATCCCTCACCTCTTTTTGATGAATGATCTTTGTTGATCCGTGTGGAATCACTTTCTTCCTTGGTTTGACACTACACTTCCACACACCACTGATATGATATTGTTCCTTTCATTCTGGAGGAACCGCACACACGGATCACACACGAGGCACTTGAGTTTCTTGGTTCCCTGCTTGATTTTATGGTTTGTCTGGACGGAAAGGAATAGTGTCAAGCATCGACAAATTCCTTTCTTGGCATCTCACATTATTTGGCAGGTGGAGCGGTATCTCTGGATCCTTGTTTGTGTCGGCTGCCCGAGCCCATGATTGGTGCGGATGCTTCCCCTCTTTGTTGGCTTTTTTAGGGAGTGCTCCACTACAGTTCCACGCAGCCGAGGATGGTGATTTGGCGAGCTCCTCGGCTCCTCGGATCAAGCCGAACACGGATGGTTCGTTTGATCCAGGCACATTGATAGGCGGCGGAGGGGATTGATACGGGATCATTTGGGCGGACTTATGTTGGCGTTTCACGATTCTTTCCGGGCGGTGTCTAGCTTCCATGCCGAGCTACTAGCGCTTGAGATGGGATTGCGGCATGCCCGACGTTCTCACTTGATTTGGATCGAGTTGGACTCGGGCGGTGGTCACCACGATCACTCAGTGGCCTTGGCTCTTGGCGGAGTTCAAGATACCCCGATTCGCATTCGGAACATGCTTTGAGGACCTTGATACTCGATTTCCCACATACACAGAGAGGGGAATCGACCAGCTGATCACCTAGCGGAGTTGGGAGCTGCTGCCCTTGGCAGTCACTTTGTTGATGAGGGCACGGCTTCTCACCACCTCCTAGCGCTCATTCGGATGGACCAGTTGGGATACCCGAGCTTCAGATTTTCATAGATCATTGGTTCTCATTGTATTCTCTCGATATAGCATAGATGTCGTAGTGATAGGCGTTTTGCTTTTTGATTCTTCCCGCTGTAACGGGACATAACACTGTATGATACTTTGTTTATTTGATATACAGGTAGGGGATCACGCCTCAATCCCCCACCCTCCGGGGTGTTATTTTGTTTAAAAAAAACCCTAAACCCTAAACCCTGAACCCTAACCCTAAACCCTGAACCCTAAACCCTAAACCCTAAACCCTAAACCCTAAACCCTAGACCCTAAACCCTGAACCCTAAACCCTAAACCCTAAACCCTAAACCCTAAACCCTAAAACCCTGAACCCTAAACCCTAGGAAGCATGGGGGCATCCCACTGGTTGTTTTGGAATGAGAAGCTTGCAGCACAAGTTGAATAAGGTCAAGCGCAGACTCAAGATTTGGAATCACCAGGCGTTTGGTAATGTTTTTGATCGGATTAGGCGGGTGATGAGGCGGTTTGAGTGGCTCAGTGCATTTTATGATAGTGATCCGTCTCCGACTCATCGTGCTGAGTTACATCGTTGTGTGGCTGAGTATGAGCTTCATTTAAAAATGGAGGAGGATTTTTGGCGCCAGAAAGTTGTTGTTAAGTGGGCAGTCGAGGGGGAGCGCAACACTAAGTTTTTCCACGGATTTGTTAAGCAGAAGCGGTGTCACGCTAGGATCCACTCGATTGACGATGATGGGGTGACGATCACGCAGATTCTCGAGATTCGGAAGTCAGCGATTGATTCTTTCGATCTTATTGACTTTGACTTGGAGTATCGACTCCCCTGTCGATGAGTTCTTTCCCGGCTTCCCGATTTCGTTGATCTTGATGGACTTTGTGCTATGCCGACGGCTCAGGAGGTTCGCGATGCGGTGTTTGGGATTGATCCGTCTAGTGTTTTGGGGCCTGATGGATTCTCATCGTTGTTCTTTCAAAGATTTGTTGGGATTTCATCGGATCGGATGTCGAGGATGCGGTGGTTGACTTTTTCTCGGGTAATCTCATGTCGTCCACGTTCACGGCTACATCTATAGTTCTCATTCGAAAAGGTTCCTCACCCGGAAGTGGTCGAGTTTCGGCCGATTAGCTTTGTGCAACGTGACGAATAAGATTATCTCAAGATTATGAACGCGCAGTTGGTCTCGATTACGCCTTTGATTGTGTCGCCGAATCAGAGTGGTTTCACACCCGGTCGTGTCATCTCGGATAACATATTGCTCGCGCAGGAGCTTATCCATGATATCAGCTTAGCCACGGATATTCCTAATGTGGTGATGAAGTTGGATATGGCTAAAGCTTATGATAGGGTGCAGTGGGATTTCCTGTATACAGCTATGATTCACATGGGCTTCCCCGTTCGGTGGATTGATATGGTTGGCGATTTGTATTGAGCACCGCTGTGGCTTCCTCTGTCTGGTTAATGGTATCCCTTCTGGATATTTTCCTTCGACTCGGGGACTGCGGCAGGGGGATCCTCTATCTCCTGCTTTGTTTGTTCTGGCGGCGGAGTATTTATCCCGAGGATTGGATTCCACTATTAGCCGACACCGAGATATGATTTATCGGACGCGACGAGGTTTTCCGGTGACGCATCTGGCCTATGCTGATGATGTGGTTATCTTCACGAGGGCGTCTGAGGATGGTTTGGTCACGTTGAGACACTTTTTGGAGCACTATTCTGCTACTTCTGGGCAGCTGGTCAGTGTACAGAAGAGTAGTTTCTTTTTGGCCCCACGTTACATTGACGGGTGGGAGCACATGGTGCACGAGCCGATCGGCCGTCGCGATGACTTGCCGATGACTTATTTGGGTGTCCCTTTGTTCAAGGGGCAAATGACGAAAAGAGCTCTTCCTCCTGTGATTCGAGAGGATGTTGGATACGATTGCGGGGTGGTCGATCGGCACTTTGTCCTTTGGTGGTAGGCTTGCTCTTATTCGAGCACGCTAATGGCCACTCCATTGCATATTCTTCAGTCATGCAGCCGCCAAAGACAGCTTCTTCTTCATCAGTGGAGCAGATCATGGCTAGATTCTTCGGGGCTCCTACGCGGGACGGAAGAAGACTCACCGGATTAGTTGGGATGATATCGCCACCCTATTTACGGGTGGTTTGGGGTTGCGCCGACTTTCGATATTGCCGACGCCTTTGATTTACAAGCTGTGGTGGAGGTTACGTGAGGTCATTCTCTTTGGGCCCAATTCCCGATCGGCAAATCTTATTTACAATGGGCTTGTCTCCTGTAGAGCCCTGTAACACATAATGATAGCCATCGGTGGAGGCGTTTGGCGGGTCGGTATTCGGGCCGGGAGCGGATTTTTGGTCTATTTGCGGTGGTAGCCGGGTCGCTTCGGGATGATATTTGGTTTGGTCACAGGCCGCTATGGATCATTGTTTGGATCGACCTTTGGGACACATGATCGTTGATTGGTTTATTCGCGATGGTGTGTGGGATCGGGATAGATTGCACCGGTCTTGGTCTCCGGATGTGGGCTTCCCCGAGAGTCTCATTGAGGATATATCAGGGGTTCCGATTCTCTCTTGGGGTCCGAGGATATCATGCGGTGGATGTTTACCTCTCATGGTGGGTTCTCTATGTCTTCGCTGGGATTCTCTCCGGGGGTAGAAATGCTCGAGAACCTTCGAATGGTTCCATTTGGAACGATGCTCTTATCCCTACTATCTCTATTTTCCTTTGGCGTCTCCTTCGTAATCGTCTTCTGTGGATATCAAGCTTCGAGGCACGTGGCACTTCCCTTGCCTCACGTTCTTCTGGTGTTGCTTGAATAATCCACACTCGTCTCCTTAGTCGAATCTATCCCTCACCTCTTTTTGATGAATGATAATCTTTGTTCATCGTGTGGAATCACTTTCTTCCTTGGTTTGACACTACACTTCCACACACCATCGATATGATATTGTTCCTTTCATTACGGAGGAACCGCACACACGGATCACACACGAGGCACTTGAGTTTCTTGGTTCCTGCTTGATTTTATGGTTTGTGCGGATGGAAAGAATAGTGTCAAGCATCGACAAATTCCTTTCTTGGCATCTCACATTATTTGGCGGGTGGAGCGGTATCTGCGGATCCTTGTTTCACGTCGGCGTCGAGCCCATCAGTTGGTGCGGATGCTTCCCCCTTTGTTGGCTTTTTGTAGGGGAGTGCTCCACTACGGGTTCCACGCAGCCGAGGATGGTGATTTGGCGAGCTCCTCGGCTCCCGGATCAAGCTGAACACGGATGGTTCGTTTGATCCAGGCACATTGATTGCTGGCGGAGGGGGATTGATACGGGATCATTTGGGCAGACTTATGTTGGCGTTTCACAGTTCCTTCCAGGCGGTGTCTAGCTTTCATGCCGAGCTACTAGCGCTTGAGATGGGATTGCGGCATGCCCGACGCGATTCTCACTTGATTTGGATCGAGTTGGACGTGACTGCGGCGGTGGTCACCACGATCACTTCACGGTGGCCTTGGCTCTTGGCGAGTTCAAGCATACCCGATTCGCATTCGGAACATCTTTGAGGACCTCCGAAGACTCGATTTCCCATACACGAGAGGGAATCGACCAGCAGATCACCTAGCAGAGTTGGGAGCTGTTGCCATTGGCAGTCACTTTGTTGATGAGAGCACGGCTTCTCACCACCTCCTAGCTCATTCGGATGGACCAGCTGGGATACCCGAGCTTCAGATTTTCATAGATCATTGGTTCTCATTGTACTCTCTCGATATATCATAGATGTCGTAGTGATAGGCGTTGTGCTTTTTGATTCTTCCCGCTGTAATGGGACATGACACTGTATGATACTTTGTTTATTTGATATACAGGTAGGGGATCACGCCTCAATCCCCCACCCTTCGGGGTGTTATTTTGATTAAAAAAAAAACCCTAAACCCTAAACCCTAAACCAAACCAAAAAAAAAAAACTTTTCTCTCTACCCAAAATGCTCTGCCCTCTCTCACACACTAGCACACACTTTTTTCACACACACATACATTGTTCTTCACGTTTTGGGCCGATTTCATACGGATTTTTCATGAAATTTATCAATCTGAGGGAGTTTTAGATTTCTTTCCCTTGTTCTTTTTCTTTTTCCGCTTTGTTAATCTACTCTAACCTTTTTTGATTTTGTCCAGGTTTTTTTTTGCCCGCCTTCAATGGCGGATTCTCAGTGCTAGTCGTAGGAAAATCCAACTCCGAAACATGGGTCATATGCAAATGTGACTGCTTCTACTTCTCCTCAAGCCAACCTTCCTTTCGATCCCAAGAGAATCGTTCCAATTGGCACTCACAAGGAAAAAGATGGACAGCAGGTTATTGGCTTTTCTTCTTCGGAGAATAATCGTCTTGCGGAGACTTGGAAGCTCACCTTGATAGGTAAGTTCTCTTTTGCGATCCCTCACCCGAAAGGAATTGCTTCCGGTTTTTCTACTCTGAATTTGAAGGGGCCATTTTCTTGGAGCTTTGCCAACCCTTCTCACATTATAATCAAATTACATTTGGAAGAAGATTATAATAAACTGTGGATGGGTACTCTTTGGTCGTTGGGGGATTGCCCGATGCGTGTGTTCAAGTGGACGCCTACTTTTAATCCGAGAACAGAAGCCCCTCTTGCTCCTGTCTGTATTCGTCTACCGGGGTTGCCGATACATTTTTTTGATCATAATTCTTTATTTGCTATCTGTAAGATTATAGGCACACCTCTTCAAGTGGACTCCCCTGACTCGCACTTTCGATTATCTATGGCACGGGTTTGTGTTGAATTGGATCTATTGAAGGAGAGAGTTGAGGAAGTTATTCTTGAGTTCGATGGCACAACACAAGTTCAGAAAATTGTTTTTGAAAGGACTCCGGATTACTGCCTTCACTGCAAGCATATTGGACATACAATTGAGGGTGCTACATGAGCAGGAATAAACCACGGCCACCACCACTGTTAGGGGCGTCAGTCTAAATAGTGCTTGATGGTCAACTTTTGAAGGGACGCCTGGAAATTTTGAGAAGTTAAGGCGCGGGGTTATTTCTAATAATCAGGCTTGGATTAGGGTTAATAAGAAAGGGCCACGGGAAACCGAAATGGTGTCTAAGGATCTTTTGAATATAGCCAAAGAATCGAAGCATACCTATTTTGAGGCTAATAATTCTCATATTATAGAATCTTTCTCTAATCAGTTTTCAATCCTTGAGAATGAAGTATCTGGTAGTTGGATGCCTTGCAAAAATCTATTAATGATCTAGATCTTTCTAAGGGATTACAAATTGACGTGGCAACAATCTCTAGTCCTAAAAAACGGAGGATAATCGCCAAAGGGGTCGTACTCCACTCGTCTTTGTCCTCTTTTGAGAAGAATATACACACGCATGGGACTTCTTCGCATTATAATAAGGGTGACAACAGCATTAATGGCTCGGATTTTATGATGGATGTGTCAGTGCGCATGATAAAAGGGAATAATTGTGGTGTTTTATCTGAAAATATTCCCCCCGTTATTTCGACAGCAACACCTATGGAGGGCTTCATTGACCAAATTTGCTCTAATGAGAATTTGGGTCCCACGGCTACAACTTTTCATGCAACAAAAGTGGTAGATGACAAGCACCATGTGGCTTCTGACATCTTTATTAATGGGAATATATCTCCTTCCACCTCACCATCAAGTGCAGCGCCCCTTAATGGCGCGGGCCCAGATGTTCTTTTGTCTTTTTTGACTTCTTCAACCAACAATTCTTGCTTGGCCCCACCATACCATCCCTCATCAACCTCTCTCGTCCACTTGCTGCCGCCCCATCATCACTTGGGAATTGATTGTCCCCTTAATGGGAATTCAGAGGGGCCCACGCCCATGCCTCACCTTGCACAAAAGGTAATTGATTCCCTGCAGCACAAATTGGAATCTGACACCATAAATGAGCATGGCCCATACCCTTCCTTTTCCCCATGCGTCGCACCCTCCAATGATGTGGGCCCCAATGTTTGTTTGTCCCCCTTACATTTACCAGCCAATAACCTCATTTTGGACCCACCACACCATTCCCACTCTGTTGCTACCGATACGCCTAGGACGGTTGACGCATCGATTGCGTTGTTGGGCCCACCGCTAGCCACCCAATCGATTCAGCAAATGACCATGGGCCTTAATTTTTTGGACAGCCCAAATCATACCCAGCGGTCACATTCAGTGGAGATGGGCCAACTTATTCCAGCCCACTTGCAACAATCCCATCTTCCAATCGCCTCTCCTCCACTGCACGCGCACATTCCAAGCGATGGGCCCTTCTGCCGTCTTAATCAAGCCCAGCAATTTTCGTCCACCTCCCTTTCTAGTTCAACCCCACATTTTGTGATGCCCGTTAACCAGGTCAAGTCAACCCCCAATAACACGGCCACACATGACCCCTCAGCCCATTTTATTTCAGAACAAGCTCATGACAGCCCACACTCTGATGCCTCATCTATTAATTCGTCAGCCCACCTACCAGACGTCCTTGAATCTGACCACATATTAGTAGCTTCTGTTGATGGTCTTATCAACTTGGCCCAGTCTTCTTCCACCCATATCGATCCAGTCTCTATTAACCCTGAACCCTAAACCCTAAACCCTAAACCCTAAACCCTGAACCCTAAAACCCTAGAACCCTAAACCCTGAACCCTAAAACCCTAGAACCCTAAACCCTAAACCCTGAACCCTAAACCCTAAACCCTGAACCCTAAACCCTAAACCCTAAACCCTAGGAAGCATGGGGCATCCTTTGGTTGTTTTGGAATGAGAAGCTTGCAAAGACAAGTTGAATAGGGTCAGCGCGGACTCAAGATTTGGAATCACGGACGTTTGGTAATGTTTTTGATCGGATTAGATCGGCCGATGAGGCGATTTGATGGCTCGGCTGTTTATGATAGTGATCCGTCTCCGACTCATCGTCTTTGAGTTACATCGTTGTGTGGTGAGTATGAGCTACGTTTAAAAATGGAGGAGGATTTTGGCGCCTTTAAAGTCAAGTTTGTTGTTAAGTGGGCAGTCGAGGGGGAGCGCAACACTAAGTTTTTCCACGGATTTGTTAAGCAGAAGCGGTGTCGCGCTAGGATCCACTCGATTGACGATGATGGGGTGACGATCACGCAGATTCGAGATTGAGAAGTCGGCGATTCGATTCTTTCGATCTTATTGACTTCGACTTGGAGTATCGACTCCCCTGCCGATGAGTTCTTTCCCGGCTTCCGATTTCGTTGATCTTGATGGACTTTGTGCTATGCCGATGGCTCGGGAGGTTCGCGATGCAGTGTTTGGGATTGATCCGTCTAGTGTTTCGGGGCCTGATGGATTCTCATCGTTGTTCTTTCAGCACTGTTGGGATTTCGTCAGATCGGATGTCGAGGATGCGGTGGTTGACTTTTTCTCGGGTAATCTCATGTCGTCCACGTTCACGGCTACATCTTTAGTTCTCATTCCGAAGGTTCCTCACCCTCGGAAGTGGGTCGATTCGCCGACGATTAGCTTTGTGCAACGTGACGAATAAGATTATCTCGAAGATTATGAACGCAGCGGTTGGTCTCGATTCGCGCTTTGATTGTGTCGCCGAATCAGAGTGGTTTCACACCCGGTCGTGTCATCTCGGATAACATATTGCTCGCGCAGGAGCTTATCCATGATATCAGCTTAGCCACGGATATTCCTAATGTGGTGATGAAGCTGGATATGGCTAAAGCTTATGATAGGGTGCGATGGGATTTCTGTATCGACTATGATTCACATGGGCTTCCCCGTTCGGTGGATTGATATGGTTGGTATTTGTATTGAGCACGTGGCTTTCTTCTGTCCTGGTTAATGGTATCCTTCTCGGATATTTTCCTTCGACTCGGGGGGCTGGCGGGGGATCCTCTATCTCTGCTTTGTTTGTTAAGCGCGGAATATTTATCCCGAGGATTGATTCCACTATTAGCCGACACCGAGATATGATTTATCGGACGCTGATTTGAGTTTTCGGTGACGCGCATCGGCCTTTATCGATGATGTGGTTATCTTCACGAGGGGCGTCACGAGGATGGTTTGGTCACGTTGAGACACTTTTTGGAGCACTATTCGCTACGCTCGGCGGGCGGTGGTCGTGTACGTAAGAGTAGTTTCTTTTTGGCCCCACGTTATATTGTGGTGGGAGCACATGGTGCAGTGCCGATCCAGCCGTCGCGATGACTTGCCGATGACTTATTTGGGTGTCCCTTTGTTCAAGGGGCAAATGACGAAAGAGCTCTTCCTCCGTGATTCGAGAGGATGTTGGATAGAGTTGCGGGGTGGTCGACGGCACTGTCCTTTGGTGGTAGGCTTGCTCTTATTCGAGCACGCTAATGGCCACTCCGTTGCATATTCTTGGTCATGCGGCCGCCAAAGAGTTTTTCATCGTGGAGCAGATCATGGCTAGATTCTTCGGGGCTCCTACGCGGGACGAGGAAGAAGACTCACTGGATTAGTTGGGATGATATACGCCACCCTATTTCGAGGGTGGTTTGGGGTTGCCGACTTTACGATATTCCGACGCCGATTTACAAGCTGTGGTGGAGGTTACGTGAGGGTCATTCTCTTTGGGCCCAATTCGTGATCGCAAATCTTTGTTACAATGGGCTTGTCTCCTCAGAGCCCTGTAACACATAATGATAGCCATCGTGGAGGCGTTTGAGGCGGGTCGGTATTCGGGCCCGGAGCGGATTTTTGGTCTATTTGCGGTGGTGGTAGCGGGTCACACGGGATGATATTTGGTTTGGTCACAAAGGCCGCTTGCGGATCATTGTTTGGATCGACCTTTGGGACACATGACTGTTGATTGGTTTATTCGTGATGGTGTGTGGGATCGGGATAGATTGCACCAGGTCTTGGTCTCCAGATGTGGGCTTCCTAAGAGTCTCATTGAGGATATATCCGGGGTTCCGATTCGCTGGTCCGAGGATATCATGCGGTGGATGTTTACCTCTCATGGTGGGTTCTCTATGTCTTCGCAGGATTTCTCTAAGGGGTAGAAATGCTCGAGAACCTTACGAATGGTGCCATTTGGAACGATGCTCTTATCCCTACTATCTCTATTTTCCTTTGGCGTCTCCTTCGTAATCGTCTTCTGTGGATATCAAGCTTCAGGCACGTGGCACTTCCCTTGCCTCACGTTCTTTGGTGTTGCTTGAATAATCCACACTCGTCTCTTCAGTCGAATCTATCCCTCACCTCTTTTTGATGAATGATAATCTTGTTCGATCCGTGTGGAATCACTTTCTTCCTTGGTTTGACACTACACTTCCACACACCAGCGATATGATATTGTTCCTTTCATTTGGAGGAACCGCACACACGGATCACACACGAGGCACTTGATTTTCTTGGTTCCTGCTTGATTTTATGGTTTGTCCGGATGGAAAGGAATAGTGTCAAGCATCGACAAATTCCTTTCTTGGCATCTCACATTATTTGGCGGTGGAGGCGGTATCTCGGATCCTTGTTTCACGTCGGCGTCTGAGCCCATCAGATTGGTCTGGATGTTTCCCTATTGTTGGCTTTTTGCAGGGGAGTGATCCACCACAGGTTCCACGCAGGCCGAGGATGGTGATTTGGCGAGCTCCCAGCCTCCTCGGATCAAGTCGAACACGGATGGTTCGTTTGATCCAGGCACATTGATTCTTTGGCGGAGGGGATTGATACGGGATCATTTGGGCGGACTTATGTTGGCGTTTCACGATTCCTTCCGGGCGGTGTCTAGCTTTCATGCCGAGCTACTAGCGCTTGAGATGGGATTGCGGCATGCCCGACAGTTCTCACTTCAGATTTGGATCGAGTTGGATGTTGCGGCGGTGGTCACCACGATCACTTCTGGTGGCCTTGGCTCTTGGCAGGTTCAAGATACCCCGATTCGCATTCGGAACATCTTTGAGGACCTCCAGATTCGATTTCCCACATACACGAGAGGGAATCGACCAGAGATCACCTAGCGAGTTGGGAGTCACGCCATTGGCGATCACTTTGTTGATGAGAGCACGGCTTCTCACCACCTCCTAGCGCTCATTCGGATGGACCGGGCAGGATACCCGAGCTTGATTTTCATAGATCATTGGTTCTCATTGTACTCTCTCGATATATCATAGATGTCGTAGTGATAGGCGTTGTGCTTTTTGATTCTTCCCTTTGAAAGACAGGACATGACTTTGTATGATACTTTGTTTATTTGATATACAGGTAGGGGATCACGCCTCAATCCCCCACCCTCCGGGGTGTTATTTTGATTAAAAAAAACCCTAAACCCTAAACCCTAAACCAAACCAAAAAAAAAAAAACTTTCTCTCTCTACCCAAAATGCTCTGCCCTCTCTCACACACTAGCACACACTTTTTTCACACACACATACATTGTTCTTCACGTTTTGGGCCGATTTCATACGGATTTTTCATGAAATTTATCAATCTGAGGGAGTTTTAGATTTCTTTCCCTTGTTCTTTTTCTTTTTCCGCTTTGTTAATCTACTCTAACCTTTTTTGATTTTGTCCAGGTTGTTTTTTTGCCCGCCTTCAATGGCGGATTCTGGTGCTAGTCCGCCGGAAAATCCAACTCCAAAACATGGGTCATATGCAAATGTGACTGCTTCTACTTCTCCTCAAGCCAACCTTCCTTTCGATCCCAAGAGAATCGTTCCAATTGGCACTCACAAGGAAAAAGATGGAAAGAAAGGTTATTGGCTTTTCTTCTTCGGAGAATAATCGTCTTGCGGAGACTTGGAAGCTCACCTTGATAGGTAAGTTCTCTTTGCGATCCCTCACCCGAAAGGAATTGCTTCCGGTTTTTCTACTCTGAATTTGAAGGGGCCATTTTCTTGGAGCTTTGCCAACCCTTCTCACATTATAATCAAATTACATTTGGAAGAAGATTATAATAAACTGTGGATGGGTACTCTTTGGTCGTTGGGGACTGCCCGTGCGTGTGTTCAAGTGGACGCCTACTTTTAATCCGAGAACAGAAGCCCCTCTTGCTCCTCTGCCTGGATTCGCTCTACCAGGGGGGTTGCCGATACATTTTTTTGATCATAATGCTTTATTTGCTATCGCAAGATTATAGGCACACCTCTTCAAGTGGACTCCCAACGCCTACTCGCACTTTCGATTATCTATGGCACGGGTTTGTGTTGAATTGGATCTATTGAAGGAGAGAGTTGAGGAAGTTATTCTTGAGTTTGATGGCACAACACATGTTCGAAAATTGTTTTTGAAAGGACTCGGATTCTTTGCCTTCACTTTGCAAGCATATTGGACATACAATTGAGGGTGCTACATGAACGGAATAAACCACGCCACCACCATTGTTAGGCGTCCAGTCCTAAATAGTGCTTCTGATGGTCAACTTTTGAAGGGGACGTCTGGAAATTTTGAGAAGTTAAGGGGCGCAGGGGTTATTTCTAATAATCAGGCTTGGATTAGGGTTAATAAGAAAGGGCCACGGGAAACCGAAATGGTGTCCAAGGATCTTTTGAATATAGCCAAAGAATCGAAGCATACCTATTTTGAGGCTAATAATTCTCATATTATAGAATCTTTCTCTAATCAGTTTTCAATCCTTGAGAATGAAGTATCTCAGCCGTTGGATGCCTTGCAAAAATCTATTAATGATCCAGATCTTTCTAAGGGATTACAAATTGACGTGGCAACAATCTCTAGTCCTAAAAATCTGGAGGATAATCGCCTAAAGGGGTCGTACTCCACTCCGTCTTTGTCCTCTTTTGAGAAGAATATACACACGCATGGGACTTCTTCGCATTATAATAAGGGTGACAACAGCATTAATGGCTCGGATTTTATGATGGATGTGTCAGCGCGCGTGATAAAAGGGAATAATTATGGTGTTTTATCTGAAAATATTCCCCCCGTTATTTCGACAGCAACACCTATGGAGGGCTTCATTGACCAAATTTGCTCTAATGAGAATTTGGGTCCCACGGCTACAACTTTTCATGCAACAAAAGTGGTAGATGACAAGCACCATGTGGCTTCTGACATCTTTATTAATGGGAATATATCTCCTTCCACCTCACCATCAAGTGCAGCGCCCTTAATGGCGCGGGCCCAGATGTACTTTTGTCTTTTTTGACTTTTTCAACCAACAATTCTTGCTTGGCCCCACCATACCATCCCTCATCAACCTCTCTCGTCCACTTGCTGCCGCCCCATCATCACTTGGGCATTGATTGTCCCCTTAATGGGAATTCAGAGGGGCCCACGCCCATGCCTCACCTTGCACAAAAGGTAATTGATTCCCTGCAGCACAAATTGGAATCTGACACCATAAATGAGCATGGCCCATACCCTTCCTTTTCCCCATGCGTCGCACCCTCCAATGATGTGGGCCCCAATGTTTGTTTGTCCCCTTACATTTACCAATAACCTCATTTTGGACCCACCACACCATTCCCACTCTGTTGCTACCGATACGCCTAGGACGGTTGACGATCGATTGCGTTGTTGGGCCCACCGCTAGCCACCCAATCGATTCAAAGACAAATGACCATGGGCCTTAATTTTTTGGGATGACCCAAATCATACCCGGTCACATTCAGTGGAGATGGGCCAACTTATTCCAGCCCACTTGCAACAATCCCATCTTCCAATCGCCTCTCCTCCACTGCACGCGCACATTCCAGGCGATGGGCCCTTGTGCCGTCTTAATCAAGCCCAGCAATTTTCGTCCACCTCCCTTTCTAGTTCAACCCCACATTTTGTGATGCCCGTTAACCAGGTCAAGTCAACCCCCAATAACACGGCCACACTTGACCCCTCAGCCCATTTTATTTCAGAACAAGCTCATGACAGCCCACACTCTGATGCCTCATCTATTAATTCGTCAGCCCACCTACCAGACGTCCTTGAATCTGACCACATATTAGTAGCTTCTGTTGATGGTCTTATCAACTTGGCCCAGTCTTCTTCCACCCATATCGATCCAGTCTCTATGCCTCAGACCAATAATGTTGTAACAAATGTCTTTGGCAGAGATATTGACCCTCAAAAAATTAGTAAAGTCAAGTTACTACATCCGAAGCAACAGAACCAGGGGAATAACACGAGTAAAACAGGCAACATGAAAAAAATGGCCTTGAAAGAATTCCGAAGTCACCAAAAAAGGGCGTAAAATCGGGAAAGCTAGTGCATGCATTTCTCTCAAAAGATGGCGTCCCACACACTCAGAATCGATCAGGTGTTTCTAAATCCTCTTCTCATTCTACTTGTTAATTATGTCGATTAAATTTTTAACGTGGAATGTGAGGGGTATCGCTAATCCGGGTAGTCAACGTCATTTGCATGCGTTAATTTCTCGTTATAAATTGCCTTTTGTTGCGCTTTTAGAACCTATGACTTTGCCTGAGTTTAGTTTCTATTGTCGTACATTTGGCTTTGATGATGGCTTATCTAATTGCTCTAATCATATCTGGATTATGTCTGCTGCTCAGTTACATTTTGACATTCTTGTCGATCATGCACAATTATTACATTGTAGGTTGACATCTGCTTTATTGCCTCATCCTATTTATTTGACTTTTGTGTATGCTAAATGTGACAGAGTAGCTAGATATATTTTGTGGGATACCTTGCGTGAGATTGCGATTAGTATGGAGGGGCTACCCTGGCTTGTTAGTGGTGACTTTAACATTTTTTTGCATGATCACGAGAGGATTGGTAGTATCACTGATAGGTCGGATGAGATGCTTGACTTTGCCTATATGATTGCGGATTGTGAGTTATTTGATGCGGGGTGTGAGGGGCCTATTTTTACGTGGGCTAGAGGCGAGCTTCAGGAGAGACTTGATAGGGCTTTGTACAATGAACACTGGGCTGATATGTTCACTTCTTCTAGTGTTACGCATTTATCTCGTGTTCGCTCTGACCATGCTCCTTTAATCATATCTTGTCAGTTTGTACCGCATGTGCCTCGTTCTTCTTTCCGATTTCAACATATGTGGATACGTCACCATACTTTTTTGCAGGTGGTCAAGGAAGCATGGGGGCATCCCACTGGTTGTTTTGGAATGAGGAGCTTGCAGCACAAGTTGAATAGGGTCAAACGCAGACTCAAGATATGGAATCACCAGACGTTTGGTAATGTTTTTGATCGGGTTAGACTGGCTGATGAGGCAGTTTCAGTGGCTCAGGCTGTTTATGATAGTGATCCGTCTCCGACTCATCGGGCTAAGCTACATCGTTGTGTGGCTGAGTATGAGCTTCGTTTGAAAATGGAGGAGGATTTTTGGCGCCAGAAAGCCGCAGTTAAGTGGGCAGTCGAGGGGGAGTGCAACACTAAGTTTTTCCACGGATTTGTTAAGCAGAAGCGGTGTCGCGCTAGGATCCACTCGATTGACGATGATGGGGTGACGATCACACAGGATTCTGAGATTCGGAAGTCGGCAACTCAGTTCTTTCAGTCCTTATTGACTTCTGACTTGGAGTATCTGACTCCCCCTATCGATGAGTTCTTTCCCCGGCTTCCTGATTCCGTTGATCTTGATGGACTTTGTGCTATGCCGACGGCTAAGGAGGTTCGCGATGTGGTGTTTGGGATTGATCCGTCTAGTGTTTCGGGGCCAGATGGATTCTCATCGTTGTTCTTTCAGCACTGTTGGGATTTCGTCAGACCGGATGTTGAGGATGCGGTGGTTGACTTTTTCTCGGGTAATCTCATGCCGTCCACGTTCACGGCTACATCTATAGTTCTCATTCCGAAGGTTCCTCACCCTCGGAAGTGGACTGAGTTTCGGCCGATTAGCCTGTGCAACGTGACGAATAAGATTATCTCTAAGATTATGAATGCGCGTTTGGTCTCGATTCTGCCTTTGATTGTGTCGCCGAATCAGAGTGGGTTCACACCCGGTCGTGTCATCTCGGATAACATTTTGCTCGCCCAGGAGCTTATCCATGATATCAGCTTAGCCACGGGGACTCCTAATGTGGTGATGAAGCTGGACATGGCTAAAGCTTATGATAGCGTGCAGTGGGACTTCCTGTATACAGCTATGATTCACATGGGCTTCCCCGTTCGGTGGATTGATATGGTTGGCGGTTTGTATTGAGCATCGCGCTTTCTCGTTTCAGTTAATGGTATCCTTTCGGATATTTCCTTCGACTCGGGGATCTGCGGGCGGGGATCTCTATCTCCGCCTTGTTTGTTCTAGCGGCGGAGTATTTATCCCGGGGGTTGGATTCTATTATTAGACGACATCGTGATATGATTTATCGGACGCGACGAGGCTTTCCAGTGACGCATCTGGCCTATGCTGATGATGTGGTTATCTTCACTAGGGCGTCTGAGGATGGTCTGGTCACGTTGAGACACTTCCTGGAACACTATTCTGCTACTTCTGGGCAGCTGGTAAGTGTACAGAAGAGTAGATTCTTTCTGGCCCCACGCTACATTGACGGGTGGGAGCACTTGGTGCACAAGCGGACTGGCTTCGTCCGGGATGACTTGCCGATGACTTATTTGGGTGTCCCTTTGTTTAAGGGGCAAATGACGAAAGAGCTCTTCCTCCCTGTTATTCAGAGGATGTTGGATAGAGTTGCGGGATGGTCGCATCGGCACCTGTCCTTTGGAGGTAGGCTTGCTCTTATCCGGAGCACGCTAATGGCCACTCCGTTGCATATTCTTCAGGTCATGCAGCCGCCAAAGACAGTTCTTCATCAGTTGGAGCAGATCATGGCTAGATTCTTCTGGGGCTCCTACGCGGGGACGAGAAGAAGACTCACTGGATTAGTTGGGATGATATCGCCACCCTACTTCGAGGGTGGTTTGGGGTTGCGCCGACTTTCTTAGATATTCTATGACGCCTTCAGTTACAAGCTGTGGTGGAGGTTACGTGAGGGTCATTCTCTTTGGGCCCAATTCCTGATCAGCAAGTACTGTTACAATGGGCTTTTGTCTCCCTGTAGAGCCCCTGTAACACATAATGATAGTCATCAGTGGAGGCATTTGAGGCGGGTCGGTATTCGGGCCCAGGAGCGGATTTTTTGGTCTATTTGCAGTGGTAGCCGGGTCAGCTTCTGGGATGATATTTGGCTTGGACACAGGCCGCTGGCGGATCATTGTTTGGATCGATCTTTGGGGCACATGACAGTTGATTGGTTTATTCGCGATGGTGAGTGGGATCGGGATAGATTGTATCAGGTCTTGGTTTCCAGATGTAGGCTTCCCGAGAGTCTCATTGAGGATATTTCTGGGGTTCCGATTCTGCTGGGGTCTGTGGATATCATGCGGTGGATGCTTACCTCTCACGGTGGGTTCTCTATGTCTTCTGCTTGGGATTCTCTCCGGGGTAGAAATGCTCAGAACCTTCTGCACGGTGCCATTTGGAACGATGCTCTCATTCCCACTATCTCCATATTCCTTTGGCGCCTCCTTCGTAATCGTCTTCCCGTGGATATCAAGCTCCAGGCACGTGGCACTTCCCTTGCCTCACGTTGCTGGTGTTGCTTGAATAATCCACATTCATCTCCTCAGTCGAATCTATCCTCACCTCTTTTTGATGAATGATAATGTTCGATCCGTGTGGAATCACTTTCTTCCTTGGTTTGACACTACACTTCCACACACCACTGATATGACTTTGTTCCTTTCATTTTGGAGGAACCGCACACACGGATCACACACGAGGCACTTGAGTTTCTTGGTTCCCTGCTTGATTTTATGGTTTTATGCGGACGGAAAGGAATAGTGTCAAGCATCGACAAATTCCTTTCTTGGCATCTCACATTGTTTAAAGGTGGAGCGGTATCTCGGATCCTTGTTTGGTCGGGCGTCTTAACCCATCGATCAAGGCTCCTCTCCCCGAACACGGATGGTTCGTTTGATCCAGGCACATTGATTCTTTGGCGGAGGGGATTAATACGGGATCATTTGGCGCGACTTATGTTGGCGTTTCACAGATTCCTTCCGGGCGGTGTCTAGCTTTCATGCCGAGCTACTAGCGCTTGAGATGGGATTGTGGCATGCCCGACAGTTCTCACTTCAGATTTGGATCGAGTTGGACGCTGCGGCGGTGGTTACCACGATCACTTCTAGTGGCCTTGGCTCTTGGCAGGTTCAGCATACATTAACTCGCATTCGGAACATGTTGAGGGACCTTCGGTATTCGATTTCTCACATACACAGAGAGGGGAATCGACCAGCAGATCACCTAGCGGCTTTGGGAGCGGCTGCCCTTGGCAGTCATATTGTTGATGAGGGCACGGCCTCTCACCACCTCCTTGCGCTCATTCGGATGGACCAACTGGGATATCCGAGCTTCAGATTTTCATAGATCATTGGTTCTCCTTGTATTTTTAGATTCTTATTTTAGATTCTCATTATGATAGTCTTTCTAGATATCGTAGTGATAGGTCACTTGTTATTTGGTTTTCTCCCGCCTTATATGGGCATGACATTGTATGACTCTTTGATTATTTGATATACAGGTAGGGGATCACGCCTCAATCCCCCACCCCCCGGGGTGTTATTTTAATAAAAAAAAACCCTAAACCCTAAACCCTGAACCCTAAACCCTAAGCCCTAAACCCTAAACCCTAAAACATAAACCCTAAACCCTAAACCCTAAACCCTAAAACCTAAACCCTAAACCCTAAACCCTAAACCCTTAACCCCTAAACCCTAAACCCTAAACCCTAAACCCAAAACCCTAAACCCCTAAACCCTAAACCCTAAACCCTAACCCCCTAACCCTAAACCCTAAACCCCTAAACCCTAAACCCTAAACCCCTAAACCCTAAACCCCTAAACCCTAAACCCTAAACCCTAAACCCTTAAACACTAAACCCTAAACCCTAAACCCTAAACCCTAAACCCTAGAACCCTAAACCCTAAACCCTAAACCCTGAACCCTAAACCCTAAACCCTGAACCCTAAACCAAAAAAACTGAGGGGGCAAAAATGCTCTGCCCTCTCTCACACACCAGCACACATTTTTTTCACACACACACACACTGTTCTTCACGTTTTGGGCTGAATTCACACGGATTGTTCAAGAAATTTATCAATCTGAGGGAGTTTTAGATTCTTTTTTGTTGTTCTTTTGATTTTTGCTTTTTCTTCTTCGTTTTTTCTTTTTAATCTGTTCTTGTCTTTTTTATTTTGTCCAGGTTTTTTCCGCCTTCTATGGCGAATTCCGGCTCTACTCCGCCGGAATACCCAACTCCGAAGCAGGCGTCATATGCAAATGTGACTGCTTCATCTTCTCATCAATCCAACCTCCCCTTTGATCCCAAGAGAATTGTTCCAATTGGCACTTACAACGAAAAAGATGGAAAGAAGGTTCTTGGCTTTTCTTCTTCGGAGAATGATCGCCTTGCGGCGTCATGGAAGCTAACCTTGATTGGAAAATTTTCATTCGCGATCCCGCACCCCAAAGGAATTGATTAGGGCTATCTTCGTTGAAATTGAAGGGGCCATACTCCTGGAGCTTTGCAAACCCCTCTCATATTATAATCAAATTACAGCTTGAGGTGGATTTTAATATGCTATGGATGGGCACTCTTTGGTCGTTGGGGGACTGCCCGATGTGTGTGTTCAAGTGGACACCTTCATTTAATCCGAGAACAGAAGCCCCTCTTGCACCTGTTTGGATTCGTCTACCGGGTTTGCCCATTCATTTTTTTGATCATAATGCCCTATTTGCTATCAGCATGATTATAGGTACGCCTCTTCAAGTGGACTCCCAGACAAAGATCTCGATCTCGACTATCTATGGCACGGGTTTGTGTCGGAATCGAACTTTGAAGGATAGAATTGAAGAGCTTGTTCTTGAGTTCGATGATACTTCACACACTCAAAAGATAATTTATGAACGAATTAGGACTATTGTAATTATTGCAAGCATATTGGACACTCTATTGAGGGTTGCTACATGAATGGGAAGAGAACCCACCCACCACCACCTGTTAGGCGCCCAACACCCAAAGCAGGTTCGATGGATACGACTCGAAGGGGTTAAGTGGTAATATGGAAAAGACAAGGGGCACAATCGAGAATTCTAAGATTTTCGGTGATGAAAACCCTAATCCTCTCGGGGTGCCCAAAGAATGCTCAAAATCGAGTGGATACGGATAAAAAAAAAGCACCAAGAGAATCGGGATTGGTCTCTAAGGAGTTTCTAAAATCAGCAAAGAAGTCAAAACATACCTATTTTGATGATAATCACTCAAATGTTGAAGGCTCTAGCACTAATCGATTTTCGAGCTTGGAAAATGATGTTTTTCAGCCATTGGATACATTGTCACTATTAACCAAGGGCTCAGATCATATTAATGATTTACATTTGGACGATCAGGTTGATACTATTATTGTGGAAAAAAAACGCGCAGGTGATGTGGCAGTTGCTAAAAATGAGGATATGGCAGGCAGCAGAAACCCCATTAATTTGGGCGACAACTCGTGCTTAAAGGATTCAGTAAACATAGAATGGAGCCCCATTATTCTTTCTTTTAATAAGGAGAATCTGCCAGTAAGGAAGGCGTCTTTGAACGGTCTAGATGGCCTTGAAAATGGAGTCATCATTCCCCCTCCAGTTAATGCACCTCCTACGTGTCTCAACCTGTCTATTCCTAATATGTCCTCTTCTGGTTTTTATAAACCCACGATTGGCCTTCTTTTAGGTGTAGCACATGCTGGTGATGAGACTTTTCAAGCCACTATGGAATGTCAGTTGGCCCCACCTTCTTTAATTTCACGCATGGGCGATTTGGTGGGAGACAACATGCTTAGTGGGGCCAATTGCATTGGGGTTATGGAAAGAGATGGGAATAAAGGTGGTATTTGTGGCACTTTATCTAATAAAATACCCCCTAAGTTGTCGCCACCTACAGCACACTTGGTAGAATTGATTGGCCAATTTGTTTTTAATGATAAGATGCATGGGCCCACATCAAAGACTCCCCATGCAACAATGATGGACGCCCCCTGCAGCTTGTTGATTTGGACAGCAACAATTTTAAATGGGCAAAGGTGGGTAGTTTAATTGGTCAAATTGATATCCAAGACCAAGGGAATATGCATGGGCCCACATCAACTTTTCATGGAAAAAAGATGGAAAAGGTGGAAGAAAACAATTATAATGGGCATCTCACTCCTCCTACCTCACGTGCGGCGACCAATACCATTGTGGGCCTAGGTGTTTCTTTGTCCTCTTGCATTAATTCAGCCCATAATGTTATCCGGGACCCACCAAACCATCACACCTCTCCGCTCTCCTCTCGTTTCTCATAGGCCGACGGACATGTTGCGAGCTAATTTGGGCCCACAATGCTATACGAATGAGGCTCAAGTTTTCTCGACTCACCGCCCAGGCTTTTCAACTATGCATCATGGATCTGGGTCCAACTCGCTCTCACCGCCCTCAAGCCATAGCCATCCTTCTAGCCCAAATCATTTTAATTCCCCGACCCAATCCATTGAGTCATCCTTGCCATCCATTTTTGCCGCTGCCTGACTTTGCCTCGACGTGGACCCAACCCCTTTAGCCACTATTTATATAGTTCAAGAAGTGGGCTTTCATTTGATTCATGTGGCCCAAACCCAAACCAATTTGATCACCCCATGCACAACATGAACGCGTCAACATTAGTATTCGGAGGATGGGAAAATTGCCACAAAAATGCACAAAGATGCACATGTTATTAATGATATTAGTATTGATCGATCGGATAAAATCAAAAAATCGGGGTTGACAAAGTCTCGAAATCGACAAAGAAGACCACAAAGTCGGGCAAATTGGTTCATAATTTTTCTGCAAAGAAGGAGCGAGCCAACGACCCCAAAATCGATCAGGTGTTTCTAAATCCTCTTCTCATTCTAATTGTTAATTATGTCGATTAAATTCTTAACATGGAATGTGAGGGGTATTGCTAATCCGGGTAGCCAACGTCATTTGCACGCGTTAATTTTCGTCATAAATTGCCTTTTGTTGCGCTTTTAGAACCTATGACTTTGCACGAGTTTAGTTTCTATTGTCGAGATTTGGCTTTGATGATGGCTTATCTAATTGTTCTAATCATATCCGGATTATATCTCTTTGCTTTCATTTACATTTTGACATTCTTGTTGATCATGCACAATTATTACATTGTAGGTTGACATCGCCTTTGTTGCCTCACCTATTTATTTGACTTTTGTGTATGCTAAATGTGATAGAGTAGCTAGACATGTTTTGTGGGATACCTTGCGTGAGATTGCGATTAGTATGGAGGGGTTACCCTGGCTTGTTAGTGGTGACTTTAACATTTTTTTGCATGATCACGAGAGGATTGGTGGTATCACCGATAGGTCGGATGAGATGCTTGATTTTGCCTATATGATTGCGGATTGTGAATTATTATTTGATGCGGGTGTGAGGGGCCTATCTTTACGTGGGCTAGAGGCGGGCTTCGAGGAGAGACTTGATAGGGCTTTGTACAATGAACATTGGGTGATGTGTTTACTTCTTCTCGTTGTTACGCATTTATCTCGTGTTAGCTCGATCATGCTCCTTTACTCATATCGTGTCGGTTTGCACCGCAGTGCCTTGTTCTTCTTTCCGATTTCAAAGATATGTGGATACGTCACCATACTTTTTTGCAGGTTGTCAAGGAAGCATGGGGGCACCCTTTGTTGTTTTGGAATGAGAAGCTTGCAAAGACAAGTTGAATAGGGTCAAGCGAGACTCAAGATTTGGAATCACCAGACGTTTGGTAATGTTTTTGATCGGATTAGATCGGGCCGATGAGGCGGTTTCGGTGGCTCGAGCTATTTATGATAGTGATCCGTCTCCGACTCATCGGCCGAGTTACATCGTTGTGTGGTGAGTATGAGCTTCGTTTGAAAATGGAGGAGGATTTTTGGCGCGTAAAGTCATAGCTGCGATTAAGTGGGCGATCGAGGGGAGCGCAACACTAAGTTTTTCCACAGATTTGTTAAGCAAAAGCGGTGTCGTGCTAGGATCCACTTGATTGACGATGATGGAGTGAGCGATCACTCAGATTCTCGAGATTCGGAAGTCGGCGGTCGAGTTTTTGGTCTTTATTGACTTGACTTGGAGTATTCGACTCCCCTGTCGATGAGTTCTTTCCCGACTTCCGATTCCGTTGCTCTTGATGGACTTTGTCTTTATGCCGATGGCTCGGGAGGTTCGCGATGCGGTGTTTGGGATTGATCCGTCTAGTGTTTCGGGGCCGATGGATTCTCATCGTTGTTCTTTCAAAGATTGTTGGGATTTCGTCGATCGATGTCGAGGATACGGTGGTTGACTCTTTCTCGGGTAATCTCATGCCGCCCCGCGTTCACGGCTACATCTATAGTTCTCATTCGAAGGTTCCTCACCCTCGGAAGTGGGTGAGTTTTGCCGATTAGTGCTTTGTAACGCGACGAATAAGATTATCTCGAAGATTATGAATGCGCGGTTGGTCTCAATTTTGCCCTTGATTGTGTCGCCGAATCAGAGTGGTTTCACACCCGGTCGTGTCATCTCAGATAACATATTGCTCGCGCAGGAGCTTATCCATGATATCAGCTTAGCCACGGAGATTCCTAATGTGGTGATGAAGTGGATATGGCTAAAGCTTATGATAGGGTGCAATGGGACTTTCATATCTGACTATGATTCACATGGGCTTCCCGCACGGTGGATTGATATGGTTGGCAATGTATTGAGCACTGCGGCTTCTCTTTCTGGTTAATGGTATCCTTCTCGGATATTTCCCTTCGACTCGGGGGGAGGCTGCAGGGGATCTCTATCTCCTGCCTTGTTTGTTCTGGCGGCAGAGTATTTATCCTGGGGATTGGATTCCATTATTAGACGACATCGAGATATAATTTATCGGACACGACGAGGCTTTCCGGTGACGCATCTGGCCTATGCTGATGATGTGGTTATCTTCACTAGGGCGTCTGAGGATGGTCTGGTCACGTTGAGACACTTTCTGGAGCACTATTCTGCTACTTCTGGGCAGCTGGTCAGTGTACAGAAGAGTAGATTCTTTCTGGCCCCACGCTACATTGACGGGTGGGAGCACTTGGTGCATGAGCTGACTGGATTCGTCCGGGATGACTTGCCGATGACCTATTTGGGTGTCCCTTTGTTCAAGGGGCAAATGACGAAAGAGCTCTTCCTCCCTGTTATTCAGAGGATGTTGGATAGAGTTGCGGGGTGGTCGCACGGCACTGGCCCTTTGGAGGTAGGCTTGCTCTTATCCGAGCACGCGAATGGCTACTCCGTTGCATATTCTTCGGTCATGCGCAGCCGCCAAAGACAGCTTCTTCATCGCCTAAGAGCGGATCATGGCTAGATTCTTACATGGGGCTCCTACGCGGGAAAGAAGAAGACTCACCGGATCGATTGGGATGATATCGCCACCCTATTTACGAGGGTGGTTTGGGGTTGCGCCGACTTTCAGATATTGCTGACGCCTTCAGTTACAAGTTGTGGTGGAGGTTACGTGAGGGCCATTCTCTCTGGGCCCAGTTCCTGATCAGCAAGTATTGTTACAATGGGCTCTTGTCTCCCTGTAGAGTCCTTGTAACTCATAATGATAGTCATCAGTGGAGGCGTTTGAGGTGGGTCGGTATTCGGGCACGGGAGCGGATTTTCTGGTCTATTGGTAGTGGTAGCCGGGTCAACTTCTGGGATGATATTTGGTTTGGTCACGGGCCGCTTATGCGGATCATTGTTTGGATCGACCTTTGGGACACATGACGAGTTGATTGGTTTATTCGCGATGGTGTGTGGGATCGGGATAGATTGCACAGGTCTTGATCTCCGGATGTGGGCTTACGAGAGTCTCATTAAGGATATATCAGGGTTCCGATCTCTGGGTTGTGAGGATATCATGCGGTGGATGTTTACCTCTCATGGTGGGTTCTCTATGTCTTCTCGCTTGGGATTCTCTCCGGGTAGAAATGCTCGGAACCTTACGAATGGTGCCATTTGGAACGATGCTCTTATCCCTACTATCTTTATATTCCTTTGGTGCCTCCTTCGTAATCGTCTTCCCGTGGATATCAAGCTTCGAGGCACGTGGCACTTCCTTCGCACACGTTCTTCGGGTGTTGCTTGAATAATCCACACTCATCTTCTCGGTCGAATCTATCCCTCACCTCTTTTTGATGAATGATATTGTTCGGTCGTGTGGAATCACTTCCTTCCTTGGTTTAACACTACACTTCCACACACCACCGATATGATATTGTTCCTTTCATTCTGGAGGAACCGCACACACGAGGCACTTGAGTTTCTTGGTTCCCGCTTGATTTTATGGTTTTATCGGACGGAAAGGAATAGTGTCAAGCATCGACAAATTCCTTTCTTGGCATCTCACATTATTTGGCAGGTGGAGCGGTATCCGCATCCTTGTTTGGTCGACGTCGAACCCATCGATTGGTCCGGATGCTTCCCTCTTGTTGGTTTTTTGCGGGAGTGCTCCACCACGGGTTCCACGCAGCCGAGGATGGTGATTTGGCGAGCTCCTCATCTCCCCGGATCAAGGTCGAACACGGATGGTTCGTTTGATCCGCACATTGATAATTTGGCGGAGGGGATTGATACGGGATCATTTGGGCGAGACTTATGTTGGCGTTCCGCGATTCCTTCCGGGCGGTGTCTAGCTTTCATGCCGAGCTACTAGCGCTTGAGATGGGATTGCGGCATGCCCCGCAGATCTCACTTGATTTGGATCGAGTTGGACGCGCGGCGGTGGTCACCACGATCACTTCCGTGGCCTTGGCTCTTTGGAGTTCAAGATACCCCGATTCGCATCCAGGAACATCTTTGAGGACCTTGCACTCGATTTCCCACATACACGAGAGGAGAATCGACCGGCAGATCACCTAGCGAGTTGGGAGTCACGCTCTTGGTAGTCACTTTGTTGATGAGGGCACGGCTTCTCACCACCTCCTAACGCTCATTCGGATGGACCGGTGGGATACCCGAGCTTGATTTTCATAGATCATTGGTAGGTGTATATATATATACTAGAACAACACCGTGTGTATAATCAAATATTATCGTATATAATCAAGAGGTATATAATCAAGAGGTATATATATATACTAGAACAACACCCGTGTGTTACACGGATTTGTCAAAAAATAAAATTTGTGTAGCATCCGAATAAGAGATAGTAGATGGTGGGATGTTGTGCCCTCATAAACAATGTGACTACCAAGGGCAGCAGCTCCCAACTCCGCTAGATGAACGGTCGATTCCTTCTCTCGTGTATGTGGGAAATCGAATCAAGGTCCTCAAAGATGTTCCGAATGCGAATCGCTGTATGTTGAACTGCCAAGAGCCGAGGTAACCGGATGTGATCGTGGTGACCACTACTGCTGCATCCAACTCGATCCAAATCTGAAGTGACAACTGTCGGGCATGCCGCAATCCCATGCAAAAAACTCACTGTAGGAAAGCATCCAGACCAATCCAAACCAATCCGCAAGAACCCAGAGATACCGCTCCACCTGCCAGATAATGTGAGATGCCAAGAAAGGAAGGTGTCGATGTTTGACACTATTTCTTTCCTTCCAGAAAAACCATAAAATCAAGCAAGGAACCAGGAAACTCAAGTGCCTCGTGTGTGATCGTGTGTGCGATTCCTCAAAAAGTGAGGAACAATATATATCGGTGGTGTGTAGAAGTGTAGTGTCAAACCAAGGAACAAAGTGATTCCACATATGCGAACAAGTATCATTCATCAAAAAGAGGTGAGGGATAGATTCACCGAGGAGAAGAATGTGTATTATGCAACAACAACGGACAACGTGAGCAAGAGAAGTGCCACGTGCTGAAGCTTGATATCCCACGGGAAGACGCGATTCTGAAGGAGGCGCAAAGGAAAATAGAAATTGTAGGAATAAGAGCATCATTCCAAATGGCACCAGACGAAGGTTACGGCATTTTCTACCGGATAGAATCCCAGCGTAAGACATAGAAAACCCACCATGAGAGTAAGCATCCACCGCATGATATCCACGGACCCAGTGTGTTATCGGAACCGGATATATCCTCAATGAGACCTCGGAAGCCCACATCTAGAGACCAAGGCGATACAATCTATCCCGATCCCACACACCATCACGAATCGAACAGATCCACTATCATATGTCCCAACGGCCGATCAAACAATGATCCGGCGCGCCTATGCCCAAACCAAATATCATCCTAGAAAGCGACCCGACTTTTTGTCAATAGACTAGAAAGAAAATCGGCCGGGCCGAATGCCGACTGCCTCAATCACCTCCATCGATGACTATTTATGTTACCAGGGGCTCTACGGGGGGAATGACCCATTGTAACAATCTTGTTGATCAAGACCGAGCCCACAATGAATGGCCCTCGCGTAACCTCCACCACAACTTATCGGCGTCGCCGTAATATCGAAAGTCGGCGCAACCCCAAACCACTCTGAAATAGGGTGGAGATATCATCCCACTGATCCGGTGAGTCTTCTTACGTCCCACATAGGATCCCGGAAGAATCTAGCCATGATCTGCTCAATCGATGTAGAAGAAGCTGTTTTGGCGGCCGCATGACTTGAAGAATATGCACCGGAAAGCCATTAGCGTGCTCGAATAAGAGCAAGCCTACCACCAAAGGACATATGCCGATGTGACCACCCGGCAACTCTATCCAACATCCTCTCGAATCATGGAAGGAAGAGCTCTTTCGTCATTTGCTCCTTGAACAAGGGACACCCAAATAAGTCATCGGCAAATCATCCCGGACAAAGTTTGTCATTCCGTGCACCATATGCTCCCATCCGTCAATGTATCGTGGAGCGAGAAAGAATCTACTCTTACGTACACTAACGGCGTAAGTAGTAGCGAATAGTGCTCGAGAAAGTGTCTAAGCGTATGAGACCATCCCGGATGCCTAGTGAAGATAACCACATCATCAAGACATAGGCCAAATGCGTCATGGAAAACCCGCCACATCCGATAAATCATATCTTCGGGTGTCGTCTAATAATGGAATCTAATCCTCGGGATAACTACTTCCACCGCTGAACAAACAATGCAAGAGAAAGAGGATCCCCGCGCGATCCTCGAGTCGAAGGAAAATATCCCGAAAAGGGCTACCATTAACTAGAACGAGAAGCGCGATTGCTCAATCATTGCCTACCATATCAATCCCCGGCGGGGAAGCCCATATGAATCATAGTTGTATATAAGTCCCACGCACCCTATCATAAGCTTTAGCCATATCCGACTTCATCATTACATTAGGGACATTCGTGGCGAAGCTGATATCATGGATAAGCTCTGCGTGAGCAAAATGTTATCCGAGATAACACGTCCGGTGAAGCCACTACGATTCGCCGTGAGACAACGATGCGAATCGAGACCCCGTGCATTCATAATTTTCGAGATAATCTTATTCGTCACATTGCACAAGCTAATCGGCGGCTCGATCCATTTTCAAGGGTGAGGAACCTTCGGAATGAGAACTATAGAGGTAGCGTGAATGTGGGCGCATGAGATTTCAGAAAAAAATCGACCTCGCATCCTCAACATCCAGGATTCGACAAAATCCCACTAGATCTTTGAAAGAATAGTGATGAAAATCCATCGAGGCCGAACACTAGACGGATCAATCCCAAAAGCCGCATCTCGGACCTCCGGAAAGCCGTCGGCATAGCACAAAGACCCTCCAAATCTCTTTGAATTAGGAAGTCGGGAAAGAACTCATCACGGGGTGGTGGGATACTCCAAGTTAGAAGTTAATAGAGACCGAAAGAATTGGACCGCCGACTTCCGAATCTAAATTCATGTGATCGTCACCCCCATCATCATCAATTGAGTGGATCTAGCGCGACACTATTCGCTATAACAAATCCATGGAAGAACTTGGTGTTGCACTCCCCTCAATCGCGCCGGGCGCCAATAGTCATCCTCCATTTTCAAACGTAGCTCATGCTCGACCCACACAACGATGTAACTCGGCAGGTGACTCGGAGAAGGATCACTATCATATGTTGCACGGAGCTGAATCGCCTCATCGGCCGGTCTAACCGATCAAAAACATTGCAAATGTCCAGTAATTCCAATTCTGAGTCGGTGCTTGACCTGTTCAATTTTTTTTGCCAAGTTCCTCATCCCAAAACAATAGGGATTTGGGAGGCCCCATGCTTCTTTGACTACCCGAGAAAAGTATGGTGACGTATCCACATATCTTTGAAATCGAAAAGAAGAATTAGGCACATATTGTCAGTTTTTACCGCATGTGCCTAGTTCTTCTTTTCGATTTCAGCATATGTGGATACGTCACCATACTTTTTTGCAGGTAGTCAAAGAAGCATGGGGGCCTCCCACTGGTTGTTTTGGGATGAGGAACTTGCAGCAAAAATTGAACAGGGTCAAGCACCGACTCAAGAATTGGAATTACCAGACATTTGGTAATGTTTTTGATCGGTTAAACCGGGCCGATGAGGCGATTCGATGGCTCGTGCAACATATGATAGTGATCCTTCTCCGAGTCACCGGGCTGAGTTACATCGTTGTGTGGCTGAGTATGAGCTATGTTTGAAAATGGAGGATGACTATTGGCGCCAGAAAGCGCAGTTGAGGGGGAGTGCAACACCAAGTTCTTCCATGGATTTGTTAAGCAGAATAGGTGTCGCGCTAGGATCCACTCAATTGATGATGATGGGGTGACGATCACATAGATTCTGAGATTCGGAAGTCGGCGGTCCAATTCTTTCAGTCTCTATTAACTTCTAACTTGGAGTATCTGACCACCCCCGTTGATGAGTTCTTTCCCCGACTTCCTAATTCAGTTGATTTGGAGGGTCTTTGTGCTATGCCGACGGCTCAGGAGGTCCGAGATGCGGTTTTTGGGATTGATCCGTCTAGTGTTTCGGGGCCTGATGGATTTTCATCACTATTCTTTCAGCACTGTTGGGATTTTATCAGACCAGATGTTGAGGATGCGGTGGTCGATTTTTTCTCGGGAAATCTCATGCCGTCCACATTCACGGCTACCTCTATAGTTCTCATTCTGAAGGTTTCTCACCCTCGAAAATGGACTGAGTTTCGACCAATTAGCTTGTGCAATGTGACGAATAAGATTATCTCGAAAATTATGAATGCACGGCTGGTCTCGATTCTGCCACTGGTTGTCTCGCTGAATCAGAGTGGCTTCACCCCTGGACGTGTTATCTCGGATAACATTTTGCTCACGCAGGAGCTTATCCATGATATCAGCTTCGCCACGAATGTCCCTAATGTGGTGATGAAGCTGGATATGGCTAAAGCTTATGATAGGGTGCAGTGGGACTTCTTATATACAGCTATGATTCATATGGGCTTCCCCGCTCGGTGGATTGATATGGTAGGCAGCTGTATTGAGCACTGCGGCTTCTCTGTTCTAGTTAATGGTAGCCCTTCTAGATATTTTCCTTCGACTCGAGGACTGCGGCAGGGGGATCCTCTTTCTCTTGCATTGTTTGTTCTGGCGGTGGAGTAGTTATCCCAAGGATTAGATTCCATTATTAGATGACACCAGCATATGATTTATCGGATGCGGCGGGGTTTTCCAGTGATGCATTTGGCCTATGCTGATGATGTGGTTATCTTCACTAGGGCATCTAAGGATGGTCTCATTACGCTTAGACACTTTCTGGAGCACTATTCTGCTACTTCTGGCCAGCTGGTTAGTGTACAGAAGAGTAGATTCTTTCTGGCTCCACGATACATTGACGGATGGGAGCATATGGTGCACGGAATGACAGGCTTTGTCCGGGATGATTTGCCGATGACTTATTTGGGTGTCCCTTTGTTCAAGGAGCAAATGACGAAAGAGCTCATCCTTCCAGTGATTCAGAGGATGTTGGATAGAGTTGTTGGGTGGTCACATCGGAATATGTCCTTTGGCGGTAGGCTTGCTCTTATTCGGAGCACGCTAATGGCCACTCCGTTGCATATTCTTCAAGTCATGCAGCCGCCAAAGACAGTTCTACATCAGTTGGAGCAGATCATGGCTAGATTCTTCTTGGGATCCTATGTGGGACAGAAGAAGACTCACTGGATCAGTTGGGATGATATCTGCCACCCTATTTCTGAGAGTGGTTTGGGGTTGCGCCGACTTTCAGATATTACTGACGCCTTCAGTTACAAGTTGTGGTGGAGGTTACGCGAGGCCATTCATTGTGGGCTCGATTCTTGATCAGCAAGTATTGTTACAATGGGCTTTTGTCCACGTAGAGCCCCTGTGAACACATAATGATAGTCATCGATGGAGGTGATTGAGGCAGTTGGCATTCGTGCCCGTGCACGGATTTTCTAGTCTATTGACTGATGGTAGTCGGGTCGCTTTCTAGGATGATATTTGGTTTGGGCATAGGCCGCTTGTGGATCATTGTTTGGATCGCCGTTGGGACATATGACAGCGATGGATGGTTCATTCGTGATGGTGTGTGGGATCGGGATAGATTGTATCAGTCTTGGTCCCTAGATGTGGGCTTCCGAGGTCTCATTGAGGATATATCGGGGTTCCGATTTTGCGGGGTCCGAGGATATCATGCGGTGGATGCTTACCTCTCATGGTGGGTTTTCTATGTCTTCTCGCTGGGATTCTATCCGGGTAGAAATGCTCTTAACCTCTCATCGGTGCCATTTGGAATGATGCTCTTATTCCTACAATTTCTATTTTCCTTTCGCGCCTCCTTCAGAATCGTCTTCCTGTGGATATCAAGCTTCAGGCACGTGGCACTTCTCTTGCTTCACGTTGTTGTTGTTGCTTGCATAATACACATTCTTCTCCTCAGGTTGAATCTATCCCTCACCTCTTTTTGATGAATGATCTTTGTTCGATTCGTGTGGAATCACTTTGTTCCTTGGTTTGACACTACACTTCCACACACCACCGATATATATTGTTCCTCACTTTTGGAGGAATCGCACACACAGATCACACACGGAGGCACTTGAGTTTCTGGTTCCTTGCTTGATTTTATGGTTTGTCTGGAAGGAAAGAAATAGTGTCAAACATCGACACCTTCCTTTCTTGGCATCTCACATTATCTGGCGGTGGAGCGGTATCTCTGGGTTCTTGTTTCAGGTCGGTGTTTGAGCCCCTCGGTTGGTGCGGATGCTTTCCTACTGATGAGTTTTTTTGCAGGGAGTGCTCCACCACACGGGTTCCACGCAGCCGAGGATGGTGATTTGGCGAGCCCTCGGTCTCCTCGATCAAGTGAACACGGATGGTTCGTTTGATCGAGACACGTTGATAGCTGGTGGTGGGGGACTGATACGAGATCATTCGGGCAGACTCATGTTGGCGTTTCATAGCTCATTCCAGGCGGTGTCGAGCTTTCATGCCGAGCTATTAGCACTGGAGATGGGATTGCGGCATGCCCGACAGTTGTCACTTCAGATTTGGATCGAGTTGGATGCAGCAGTAGTGGTCACCACGATCACATCTGGTTACCTCGGCTCTTGGCAGGTTCAACATACACTGATTCGCATTCGGAACATGCTGAGGGACCTTCAGTATTCGATTTCCCACATACACAGAGAAGGGAATCGACCAGCAGATCATCTAGCGGAGTTGGGAGCTGCTGCCCTTGGTAGTCACATTGTTTATGAGGGCACGGCATCCCACCATCTACTATCTCTTATTCGGATGGACCAGCTGGGATATCCGAGCTTTAGATTTTAGTTCTCGTTGTATTTTTTTTTTAGATATCTCATTATGATAGTCTTTCTAGATATCGTAGTGATAGGTTGTTTGTTCTTTGATTTTCTCCCACCTTGACGGGACACGACATTGTATGACATTTTGATTATTTGATCTACAGGTAGGAGATCACGCCTCAATCCCCCACCCCCGGGGTGTTATTTTGCAAAAAAAAAACCCTGAACCCTGAACCCTAAACCTTAAACCCTAAACTCTAAACCCTAAACCCTGAACCTTAAACCCTGAACCCTAAAACCTAAAACCAAAAAAAAATCCTGAACCCTAAAACCCTAAACCCTAAATCCTAGAACCCTAACCCTAAACCCTAAACCCTAAACCCTAAACCCTAAACCAGTAGGCACGAATGCCATATTTTCCTTTCTCGTGGCACGAGGCCAAAAATTTTCCTTTTCCGTGGCACGAATGCCATATTTTTCCTTTCCCTTGGCACGTGGCCAAAAATTTTCCTTTCCCATAGAAAAATATGGCATTCGTGCCTACGGAAAGGAAAAATTTTGGCCACGTACACTGGAAAAAAAAAATGTGGCATTCGTGCCCTACAGAAAGGAAAATTTTTGGCCTCGTGCAGGAGAAAGGAAAATATGGCATTCGTGCCACGAAATGAAAATTTTGGCCTCGTGCCACGGGAAAGGAAAATATAGCATTCGTGCCTACGGAAAGGTTATGTGCTATTCTACTTATGCCAACGGAAAGGTTATGTGTTAATTTATGTAATTGTGCACTTTTCGTATTTAGCTTGGACAATCTTTATCCCTACTGAGTATGCGATTACTCACCCCTAATTCAAATTCTTTTCAGATCATACGGATGGATGCGTTGCAGATGTGGGGGAATAGCCGATGATTTCACTTTTAATTATTTCAATTTCAAGAACTATGAACTCGTTTTAAATTTCGAACAATTGTGGTGTATTATATTCTTTTAATTTATTTCAAAGTGTTTTGAGTGGATTTTTATTTTTTTACAAATACTCTATAATTATTTCTTAAGACTTAAAGTATTCTCATTATCGTTTCCGCTAAATTGTTCATCTATCTATTTATAAAAAAAACGTGATTTTCTCAAAATTTAGTAACGCTAAAAATACATTTCAAAAAGTAAGGCGTTACACATACCAAGAAATATTATTTTTGTGTGGGATTTTGCCTGGGACCTCAAAATTGCACGAAGAATTCATTTATGATGAAAAATATTATTTCTGGGAGGTTTTTTTCCCAAAAATTACCGTCCGACTTGAGACGACAAGAAAACATACGAAAAATATATTATTTTTGCATGACATTTTGTCTAGGACCTCAAAATTACATGACGGATTCATTTATGGTGAAAAATATTATTTTCGGGATTTTTTTTCCCAAAAATTACCGTGTGAAAAATACAATTTAAATCTCAAGTAAACATGCCAAAAAATATTATTTTTGCATGAAATTTTGACTGGGACATCAAAATTGCATGACAAAGTCATTTATGAGGGGAAAAAATTATTGCCAGTAATATTTTTTTTCTCAAAAATTACCGTCTGACTCGTGAAAAATATAATTTAAATCGCAAGAAAACATACTAACAAATATTATTTTTGCGTGGGATTTTGCCCAGGACCTCAAAATTACATGAAGAATACATTTATGATTAAATACATTGTTTTGGGAATGTTATTTCCGAAAATTACCCTCGGGGACGACAAAAAAACATACCAAAAAATATTATTTATGTGTGGGATTTTTCTGGGACCTCAAAATTACGTAACATATTCATTTATGATGAAAATATTATTTCGGGAATTTTTCCCAAAAATTACACTACGACTCGTGAAAAGTACCATTTAAATCACAAGAAAACATGTAAAAATTAATATTTTTTATGTGGGATTTTGCTTGGGATCCTAAAATTGCATGAAAAATTCATTTATGATGAAAAATATTGGGAATGTATGGATGTGTTTCCAAGTCTAATTTCCAGTTTCTAGTGTTGGAAAATGAATTTTCAAACTTTATTGGTTTTTGTGTGAGAATTGAGAATATGTTTGGTTTGTTGTCTGAATTTCTGTTTAGAAATGAAAAGATGTTTGGTTATAGTTTTTTATATGTATTTTTCACATAGATTTGCATGATTGCAGTGTATTATTCTCATAGATTTGCGTGATTATGGTGAAAATAAACGGTTGTGTTTTCAAAATAATCTCTCCATAAAAATCGAAAAACCGAGAATGACTTTATTTCTATTGAGAATTTCCTAAACAAATATAAACTCATTTTCTGGAATAGATGGAAATTGGAAAATTGCATTTGAAAATAATTCCATACATACCCATTGTTTCTGGGAATTTTTGGTTCTCGAAAATGACCGTCCAACTTGTGAAGAATGTCATTTAAACCACAAGAAAACATACCAAACATATTATTTTGCGTGGGATTTTGTGAGTGACCTCAAAAATTGCACGAAAAATTCTGATTTATTAAAGCCCTTCTTAATCACTTATAATTTTACATATATTCAAATTTTAATAATAGAATATAATATTATATAATGTTATGTTATATAATATTATGTATATAATCAAGAGGTATATATATATATACTAGAACAACACCGTGTGTTACACGGTTTGTCAAAAAAATAAAATTTGTGTAGCAAACTCGATAGTTATAAGAGATTCCAAATACTACAAAAGAAATTCAAAATTTAGAAGAGTATCATTCACTTCAAATTCTAAAAAACTTATTTGTAAACTACATTATTTGTTCTATTTGAAAGTGTAACATCCTCGTCACAACAACGGATTTTCAAGCCGTATTAGTTTTAAATGGTTGAAAAAGTACAATTTCAATCTTTAAATGTTTTCTGGAAAGAGAAACATCTCTATAAAATTGTTTATTTGTACTAATTTCAAATACTTAGCCGTAGTTTGCTTTTGCACAAAAGCTAATAAATTAGTTATGGCAAATATGATGAATCATTGACATGCTTAAAAAATATATTTAATATAATTGTTATACCCCGTAAATAATTTAAATCACAATTAAAAGTATAATAAGCATTAGAGATAATAATTGAAATTATATCCTTGTTTTTGTATCATAATAATATTTAAATCATAATTAATTTGCAAACTCAAAAATAACTTCTTAATTTATATCCTTGACTTTCGGGATTATTTAATTTGTTGACTAAATGTTTGATTGGATTTTAATAGTTATATACGGAAATAGGAAATTTGATTATTAAGTTGATGATAAATTGATAGTAAATTGATATAGTAAATCAATTTATAATTGGAAGAATATGGTGGTGGCATGGTTTGCCACGTGGCTAAATATGAAGGTGACACATGGATTTGGAAGAATAAGGTGTTGACACGTGTACCTAAATTGCTCAGATGAAGACATGTGGCAACTTGTTTTTTTCTTTTAGTATATAGGGTTGATATAATCTCGTGTGAATCTCACATCATCACTTACTATGGCTTGTTTTCATAAATACTTACATTATATGATTCAGATTCTATTACCTATGCCATAATAATTTTTATTGCATACAATGCAAAATGCATAAAGTTTTCAACTATAAACTATGTCATTATTTTTGCAATACGTGAGTATTAATAATATCATTGACAACAATTAAATGGAACAAATTATTTTTTGATATAGCGCATTATATTGATTTTCAATTTATGAATCATTTGTGGAATTAATCTCATTATTTGGCCATCAATTCACTCGGTTTTCTTTTTTCTATTAATAATCTGAATAGGGAAGACAATATATATTGATTAAAATGAATAAAGAAAGTCAATATCTAATAACTAAAATTAAATAATTTATAATATATTTTAGAATTTTGTTGAAATCCGGTATAAATTTTATGATTTGAATAGATACAATATCAAATACAAAACAGACATTCCTAAAATGGGATTGATAATCTTTACCAAAATATTGGTAATTAAAAAATTAATTGTATGCATATCTTTCTTTTTTAATTAAAAAACATCGAAAATTATTTTTGGCAAAGTACAAATGGGCGAAAAAATATTTTTGGAACAAAGTTGCTTATTATATACGGCAAAATTTATTTTACCCCCTTGTATTATCCATATTATATCAAATACCCCATTCTACTATTAAAATCTTCACATACCCCCTGAAATTATAGATATCATGTTGATGGACAAGAGTACACTTGATTTAAACAAAATGATAAATTTCCCTCAAAGAAAATGATAAATTTACTCTACGCCCTCTATAGTTAACTATCAATATAAACTTGACTCAAATTTTACGCAACACTAATTAATTAAATAAAAAACTTAATTTAAATTTCAAACAAGTATATAGTTAAATATAAGTTTAATATTATCGTGAAGTCACATTAATAATTTTAATTTTTTTTACATAAAATCGTCATTACTATTACTTCAAATGTACATATTTGATAAATAAATAATACATTTAAACTCAAATTACTGTATAATATTTAATTATGCTTATAATTTATATAATCTAAATTTAAGATGAGATAATTTTAATATAATATTATTAATAATGTATTTAGTTATTTCTTCATTTTAAATTTAATTAAGATTAATTTCTTTCAAAAACTTGTCTTGAATAAAAAATAAGTCCTATTATTAATATTTGTGATAGCATTTATATGATATGGTGTTCTATAACCATGAGCTCGTAGCTCACGTGGTATCGCTCACCCTTTGTTAAGGTGTTGATCAGAGTTCGAATCATGTATCTTTCAGTTTCTTTGAAATATACACCTTCTCCTCCAACCATTGCTCTCAATTTATTAAGAAAAACAATATGTTGTTCTGTAATTTATAATATTTACTTTTTGTTGTATAAATTATTTTCTAGACTAGTCAATATATTTGACATGCATAAACACATCTTATACGGTAGGAATGAATATAAGTTGATTATCAACTAAAATGATCTAAATTTAGTACTTATTAAAAATCGGGATATATATTTAACGCATATAATGATAGTAATATTAATTTATTTACTTAAAGATTGAAGTTATTTCTCTGTATTTTTGAAATTATATCTTTCTACTGTGAATTCTATAACAAAACATATATATTTATTTGTTTAACTAAAATGGAGTTAATTAATAAAATATAGGATTAAATAATATTTGAAATTAATGTTATAGAATGTAACATATGAAATTTAACAATACATATGGTTCGAGGTATTTAGGTCCATCAATATTATTTGGGTTATTGATTTTTAGCACGATCTATAGACACTTTCTTTGGTTTGGTACGACATTTCCGAGTTACCAATTTAGTACTCATACTTCACATTTTTTTATAAATTGATACTTATTCACTTTTAAGGACGAAAATGACCCCAAATTTTTTATTTTTTCGATTTAAAAGTTTTACTTAGAATTATTAAATTTTAAAACAAGTTTAATTAAGAAATAACTTATTATTATTTAAATTAAATTATTAAATTCTTTAAAAGAACTAATTAAAAATTAATATATTAATAAAAAAATGCTACAATTTTCTTTATTTACTATCTTAATTTTAATTTTTAAATTATTTAATTTTCAATTTGTTTTTGAAATTACTTAACTAAACTAATTTTTTGATTAATTAAATTTTAATTTATGTTTATTAATTTACTAATTTAATGTATTTAATTTTATTTTATCTAAAAATTCATTAATATTTTTATAAACTTCTTTTTATTTTTAATTAATTAAATTAATTAAGATTTTAATTGATTTTATAATTTAAATAAGTATACTCAAAAATTCATTTTGAGTATACTTATGTTTGTTGGGGGCATTTTCGTCTTTAAAAGTGAACATGTATAAAAAAATGTGAAGTATGGGTACTAAAGTTGTAACTTGAAATGTGGATACTAAACCAAAGAAAGTGTCAATAGGTTAGGTACTAAAAAATCAATAACTCATATTCTTTTTTTTTTTTTTTGAGAAACGTTTTTTTTGTTGGTTTAGAGGGTATTTGAAGGTTTCAATAGTAGAATGGGTATTTGATACAAAATGAATAGTATAAGGGGTAGAATAAATCTTACCCTATATATAGTAGATGGGGTGCCAATAGTGCCTAGGGGTGGGCATTCGGGTTCCAACTCGATCCAAGGGTAAAAGCGATCGGGTCGGTTATTTAAAAAACGGTTTTGGGTAAACCGTAACCTAACTTAATAAGTCGGATCGGGGTTCGGATTATGTAAATATTACCCGAATACCCGATCGGTACCCATTAATTTTTTAAAAAAATGAAAAATAGAATAGGCCAAATGCTAGGGCTTAATCTCTCTCGACTCTCGATCTTCTATCCTCTGTCTCTTCACTCTTCACAAAATCACCATCCAACCTCCACTTCCTAAGGGCAAAGTGATAGCGGCAGCGGTGAACTCGGTTGCTGAGAAGGTAAACCCCTTTCTCCTTTATCTCTAAATTTCTTCCTCTCTCTAGAAATTTGTTTTTCTACTTGTGTGTGTATGGTTGTGAAGTGGGTTGGAGTGTGTGTATTGTGCAAATTTGGGCGTGAATGTATGAGAAAGTTGGGACAATGTTTATTTATTTTATTTTTTTTTTTTTTTGAATAGAAAGGAAAGTTGAGACAAAGTTGGGTGTGGTGGTGGTGTGGAATGACATCCCATACTGCTTTTTTCCGTTTTTCTTCCCCAAAAGTTGTAATAATGCCTCTAAGGAGCCAAAAAAAAAAAAAAAAAACCTCTAAGGAGCCCCTCAAAAGAAAAAAAAAATGTGACTGAAGGAGCATGAATTAAATAATAAAAAAGTTATTACCCAAGACCCGATTGGTTAGATACCCGGTTATTTTGGGTACCGATAATATCGGTTCGGTGGTAGGTAGCTATATTTGTCACCCGACAACTTTGGAGGCTTTTTTGACAAAATATTACAAAAAATATTTTGTTTTACACAATTGAACCAAAAAAAAATTGGTTTAATTTTTTATTCAAAAACGGATACGCAATAGCCGTTTTTGTTAAAAATCGGCTTTGAAGAAGCCGTTTCCTGCAAAAGATTTTTTTTTGTTTTTTATAATTTAAAAACGCCAACTACATCACCGTTTTTAATTTTGATTTTTTAAAAAAAATTAATGATTTGATTAACTACTTTATTAAGACATCTAATTACAAAATTTTTTATTTTAAACTAAAACCGTCAACCACCTAGCCGTTTTTAATTTGAAAAATAAAATTTAAAATTTAAAAAATTAACAATTTGATTAAGACATCTAATTAAAATTTAATTTTTTTTGAAGGGTGAGGACTACATACTTGTAGGTTTGGTTCAAAGCATACACGACGCTACCGATGGCCGACCCGGATCGTGGGCTTAGCCCCAAGGCCTTATTTTTTGGACCAAAATTCTTTAAAAGTAATTAATTAATTAACTTTAACTAATTAATTAAAGAGTTTCCAACTAAAAAAGTATTATCGAACACGGGCACGATGCTTTGTTCGTATAAAAATGTCTTTCCATACGGGCACCTAATGCCTATATATATATCGACCCTTGCAGATGAAATAAGACACGAAAAACACAAGATAATAATCTTGACATTTGCATATCAACTCGTTAATTTTTTAAAACGGTGATATGCAAATGACTCGATTATTATCTTGTATTTTTCATATCTTATTTTATCTTCAGGGGTTAAATATATATAGACATCAGGTGTCCGTATGGAAATACATTTTTACAGCGAACAGGCGCATTAGGTGCCCGTGCTCAGATGCGAATACTTTTTAGTTGGAAACTCTTTAATTAATTAGTTAAAATTATTAATTAATTTTAAACGATTTTGGTCCAAAAGAATAAGTGGCCTTGGGGCTCAAGCCCACGACCCGAGACGACGACGATCGATGATAAGTGCGTGTGTGCTTAGAACCAAACCTACAAGCATGTATGTCCTCACTCATTTAAAAAAAATTAAATTTTAATTAGATGTCTTAATCAAATTGTTAATTTTTTAAATTTTAAATTTTATTTTTCAAATTAAAAACGGCTAGGTGGTTGACGGTTTTAGTTTAAAATAAAAAAAATTGTAATTAGATGTCTTAATAAAGTTGTTAATCAAAATCATTAATTTTTTTAAAAAAAAATCAAAATTAAAAATGGTGATGTAGTTGTGTAAAAAAAAATTTTTTTGTAATATTTTGTCAAAAAAGCCCAACTTTGGATACCTGACCCGACTATTTGGCCCAATGCCTACCCCTAATAGCTAGACATGCCCAACGGTTCGAACCAACCGTGCAATCAGCGGTTTGAGCGAACCGTGGTCAACGGTTTTGAACCGTTGACCCCGATTCGGTTCGTTTCGGTTCGAACCGAACCGTAAACCTTAATTTTAAGGTTAGATTACGGTTTGAATTTCCAAACCGTAAACCGCCGGTTTAACCGGCTGTTCAACCGCCGGTTCTAACCGTTTAACCGCGTTTTTTATTTTTTATTTTTTAACAATTTGAAATTGGAATTTGAATTTCAAATTTCAAATTGAAATTCAAATTTCAAACGGTCACTTTTGTGACCGTTAACCGCCATTTTAACTTTTTTTTTTTTTTTTTTTTTGAAAATTCAAAATTTGAAAAAATTAACGGTCAAGATCATTTGACCGTTGATCATCGGTCAAGATCATTTGACCGTTGAAAACCGCGATTTTAACCGAAACCGCCGGTTTCGGTAAAAACCGGCAGTTTTCCGTTTTTTTTTTTTTATTTTTGAATTTCATTTTTTTCCTATAAATACCCCTTCCAATTCATCCATTTTTCCTCACACCAAATTTCTAATCTCCCAATTCTCTACATTCTCTATATTCAACTTGTTCAAGTTTAAATTCCAAGTTACAATTTAATTTTTAGTAGTTTCATACTTTTAATTTCATTAGCTATTTTAAAAAATATCGAGACGTGTAGGATCTTCCCATCAATCTAAGGGCAAAGGTTTGGCGTCCGCTCGAGCAACAACCACCACCACCACCACGTTTTGATGAAGCTTTCGATTTGAACGAAGATGAAATCGAAGCTTGTTTTGCTAGTTTGCAACAAGAAGGTGAGGCTCAACGGAATCGCAATCGCCAACTCAAACTCAAAGTCGCGAGCTCCGCCACTTAGATCCGATATTTTTCGGTTCATTTTAAAAATTCCGGATCCTACAACCGGCGGTTTCAAAGTTACTTGCAATTATTGCACTAATTCCTACATGTTTAGAGGAGGCGGTTATGGGACGTTCACGAACCACCTCAACAAAAAACATCCGGATAAAGTTGGGCTAGATCGTGCTCAAACACAACTACCGGCGGGATTCACGGGTTCTTCAATGTATGGAGTCTTCTTCTTTATTTAAATATACCGATATAAATGCTAGAAAAGAGACAGACTTTATTTGTTAGTGGTATGTCACTCCTTTTAACTTTGCCGATAATAAAAAATTTGAAAGGTATACTAGACGTGCTTTTAACTTATTTGCTAATAAAATTTCACGTTCTACATTGACTCGCGATATTAAAAAACAGGTTTGTGAATATAAGTTTCAATTAATTAACTCATTTGCTAATTTACAAACAAAAGTTTCAATTTGTTCGGATGTATGGAGTGATCATTGGCAAAGAAGTTTTTATATGGGAATTACTTGTCATTGGGTTGATGATTCATGGACTTTGCAAAAACGTTTAATTGCATATAAAGATTTTAATGTTGAACATACCGCTATTAATATTTCTCATAAAATTCATACAATTTTACAAGAATATGGCTTAGTTACAAAAATTTTTTCAATTTCATTTGATAATGCTAGTGCTAATACGGCTAGTTTACCATCACTTATTAATATTTGTGAACCTTCTATTGGTGGCAAATTTTTTCATGTTCGTTGTATATGTCATATTATTAATTTATGTGTTCAAGATGGTTTAGCTACTTTAAAAGAAGAAATTGCACCTATTAGAGATGCGCTTTTATATTTAAACAGATTTTCTTCTGTTTTGAAAAAATGGGCGAGATATTGTAAAGAAAATAATTTATACCCAAGAAAATTCTCGGCCGATGTGCCAACTCGTTGAATTCTACATATAAAATGATAAATGATAGTTATGCATATAGAGAAGCTTTATGTTCATTTTTGCCGATCAACAATGTGGCATAGTTTTATTTCCCAATCAATGGGATGCATGCTCTAATTTATGTCAACTTTTAAAGGTTTTTAAAGATGCTACCAAGAATTATCCGGTGTTTATTATCCTACATCAATTTTAGTTGTAGATCGTTGTGTTAAAATTGCACTACTTTTTAGATCTCTCATGCCTCAGGCTACTATAGACCAACTATCGCCCAAATGGGATTAAAATGGTTAAAATATTTCACTTATATTCCTAATGTATTTTTAGTTGCAAAAATATTAGATCCTAGAGTAAGATTAGATGGTTTAGAAGAATTGTTAGGAATATATTATGATGCTTTGTTTCCTATTAAAGAACATGACACTCCCATTCCAAGTGTTGTAGTAGAGAATGCTAAACAATGTTTATATGATATTTTTAAAGAATATTCAATAAAATTTGGTGATAGTTTTTAGAGGCTCATCTAGTTCGCTATTTCTACACCCGATGTTGAACATACTAGTGATATTGGTACGTTTAATGAGGCGTCGGTATTTGCACCATTAGATAATTTTTATGACACGAGGATACCAAAACGTTCGAGAGGAGGCGCATCCCCTTATTGAACTTGATACATATTTAACATCTCCTTTTGATTATCTTTGAATTTGTAGTAGGGAATTCAAAGTTCGATTTGTTAAAGTGGTGGTCAAAGAGGTCTTCTCTTTTCCTATAGTAACTTTAATTGCGAGAGAAATATTAGCCGTTCTCGCCTCAACCGTCTCCGTAGAGCAAGCATTGATGAGGAGGTTATATTCTGGATCCTGAACGATCTAGATTAAAGAGAAAGTCTAGAGGCTCAAGTATTGCTCCACGATTGGACAAACGCCGAAACACGTGAGCAACAAGTCGATTTTGATGATTCAAGAAAGCGATAATCTTGATACCGATTCAAGCAACGGGTCACAAAATAATTGAAGAATCACGTTGCCACTTGCCACCTTCCCTAAGGTAAGTAAAGGTAAGAGAACTACGTTGGGTTTTGATTCCTCTATGAGGATACGTAGGCAATTTTATTTCAATATTCAAAGTTAAATTTCAAATTTTTAACTTAGAATATTAAAATAAAACTCAAACCCATTTCTTTTTTTTCTTTTTTCCTTTCTTTGTGGTTTGTACTTTGTACTTTGTAATTTAAATTTTATACGAAATTGTATTAACTTGTAATTTTATTTTTAAATTGTACTTTGGAATTGTAATATATTAGAATTTTTCATTTTGTAAATTGTAAGTTGTAATTTTACTTTTAAATCAATAAAATTATTTTTTGTGTTACTCAATTTTATTTCCTTCATCAATTGTGTTAATTTATCAATGGTGTTAATTTATTAATATTAAAAACTTAAAAATTCAAAAATTCAAAAAAAAAAAAAAAAAACGGCCAAACTGGAATCGAATCGAAACCGTCTATAGGACGGTTAGGTTAGGTTGCCCACCTTTGGGCGAACTCAGGGCAGTGGTTCGAATCAGAACCGGGCGGTTCGAACCGTTGGGCATGTCTACTAATAGCGTTCTCACATGAAATATAATGAGAGTACATGACAAAAGATAAAGTGAGATACTTGAGAGTAAAAAGGATTAAAATGATATTCAACAAAAATACAGGGGACAAAGTTGAGTTTACCCATTTTCTAAAGGTCAAAATAACAACTATGGATTCTACGTGAGAAATCGACACCGTTGAATGCGTCTGAAGGCAATCCGTTGCCATTGACGTCCCCAATTTGCCAACCCTCACTTCAGTGTGCGAGCCCTAATTAATTCGCGATTTCCTTTTCTATTATTAGTTATTATCTTTTCAGGTACTTTAACACTCGATTTGTTCTGTACTTTTAATTCTTGATTATGAATTATCAGTTAATTTCTCTAATCTCTATACCTTTAATTTTTTTACCTTAAATATGTTGGGTGGTAACTCGAATGATCATCGTCGAATCACAGCGGTTTATACGTTGTTTGTCATGAGTTGGATGGGTTATCTGCTAATGTTTGTTTGATTGAGATATAAATTGATATGTTTGAATTTTGAAACAAGTGATTAGTGCGTGTTTGAGTGTATATGTAGACTTGAGGAAAATTACGGAAATTTGTGAATGCTATTGAAGTGATTAGTCCGTCTTACTCAAGCTTTAAGCTATGTGTATTTTGTATGCTTTTATAGAATGCTATAGTATTACCCTCAAATGCTTTAGTACTTTTCGTGCACGTTGATTGGGGTTGTTTTAGTGCTGAATATTGGAAATTCTTTCCGATGTCCGGTTGACTACCTTTTTCTCAATAATGTATTTGTTGGCATTATTTTGGGACATGTTCAATGAACTTTCCAAAGGACTACAACAACATTACACTTTTGCATGTTCATTTTCACTTACCACGGTTGTATGCGGGAAGGCCAATTTGAGAAATCCTAAATGAAACCTTTGAAACAGTTCCAGTAGGGGTTAGTTAGTTTTTTCACTTTTGGTATGAGCAGAGCCCATCAATCAATTTTCATGAGCATTGGAAATTAACAATTTGTAAAGGTGATACTGAATTTTTTATTTTTTGTGAATTGGGCTTCTTTTACAAGTATGCATTTACACGGTTACCACCATTCCAACTTATGTCCATGCTCTTTTAGTGTTCTGTTGGACTGAAGGTTTTGTATTATATTGCATATATTTTGTTAATAGGACTTGCTAAAGGAGGAAAAAGAATTGTTTTACATATACACAATTATGTGAATTCAGCCAACTAAAAACAGTTCAATAAATCATAGCTTTGACGAGCTGTTTTGTTACTAGATTAATGCACTTAAAGAATTTTATGCTAATTTCTTGACTATTACTATTGGCTAAAAGTTTGTAAGTACTATGCAAATTTTATTTTACTAATTAAGAATAAGTGTGGTGATTATTGAGCTTGAAGGATACAGAGATCATAGGTGTTCTGGTCTATAATTAACAGCCTTAAGTGGTAGAAATGTTTTATAAGCTAGACAGTAGTTATATGATATGTTCAATTTTCGTTTCAATATTTTGGCATTGCTTTAGTTTTCCACATCTAAACCATTTCTTATTTAAGTTTCAGGGATTCTCTGTTTTCTTCTTTTGTCTTTGTAATAATTTTGCTATCTGTATGTAGTGCCTGAAAGACTCTTCATGTTATGTGATTTTGCTTTATGATGTTAATTTCCCTAATTCCTAGAAATGTTAAATTAAAGCTGGAAATTCTAACTGAATTGCTCCTCAGTCATCTTCTCTAATGTTGTTTCATAGCTTAGTCATTTCTTTCACAACTGGAATTTGATGAAAAGCATTGAACTGAATAACACCTTGAGCTAGGAAACTTTTTGAAGTTAACAGATTGTAGTTGGTATCAGTTGCAGCGAATACTTCCATGATCCGCCACCTGCCCATTTGGGTGTTAGGTTTGCCAATTTGATTATATAAGCATTGTTAGTTAGACAATATGTATTATCAATTTGAATACGTTTATAAGTGATGCCATTTTGATTTGGATGAAATGAAAAAAAATGACTCAGTTCATCTAGAGTAGCTTAGTCAAATCATAACATTTTGCGTAATCCATTTGTTTTCTCATTGTGCAAATTTAAATAAAAAAAAAACTCTCATATCTCTTGCTATTAGACACTCAGAAAAGACATTCATATGCTACATCATATGATCTTGGGACTTGATTACTATTATGCATAGTCTCTCCTTTTATTTCTTATTACATTGTTTGACAGGCCTGCTATATCTGAAGTCATCCGAGGATAGACCAAAGCTAATCTTGCATACAACCTCCAGTGTTCTATTATTATTCTACCTGATCACTAATGCAGAGTGTCAATGGAGGGAGGCTCAGATTTTGCATTGATAGAGGGGCACATTCACTGATGTCTATGCTGAAATTCCAGGAAGGTCTGAAGGCCGTGTAATGAAGCTGCTATCCGTTGACCCAGCTAATTATGATGATGCCCCAGTAGAAGGGATTAGGAGGATTCTGGAAGAATATAGTGGACAAAAAGATTCCCCCAAGTTCAAAAGTCCCCACAGATAAGATTGAATGGGTAAGGATGGGAACAACTGTAGCAACAAATGCCCTATTAGAGAGGAAAGGGGAAAGGATTGCACTTTGTGTGACTCGGAACTTCAGGGATCTGCTGCAGATTGGGAACCAGGCCCGGCCAAATATCTTTGACCTCACCGTATCAAAACCATCAAATCTGTATGAGGAGGTTGTGGAAATTGATGAGAGAGTTGAGCTTGTTCTTGACGAGGAGAACATAAAGTCAGATTCTTCTGCATCAATAGTTGAGGGTATTTCAGGGGAGCTTGTC
>JABTTQ020003317.1:17500-125041 GCA_016081115.2 Rehmannia glutinosa
TCAAATTCAAACCCTAAACTAAATTTGAGGAGGATTTTTAATAAGCTATGGATGGGCACTCTTTGGTCTGGGGATCGCCTAACGCGTGTGTTCAAGTGGACACCTTCATTTAATCCGAAACTAAAGCCCTTGCTAAACTGCTAAACTGTTTGATTCGCTAAACCCGGTTTGCCCATTCATTTTTTTGATCATAATGCTCTATTTGCTATCTAAACCCTAAATTATAGGTACGCCTCTTCAAGTGGACTCCTAAACAAAGATCTCGATCTCGATTATCTAAACGGGTTTGTGTTGAATCGAACTTATAAAGAGAGAATTGAAGAGCTTGTTCTTGAGTTCGATGATACTAACACATGTTCAAAAGATAATTTATGAACTAAATTCCTGACTATTGTAATTATTGCTAAAAGCATATTGACACTCTATTAAGGGTTGCTACATGAATGGGAAGAGAACCCGCCCACCACCCTAGGCGCCCAACACCCAAACCCTAAAGTTCCGATGGATAAACGACTAAAGGGGGGGTAAACCCTGGTAATATGGAAAAACAAGGGGCACAACCGAATTTCTAAGATTTTAAACGTAAAAACCCTAAATCCCTAGGGTGCCTAAAGAATGTTGCTCAAAATCATGAATGGATACAAATAAAAAGAAAGGACCAAGAGAAACGGGATTGGTCTCTAAGGAGTTTCTAAAATCCTAAAGCCAAAAATCAAAACATACCTATTTTGATGATAATCACTCAAATGTCAAGGATCTAAGCACTAATCGATTTTTCGAACTTTGAAAATGATGATTTTAAACCCAAATACATAAACATTGTCACAATTAACCCGGCTCAGATCATATTAATGACTTACAACCGACGAAAAGGTTGAAACTAAATTAAACCCGGGAAAAAAAATAAACCCTAAACCTTAAAAACCCTAAACCCTAAAAACCCTTATAAACCCTAAAAGTCCTAAATCCCATTAATTTGGGCAAAACTAATGCTTAAACAACCTAAACTAAATAAAATTTAGAAATGGCCCCCCCCTTTAAAAAATGGTTCATTTAAACCCTAAATCCTAAACCTTTGAGGATTTAAATGAAATTTGAAAAGCATGAAATTAAACCCTAAACCCTAAAAAAAAACCCTAAACCCTAAAATATTCTAAAACTTTAAATCTTTTCCTAAAAATAAAACCCTTTTAAAAAAAAAAACCCTAAAACCTTTTTGCTAAAAATGTTTTTTTGTCTAAACCCTTTTGAATTTCAATGAAATTTGATAAAAATGGAATTTTCATGGGCCCACCACTTTACCTTTTTAAAAAACCGATTTTTTTTTCTTTTGACCTAAACCTTAAATTTCCTTAAATCCAACCCAAAAGCAACAAAATTGGTTCCATTCCTAAACTAATTAGAATAAACCCTAAATTTAAAAACCCATTAATTGAATGGGGCCTAAAATGTTTTTTCTTCCAAAATCCTAAATCCTAAACCCTAAAAAATTTGGGATAAATTGAACAACTTTAAAAATGGGCCAAATTTCTTCCTAAACCCATCATCACCTAAATGTGCTAAACCCTAAACCCTAAAGTGGGCCCCATTTTTTGCTTTCTTTGACTCATTCTTCTTATAACCCTAAAGCTTGGCCCCACCACACAACCATTTCCCTAAACACCATCCGTCCAACAAACTCCACAACTTGGCGCCATTTGATCATTTGAGCTTTAATTGTTCCCTTAATGGAAATTCCACATGGGCCCACCCTTTAAACTCCTCAAACCCTAAAAAATTGATTCCCTCCAAAGACACTTTAAATTTGACACAAACAACACAAAACTCCACCCCCTTTCCCATCATTGGGACCCCACCCTAAGTGGCCCAAATGTTTTTTTGTCTTTCAAACCCAACCCATAAACCCTAATTTGGCCCCACCAAAACCCACCCCAACCCCCTACCTAAATCCAAATGTGCGCCACTGAGCTGAATTTGAGCTTTAATAAATTCCCCTAATTCACCCTGGGCCCACGCCCATTCTAAACGCCCTAAACTCCAACAAAAGGAAAAAATTCCTCCAAAGACATTTTGAAATTTGACAAAATCAATACAAAAATCCAAACCCCTTTTCCCCCTCAACATGCTAAACCACAAAACCCAATTGTGGGCCTTGATGTTTTTTGTCCCCCTTGATAATTCACCAAAATAAACCCATGACCTTGGACCCACCACACCACCCCATCCCCCCACCTTCACATCGAAAAAAACCCTAAACCCTAAACCAAATGGATGGATGGAATGGACGCTAAATTTGGGCTAAACCTTGTGGCCTTAATGAGGCCCAAATTTTCAATTTCCAAAGCCCGCCTAAACCCCAACCTTCTCTCCTCCGCTATCGATCCTAAGTCCACCCTAAACCCACACCCTTTCCTAAACCATCCTCCATCCTAAACCCAAACCAAAATTTTTCGCCCAAGCCCACTTTAAACCCTAAATCATCTTCCTCAAAACCCTTTTGCCTAAACCCGACTCCGATCCAAACCAACAACCTTTTGATCTTTAAACCCCAACCCATTAAAATCTAAATTACATTATCAAAAAGGTGGGATTAATGGATTCAAATGCCCCAAATACTCAAATTGAAACATTGAACAAAACCCTAAACAAAAATTAATTTCGATGATGGGAAAATTGTCACAAAATTGCATAAGGGTAAAAATGATATTGTATTGATGACAAACCGGATAAAATCAAAAACCCGGTTGACAAAGTCTCAAATCAACAAAGAAGACTACAAAGTCGGGCAAATTGGTTCATAATTTTCTACAAAGGAGGAGCGAGCCAACGACCCCACAATCGATCGTGTGTTTCTAAATCCTCTTCTCATTCTAATTGTTAATTATGTCGATTAAATTCTTAACATGGAATGTGAGGGGTATTGCTAATCCGGTAGCCAACGCCATTTGCATGCATTAATTTCTCGTCATAAATCGCCTTTTGTTGCGCTTTTAGAACCTATGACTTTTGCTTCGAGTTTAGTTTCTATTGTCGAGATTTGGCTTTGATGATGGCTTATCTAATTGTTCTAATCATATCCGGATTATGTCTCACGCTTCAATTACATTTTGACATTCTTGTTGATCATGCACAATTATTACATTGTAGGTTGACATCCGCTTTTTGCCTCAATTTATTTATTTGACTTTTGTGTATGCTAAATGTGATAGAGTAGCTAGATATGTTTTGTGGGATACCTTGCGTGAGATTGCGATTAGTATGGAGGGGTTACCCTGGCTTGTTAGTGGTGACTTTAACATTTTTTTGCATGATCACGAGAGGATTGGTGGTACTTCCGATAGGTCCGATGAGATGCTAGATTTTGCCTATATGATTGGATTGTGAGTTATTTGATGCGGGGTGTGAGGGGTCTATCTTTACGTGGGCTAGAGGTGGGCTTCGTGGAGAGGCTTGATAGGGCTTTTGTATAATGAACACGGGCCGATATGTTTACTTCTTTTCGTTGTTACGCATTTATCTCGTGGTTCGCCCGATCATGCTCCTTTACTCATATCTTGTCGGGTTTTTGTACCGCATGTGCCCTTGCTTCTTCTTTCCGATTTCAAAGATATGTGGATACGCCACCATACTTTTTTTGCAAAGTTGTCAAGGAAGCATGGGGGCATCCACATCGGGTTGTTTTGAATGAGGAGCTTGCAAAGACAAGTTGAATAGGGTCAAAGCGCAGACTCAAGATTTGGAATCACCAGACGCTTGGTAATGTTTTTGATCGGATTAGATTGGCCGATGAGGCGCTTTCAGCTGCTGGCTCAGGCTATTTATGATAGTGATCCGCTCTCCGACTCATCGGGCCGAGTTACATCGTTGTGTGGCCGAGTACGAGCTTCGCTTGAAAATGGAGGAGGATTTTTGGCGCCGTAAAGTCGCAGCTTAGTTAGGTGGGCAATGAGGGGAGCGCAACACTAAGTTTTTCCACGGATTTGTTAAGCGAAGCGGTGTGTCGCGCTAGATCCACTGATTGACGATGATGGGGTGACGATCACACAGATTCTCGAGATTCGAAGTCGGCAGCTTCAGCTTCTTTTTCACCCTTATTGACTCGACTTGAGTATCCGACTCGCCGATGAGTTCTTTCCCGCTTCCCGATTCCGTTGATCTTGATGGACTTTGTGCTATGCCGACGGCTCAGAGGTTCGCGCGCGTGTGTTTGGGATTGATCCGTCTAGTGTTTCGGGCCGATGGATTCTCATCGTTGTTTTTTCAAAGATCTGCTGGGATTTCGTCGATCGATGTTGAGGATGCGGTGGTTGATTTTTTTCGGTAATCTCATGCCGCCCACGCTCACGCTACATCTTAGTTCTCATTCAAGGTTCTCACCCCGGGGGATCGAAGTTTTCGCCGATTAGCTGCGGTAACGTGATTTAATAAGATTATCTCAAGATTATGAACGAACGCGGTTGGTCTCGATTCTCGCTTTGATTGTGTCGCCAAATCAGAGTGGTTTCACACCCGGCCCGTGTCATCTCGATAACATATTGCTCGCAGCAGAGCTTATCCATGATATCGCCTTAGCCACGGATATTCCTAATGTGGTGATGAAGTCGATATGGCTAAAGCTTATGATAGGTGCAGCTGGGATTTCCTCAGATACAACTATGATTCACATGGGCTTCCCGCTCGTGGATTGATATGGTTGGCGCTTGATTGAGCATCGGGCTTTTCTCGTCTCTGGTTAATGGTATCCCTTCTCGATATTTTCCTTCGACTCGGGATCGCAGGGGATCTCTATCTCCCCGCTTTGTTTGTTCTCGCGGCGGAGTATTTATCCCGAGGATTGATTCCACTATTAGCCGACACCGAGATATGATTTATCGGACGCGACGACGAGGTTTTCCTGACGATCCGCCTATGCCGATGATGTGGTTATCTTCACTAGTATGCCTCGAGGATGGTTTGGTCACGTTGAGACACTTTTTGGAGCACTATTCTCGCTACTTCGGGGCACCGGGTCAAGGTACGTAAGAGTAGTTTTTTTGGCCCCACGTTACATTGACGGGTGGGAGCACATGGTGCACGAGCCGATCCGCTTTCGGCCCCGCGATGACTTGCCGATGACTTATTTGGGGGTGTCCTTTGTTCAAGGGGCAAATGACGAAAAGAGCTCTTCCTCCCCGTGATTCGAGGATGTTGATAGAGTTGCGGGTGGTCGACGGCACTGGCCCTTTGGTGGTAGGCTTGCTCTTATTCGAGCACGCTAATGGCCACTCCGCTGCATATTCTTCGTGTCATGCACCGCCAAAGACAGCTTCTTCATCGCTTGAGCAGATCATGGCTAGATTCTTCGGGGCTCCTACGCGGGATGTAAGAAGACTCACCGGATTAGTTGGGATGATCCGCCACCCTATTTCTCGAGGGTGGTTTGGGGTTGCGCCGACTTTTCTCGATATTGCCGACGCCTTCGCCATAAGTTGTGGTGGAGGTTACGTGAGGGTCATTCTCTTTGGGCCCATTTCCCGATCGCAAAGATTGTTACAATGGGCTTTTCTCTCCTCAGAGCCCCCTCAGAACACATAATGATAGTCATCGTGGAGGCGTTTGTTTGAGGCGGGTCGGTATTCGGGCCCAGGAGCGGATTTTTTTGGTCTATTTGCAAAGTGGTAGCCGGGTCAGTCAGCCTTTCGGGATGATATTTCGCTTGACACAAAGCCGCTTATGGATCATTGTTTTGATCGACCTTTGGGGACACACATGACAGCTTGATTGGTTTATTCGCGATGGTGAGTGGGATCGGATAGATTGCATCAGTCTTGGTTTCCGGGGATGTGGGCTTCCCGAGAGTCTCATTGAGGATATATCGGGGTTCCGATTCTCGGGGTCCGAGGATATCATGCGGTGGATGTTTACCTCTCACGGTGGGTTCTCTATGTCTTCTCGCTTGGGATTCTCTCCGGGTAGAAATGCTCGTAACCTTTTGATGGTGCCATTTGGAACGATGCTCTTATCCCTACTATCTCCATATATTTCTTTGGCGCGCTCCTTCGTAATCGTCTTCCCGTGGATATCAAGCTCCGTGCACGTGGCACTTCCTCCTTGCCTCACGTTGTCGGGTGTTGCTTGAATAATCCACACTCTTCTCCTCAGTCGAATCTATCCCTCACCTCTTTTTGATGAATGATATTGTTCAGTCCGTGTGGAATCACTTTTTCTTCCTTGGTTTGACACTACACTTCCACACACCACCGATATGATATTGTTCCTTTCATTTTGGAGGAACCGCACACACGGATCACACACGAGGCACTTGAGTTTCTTGGTTCCCCGCTTGATTTTATGGTTTGTCCTGGACGGAAAGGAATAGTGTCAAGCATCGACAAATTCCTTTCGCATCTCACATTATTTGGCGTGTGGAGCGTATCTCCGATCCTTGTTTCGTGTCGGCGCCTCGAACCCATCGATTGGTCCGGATGCTTCCCTACCGTTTTTTTGCAGGGGAGTGCTCCACCACAGTTCCACGCAGCCGAGGATGGTGATTTGGCGAGCTCCTCCTCCATCGATCAAGTCGAACACGGATGGTTCGCTTGATCCAGGCACATTGATTGTCGGGCGGAGGGGATTGATACGGATCATTTGGGCGACTTATGTTGGCATTTCACGCTTCCTTCCAGGTGTCTAGCTTTCATGCCGAGCTACTAGCGCTTGAGATGGGATTGCGGCATGCCCGACGCTTCTCACTTCAGATTTGGATCGAGTTCGACGCACGCATGGGTGGTCACCACGATCACTCGTGGCCTGGCTCTTGGCAGTGTTCAAGATACCCCGATTCGCATTCGAACATGTTGAGGGACCTCAAGATTCGATTTCACATACACAGAGAGGGGAATCGACCAACAGATCACCTAGGGAGTTGGGAGTCGCCGCTCTGGGCAAATTTTTGTTGATGAGGGCACGGCCTCTCACCACCTCCTAGCGCTCATTCGGATGGACCACTGGGATATCCGAGCTTCGATTTTCATAGATCATTGGTTCTCTTGTATTCTTTTTTAGATTTTATTTTAGATTCTCATATGATGTCGAGTGATAGATACTTTGTTTTTTTTGATTCACTTGTTATTTGATTTTTCCCGCCTTTATATGGGCACACATTGTATGATACTTTGTTTATTTGATATACGTAGGGATCACGCTCAATCCCCCCCCCCGGTGTTGTTATTTAAACCCTAAACCCTAAAAAAAAACCCTAAACCCTAAACCCTAAACCCTAAACCCTAAACCCTAAACCCTAAACCCTAAAACCCTAAACCCTAAACCCTAAACCCTAAACCCTAAAAACTTTGTTTAAATTTAAACCCTAAACCCTAAACCCTAAACCCTAAAACCCTAAACCCTAAACCCTAAACCCTAAAAATTAAAAACCCTAAACCCTAAACCCTAAAACCCTAAAAACCCTAAACCCTAAACTAAACCCTAAACCCTAAAAAAAACCCTAAACCCTAACCGAGGGGGCAAAACCCTAAACCCCTAAAAACTCTAAAAACCTAAAAACCTAAACACACTTTTTTCTCAGGGGGCAAAATGCTCTCCCTCTCTCACACACAAGCACACATTTTTTTTTTCACACACACATACATTCTTCACGTTTGGGTCATTTTTCACACGGATTGTTCAAGAAATTTATCAACTGAGGGAGTTTTAGATTATTTTTTTTTTTTTAATCTTTTTTGTTTTTTTTTTTTTTTTTTCACCATTTTTTTTTTTTTCTTTTTCTTTTTTTTTTTTGTCCAGTGTTTTTTCCCGCCTTCTATGGCGATTTTAGTTCATGTCCGCCGAATGCCAAACCCCAAAGCTTGGGTCATATGCAAATGTGATCGCTTCATCTTCTCATCAATCCAACCTTCCTTTGATCCCAAGAGAATCGCTCCAATTGGCACTTACAATGAAAAAGATGGAAAGAAGTTTCGGGGCTTTTTTCTTTCTGAGAATGATCGCCTTGCAAAGATCTTGGAAGCTAACCTTGATTGGAAAATTTTCATTCGCGATCCCTCACCCCAAAGGAATTGATTCCGGTTATCTTCGTTGAATTTGAAGGGGCCATACTCCTCGAGCTTTGCAAATCCTTCTCATATTATAATCAAATTACATTTTGAGAGGATTTTAATAAGTTATGGATGGGCACTCTTTGGTCATTGGGGATCGCCGACGCGTGTGTTCAAGTGGACACCTTCATTTAATCCGAAAATGGAAGCCCCTCTCTTGCACACTGTTTGGATTCGCTTTCCGGTTTGCCCATTCATTTTTTTGATCATAATGCTCTATTTGCTATCGCAAGATGATTATAGGTACGCCTTCTTCAAGTGGACTCCGATGACAAAGATCTCGATCTCGATTATCCATGGCACGGGTTTGTGTTGAATCGACTTATTCAAGGAGAGAAATTGAAGAGATTATTCGAGTTCGATGATACTTCACACACTCAAAAGATTATTTATGAACGGATTTCGGATTATTGTAATTCATTGCAAGCATATTGGACACTTTTGAGGGATGCTACATGAATGGGAAGATTAACCGCCCACCACCACCACCGTTAGGCGCCCAACACCACAATAGGCGCCCAACACCGATCGATGCGGTTTACGTTGGATTCGAATTGAAGGGGTTAAGTGGTAATATGGAAAGTCAAGGGGTACAATGGATAATACTAAGATTTTCGTGACGTAAAACCCTAATCCTCCTCGGGGTGCTCAAAAAGTTGTTGCTCAAAATCTAGGATTGGATAAAGGAGGTCAAAAAGAAAGGACCAAGAGAAACGGGATTGGTTTCTAAAGAGTTTCTAAAATTAGCAAAGAATTCAAAACATACCTATTTTGAAGATAATCACTCAAATGTTGAAGGCTCTAGCACTAATCGATTTTCGAGCTTTTGAAAATGATGTTTTTCACCATTGGATACATTGTCACTATTAATCAAAGGTCAAGATCATATTAATGATTTACATTTGGACGATCAAAGTTGATTCCATTATTGTGGAAAAAAAATCTCACTATGATGGACGACAATCCGTGGCATTTGAAGCGCGGTAAAAATATATGGGATTCCCATAAAAAATCCCATTATTTTTTCTAATAAATATGACAAATTGGCGGAAAATTGACAAATGTTAATGGGCGGAATACATATCACTCTTGGAACGGTCAAATTTTCGAAAATGGAGCTATTATCGCTTTTTCGAGTTAGTGGAACTCTTGAGTGTCTCAATCATTTTCTCCAACTTTTTTTTTTTTGAGAAGAATAAAAAACATCATGGCCTCAATTAAAAATCCCAAAAGCAATACATGCTTTTGAGGAGACTCTAAGGCCACAATTTGAGGAATGTCCTGATGTTTTTTTCTCTAAAGTTGCAAATGGTTCATTCTTCTCATTTCAAATAATATTCCTATTAGGCCTCAAATTTTACAAAGAGAATATGGAAATAATTTGGGACATAATCGATCCTCTTCACCCTTTGAATTTGAATATGGTGAAATAGTGGGTGACAACATTATTAACGGCCCTTTTTTTATAATGGAATTCATTCCAGTGTTTTTTGCTTTGAAATTCAAAAAGGGATAATTTTGGCACATTTCCTAATAAAATTCCCCCTGGTTTTTCGAAACATGCAAAGAACATTGGAAGGATTTATTAGCCATCTTGATACTAATGGGAATTTGGGTGGCCCACACACCACTAAACCTTCACCATGCTCAAAAGGTAGAAAATATTCCCAAAGCAAGTGGGCTCCATGGAATTCGACACTCAAAAAAACAAAATTCCTCCAAAGTCCACACCACAAATCTCTTCCCCCAACCTCCACAACCTCGACCCCAAGGTGGTGGGCCCAGGGCTTGATTTTTTTTTTTGTTTTTGTTTAACCCATCAACCATATCACCTTCATTTGGCCCCACCAAACACCACCCATCCTCTTTCCTCCATCCCCCAATGTCCAGGTGTGAGTGAGCCATGATGACTTTGACATCTTTCAATTCACTTTTCAATTGATTTCACATTCCCTTAATGGGTCCCACGCCCACTTTTCTCACGCAAAATAGTGGAAAATGCTCAAAGAAACATTTTGATTTTGACAAAATCAATACTATGGTCCAAACAACTTTTCCTCTACATGTGTGCAACCACATGCCAAGGATGTGGGCCTTGATGTTTTTGTCTCCCTTTTGACCAATTCAACACTAACTTCATCTTGGACCCACCAAACAACCACCTCAATCTTTCGCTAATTCGCCTAATATGGACCTGCAAGATGGTGGATCAAATGAGATGTTGGGCCAAATTTTGTGGCCTTAATGAGGCCCATTTTTTCTCAAAGCACCCGCCCAGCCTTCTCTCTTCCATATGCCATTGGGTCCGAGTCCAACCCCTCACACACCCTTTGACCCAACCATCCTCTCTCAAAGCCCAAAACAATTGGTTGCTCAAGTCCACTCCATTGAGTCAGCATGCGCTCTTTATCCCATTTTGTTGATTCCGACCCATCCTACCAACAACCTTTGATTCCGCCCATTGGCAATTTTGTTACATTATCAAAGAAGTGGGATTAATTGATTCAAATGCCCAAAAAAATTGAGACCACTTGAACAGCTGACACAAAATTAATTTTTGATGATGGGAAAAAATGACACACAAAATTGCATAAGGGTAAAAAAATTGTGCATATGATGGAAATCGGATAAAATCAAAAATCCGGGGTTGACAAAGTCTCAAATCGACAAAGAAGACTACAAAGTCGGGCAAATTGGTTCATAATTTTCTACAAAGGAGGAGCGAGCCAACGACCCCACAATCGATTAGGTGTTTCTAAATCCTCTTCTCATTCTACTTGTTAATTATGTCGATTAAATTCTTAACGTGGAATGTGAGGGGTATTGCTAATCCGGTAGCCAACGCCATTTGCATGCTCTTATTAATCGTCATAAATTGCCTTTTGTTGCGCTTTTAGAACCTATGACTTTGCCGAGTTTAGTTTCTATTGTCGAGATTTGGCTTTGATAATGGCTTATCTAATTGTTCTAATCATATTTGGATTTATGTCACGCTTCATTTACATTTTGACATTCTTGTTGATCATGCACAATTATTACATTGTAGGTTGACATCCGCTTTGTTGCCTCACTATTTATTTGACTTTTGTGTATGCTAAATGTGATAGAGTAGCTAGATATGTTTTGTGGGATAAGTTGCGTGAGATTGCGATTAGTATGGAGGGGTTACCCTGGCTTGTTAGTGGTGATTTTAACATTTTTTTGCATGATCACGAGAGGATTGGTGGTACTTCCGATAGGTCCGATGAGATGTTAGATTTTGCTTATATGATTGCGGATTGTGAGTTATTTGATGCGGGTGTGAGGGGTCTATCTTTACGTTGGCTAGAGGTGGGCTTCAGGAGAGACTTGATAGGGCTTTGTATAATGAACACCGGGCCGATATGTTTACTTTTTCGTTGTTACGCATTTATCTCGTGGTTCGCCCGATCATGCTCCTTTACTCATATCTTTGGGCTTTGTACCGCATGTGCCTTGCTTCTTCTTTCCGATTTCAAAGATATGTGGATACGCCACCATACTTTTTGCAGGTTGTCAAGAAGCATGGGGACATCCCATCGTTGTTTTGGAATGAGGAGCTTGCAAAGACAAGTTGAAATAGGTCAAACGAGACTCAAGATTTGGAATCACCAGACGCTTGGTAATGTTTTTGATCGGATTAGATTGGCCGATGAGGCAATTTCAGCTGGCTCGTGCTATTTATGATAGTGATCCTATCTCCCACTCATCGGGCTGAGCTACATCGTTGTGTGGCTGAGTACGAGCTTCGTTTGAAAATGGAGGAGGATTTTTGGCGCCAGAAAGCTGCAGTTAAGTGGGCAGTCGAGGGGGAGCGCAACACTAAGTTTTTCCATGGATTTGTTAAGAAGGTGTGTCGCGCTAGATCCACTCGATTGACGATGATGGGGTGACGATCACACAGATTCTCGAGATTCGAAAGTCGGCAGTTCGCTTCTTTCAAATCCTTATTGACTCCGACTGAGTATCCGACTCCCTCGCGTGATGAGTTCTTTCCCGCTTCCCGATTCCGTTGATCTTGATGGACTTTGTGCTATGCCGACGGCTAAGGAGGTTCGCGATGCGGTGTTTGGGATTGATCCGTCTAGTGTTTTGGGGCCGATGGATTCTCATCGTTGTTTTTTCAAAGATCTGTTGGGATTTCGTCCAGATCGGATGTTGAGGATGCGGTGGTTGACTTTTTTTTCGGTAATCTCATGCCGCCCACGTTCACGGCTACATCTATAGTTCTCATTCAAGGTTCTCACCCGGAAGTGGATCGAAGTTTCGCCGATTAGCCTGCGGTAACGTGACGAATAAGATTATCTCAAGATTATGAACGCGCGGTTGGTCTCGATTCTCGCCTTTGATTGTGTCGCCGAATCGAGTGGTTTCACACCCGGCCGTGTCATCTCGGATAACATATTGCTCGCGCAGAGCTTATCCATGATATCACTTAGCCACGGATATTCCTAATGTGGTGATGAAGTCGATATGGCTAAAGCTTATGATAGGGTGCAGTGGGATTTCTTGTATACGCCTATGATTCACATGGGCTTCCCCGCTCGTGGATTGATATGGTTGGCAGTTGTATTGAGCATTGTGGCTTTCTCTGTCCTGGTTAATGGTATCCCTTCCGATATTTTCCTTCGACTGGGATCGCGGGCAGGGGATCTCTATCTCCCGCCTTGTTTGTTCTCGCGGCGGAGTATTTATCCCGGGGATTGATTCCACTATTAGACGACACCGAGATATGATTTATCTGACGCGACGTGGTTTTCCGTGACGATCCGCCTATGCCGATGATGATGGTTATCTTCACTAGTATGCCTCGAGGATGGTTTGGTCACGTTGAGACACTTTTCGAGCACTATTCTCGCTACTTCTAGGCACCGGGTCGTGTGTACGTAAGAGTAGTTTCTTTTTCGCCCCACGTTACATTGACGGGTGTGGGAGCACATGGTGCATGAGCGACGGCTTCGGTCCGCTGGATGACTTGCCGATGACTTATTTGGGTGTCCCTTTGTTCAAAGCGGGCAAATGACGAAAAGAGCTCTTCCTCCCCGTTATTTAGAGGATGTTGGATAGAGTTGCGGGGTGGTCGACGGCACTGGCCCTTTGGTGGTAGGCTTGCTCTTATCCGAGCACGCTAATGGCAACTCCGTTGCATATTCTTTCAGTCATGCAGCCGCCAAAGACAGCTTCTTCATCACTTGAGCAGATCATGGCTAGATTCTTCTGGGGCTCCTACGCGATGAAGAAGACTCACCGGATTAGTTGGGATGATATCCGCCACCCTATTTCTCGAGGGGTGGTTTGGGGTTGCGCCGACTTTCTCGATATTGCCGACGCCCCGCCATAAGCTGTGGTGGAGGTTACGTGAGGGCCATTTCTTTGGGCCCATTCTTGATCGCAAAAGATCGTTATAATGGGCTTTTGTCTCCTGTAGAGCCCTCAGAACACAAAATGATAGTCATCAGTGGAGGCACTTGAGGCGGGTCGGTATTCGGGCCCAGGAGCGGATTTTTTTGGTCTATTTGCAAGTGGTAGTCGGTTTCCGGGATGATATTTGGCTTGGGCACAAAGCCGCTATGGATCATTGTTTGATCGCCATTGGGTCATATGACGGTGCTTGATTGTTTATTCGCGATGGTGAGTGGGATCGCGATAGATTGCACCAGGTCTTGGTCTCCGGATGTGGGCTTCCCGAGAGTCTCATTGAGGATATATCCGGGTTCCGATTCTCACGGGTCCGAGGATATCATGCGGTGGATGTTTACCTCTCATGGTGGTTCTCTATGTCTTCTCGCTTGGGATTCTCTCCGGGGTAGAAATGCTCGTAACCTTCTCGATGGTGCCATTTGGAACGATGCTCTTATCCCTACTATCTCTATATTCCTTTCGCGCTCCTTCTTCGAATCGCTTCCCCGTGGATATCAAGCTTCGTGCACGTGGCACTTCCTTGCCTCACGTTGCTGGTGTTGCTTGAATAATCCACATTCATCTCCTCAGTCGAATCTATCCTCACCTCTTTTTGATGAATGATATCTTTGTTCATCCGTGTGGAATCACTTTTTCCTTGGTTTGACACTACACTTCCACACACCATTAATATGATATTGTTCTTTCATTTTGGAGGAACCGCACACACGGATCACACACGAGGCACTTGAGTTTCTTGGTTCCCGCTTGATTTTATGGTTTGTCTCTGGATGGAAAGGAATAGTGTCAAGCATCGACAAATTCCTTTCTTGGCATCTCACATTATTTGGCAGGTGGAGCGGTATCTTTGGATCCTTGTTTTAGGTCGGCGCCTCGAACCCATCGATTGGTCCGGATGCTTCCCTACCGTTGGTTTTTTGCAGGGGAGTGCCCACCACACAGTTCCACGCAGCCGAGGATTGTGATTTGGCGAGCCCCTCGCCCTCTCCTCGATCAAGCCGAACACGGATGGCTCGTTTGATCCAGGCACATTGATACCGGGCGGAGGGGATTGATACGGGATCATTTGGGCAGACTTATGTTGGCGTTTCACAGTTCCTTCCAGGCGGTGTCTAGCTTTCATGCCGAGCTACTAGCGCTTGAGATGGGATTGCGGCATGCCCGACAGTTCTCACTTCAGATTTGGATCGAGTTGGACGCGCGGCGGTGGTCACCATGATCACTTCGTGGCCTGGCTCTTGCGCAGTTCAAGATACATTGACCCGCATTCGAACATGTTGAGGACCTTCGCATTCGATTTCCCACATACACAGAGAGGGGAATCGACCACAGATCACCTAGCGAGCTTTGGGAGCGGCCGCCTTGGCAATCATTTTGTTGATGAGGGCACGGCTTCTCACCACCTCCTTGCGCTCATTCGGATGGACCAGCTGGGATATCCGAGCTTCAGATTTTCATAGATCATTGGCTCTCCTAGTATTTTTTAGATACTCATTACAATAGTCTTTCTAGATATCGTAGTGATAGATTGTTTGTTGTTTTTGATTTTTCCCGCCATAACGGGACATGACATTGTATGATACTTTGATTATTTATCTACAGTAGGATCACGCTCAATCCCCCCCTCCGGGATTTTGAAAAAAAAAACCCTAAACCCTAAACCCTAAACCCCGGGGTAAATTTTTTAAAAAAAAACCCTAAACCCTAAACCCTAAACCCTAAACCCTAAACCCTAAACCCTAAACCCTAAACCCTAAACCCTAAACCCTAAACCCTAAACCCTAAACCCTAAACCCTAAACCCTAAACCCTAAACCCTAAACCCTAAACCCTAAACCAAAACCCTAAACCCTAAACCCTAAACACCAAACCAAACCAAAAAACTGAGGGGGCAAAAATGCTCTGGCCTCTCTCACACACCAGCACACATTTTTTTCACACACACATACACTGTTCTTCACGTTTTGGGCCGAATTCACACGGATTGTTCAAGAAATTTATCAATCTAAGGGAGTTTTAGATTCTTTTTTGTTGTTCTTTTGATCTTTTGCTTTCTTCTTCGTTTTTCTTTTTAATCTGTTCTTGTCTTTTTTATTTTGTCCAGGTTTTTTCCGCCTTCTATGGCGAATTCCGGTTCTACTCCGCCGGAATACCCAACTCCGAAGCAGGCGTCATATGCAAATGTGACTGCTTCATCTTCTCATCAATCCAACCTCCCCTTTGATCCCAAGAGAATCGTTCCAATTGGCACTTACAATGAAAAAGATGGAAAGAAGGTTCTTGGCTTTTCTTCTTCGGAGAATGATCGCCTTGCAGCGTCATGGAAGCTAACCTTGATTGGAAAATTTTCATTCGCGATCCCGCACCCCAAAGGAATTGATTCCGGGCTATCTTCGTTGAAATTGAAGGGGCCATACTCCTGGAGCTTTGCAAACCCCTCTCATATTATAATCAAATTACAGCTTGAGGAGGATTTTAATATGCTATGGATGGGCACTCTTTGGTCGTTGGGGATCGCCCGACGCGTGTGTTCAAGTGGACACCTTCATTTAATCCGAGAACAAGCCCATCTTGCACTGTTTGGATTCGCTCTCACGGGTTTGCCCATTCATTTTTTTGATCATAATGCTCTATTTGCTATCGGCATGATTATTATAGGTACGCCTCTTCAAGTGGACTCCCGACAAAGATCTCGATCTCGATTATCTATGGCACGGGTTTGTGTCGAACTAAACTTATTGAAGGAGAGAATGGAAGAGCTTGTTCTTGAGTTCGATGATACTCACACACACTCAAAAGATAATTTATGAACGAATTCCGGACTATTGTAATTATTGCAAGCATATTGACACTCTATTGAGGGTTGCTACATGAATGGGAAGAGAACCCGTCCACCACCATTGTTAGGCGCCCAACACCCAAAGCAGGTTTCGATGGATACAACTCGAAGGGGTTAAGTGGTAATATGGAAAAGACAAGGGGCACAATCGAGAATTCTAAGATTTTCGTGACGTAAAACCCTAATCCTCCCGGGTGCCCAAGAATCGCCTATTGCTCAAAATCGAGTGGACACGGATAAAAAAAAAAGCACCAAGAGAATCGGGATTGGTCTCTAAGGAGTTTCTAAAATCAGCAAAGAAGTCAAAACATACCTATTTTGATGATAATCACTCAAATGTCAAGGCTCTAGCACTAATCGATTTTCGAGCTTGAAAATAATGTTTTTCAGCCATTGGATACATTGTCACAATTAACCAAGGGCTCGGATCATATTAATGACTTACATTTGGATGATCGGTTGATACTATTATCTTGTGGATAAAAAATGGCGGGTGATGGGTCGTTGTGGCGCTTGCTAAAAACGAGGTTATGGCGGATAACGAGAAACCCCATTAATTTGGGCGACAACTCGTGCTTAAAGGATTGAAAACATAGAATGGAGCCCCATTATTCTTTCTTTTAATAAGGAGAATCGCATTAAGAAGGAAGGCGTCTTTGAACGGTCCGGATGGCCTTGAAAATGGAGTCATCATTCCCCCCGTTAATGCACCTCCTACGTGTCTCAACTGTTCTATTCTAATCTGTCCTCTTCTCGGTTTTTATAAACCCACGCCCGCCTTCTTTTAGGTGTAGCACATGCTGGTGATGAGACTTTTCAAGCCACTATGGAATGTCAGTTGGCCCCACCTTCTTTAATTTCACGCATGGTTCATTCTTCTGATCCTATTGGGCCACAAACCTTGTCTGGTAATTTGGATTGTATTGAGATTAACCGCCCCTCTTCTCTGAATTTTCGTATACGAGACGGGGCAGCTGGCGTGCCTTTATAGGATATATGTGGCGCACGCTCCCAAAATATACCCACTGCTCTTTCGAAACCTTCAACACCTTTGGAGGATTTCAATGACCAATTTGATAAAATTGGAATTTTGCATGGGCCCATCACTATTCCTTTCCATGGAAAAAAGGTTGCAGATGACCACCATACTTTGATCTTTGACAAAAGCAACATAATTGGTTCCATTCCTTTCCACTACTCACGTGTAGCGCCCATTAAGGATGTGGGGCCTGATGTTTTTTGTCTCCCATCCATGCTACAAAAGTGGGAGATGACTACAACTTTATTAATGGGCCAAATTCTCTTTCCTCATCATCACCATGTGCAACGCCTACTTGTGGAGTGGGCCCAGGCGAATTTTTGCTCTCTTTGACTCATTCTTCTTATAATTCTAGCTTGGCCCCACCACACAACCATTCCTCTTCACCATCCGTCCACACTCTGGCGCTAATTGTCCCCTTAATGGGACTCCACGTGGGCCCACGCCCATTTCTCCACAAAAGGAAAATGATTCCCTCCAGCACACCTTGGAATTTGACACACAAAACAAGATTGGCCCACACCCCTCTCTTTCCTCATGCGTCGCGGTACCCAAGGCAGTGGGCCCAGATGCTTTTTTGCTTTCTTTGACTCATTCATCTCATAATGCAAGCTTGGCCCCACCACACAACCAATCCTCTGCCCCATCCGTCCACAACCTGGCGCCACTACCTCATTTGAGCTTTAATTATTCCCTTAATGGGATTCCAAGTGGGCCCACGCCTATATCTCCACAAAAGGAAGTTGATTCCCTCCAGCACACCTTGGCATTTGACACAATATACAAGAATGGCCCATCCCCCTTTCTCGCCTCTTGTGCCACGGTTCCCAAGGATTCGGGCTTTGATGTTTGTTTTTCCCCCTTGCAAATACCAGCACATAACCCCATCTTGGACCCACCACACCACCCCCACCACGATCTTCTTGATTCGCCCCAAAATGGACGACGCCGGATCTTATTTGTTGGGCCATCCTTGTGGCCTTAATGAGGCCCAAGTATTTTCTAGCACTCGCCCGATCCTCCTCTTTCGCCTTTCGATCCGAGTCCAGCTCCCTCACACCTTCTTCTCGGCCCACCATCACCCCAGCCCAAACATGTTGGTCGCCCAAGCCCACTCCATTGCATCATCTTCTTTTCGCCTCCCCGGTGCCTTTCCTTCTGATCCAGCCCAACAATCTTTGGATCCTGCCCCATTGGCAACTGTTTACATTATACAGGAGGTGGGATTAATGGATTCTATTGGCCCAAATACAATTGAAGAGCACCCGAATAGTGACGCCAATTTCAACGGCTCGGATGATAGGAAAATTGTCACAAAATCGCATAAGGGTAAAAATGATATTGGTGTTGATCAGTCGGATAAAATCAAAAAATCCGGGGTTGACAAAGTCTCGAAATCGACAAAGAAGACTACAAAGTCGGGCAAATTGGTTCATAATTTTCTCTACAAAGGAGGAGCGAGCCAACGACCCCACAATCGATCAGGTGTTTCTAAATCCTCTTCTCATTCTAATTGTTAATTATGTCGATTAAATTCTTAACATGGAATGTGAGGGGTATTGCTAATCCGGGTAGCCAACGTCATTTACATGCGTTAATTTCTCGTGATAAATTGCCTTTTGTTGCGCTTTTAGAACCTATGGCTTTGAGGATGGCTTATCTAATTGTTCTAATCATATATGGATTATGTATGCTGCTCAATTACATTTTGACATTCTTGTTGATCATGCACAACTATTACATTGTAGGTTGACATCTGCTTTGTTGCCTCAGCCTATTTATTTGACTTTTGTGTATGCTAAATGTGATAGAGTAGCTAGATATGTTTTGTGGGATACCTTGCGTGAGATTGCGATTAGCATGGAGGGGTTACCCTGGCTTGTTAGTGGTGACTTTAACATTTTTTTGCATGATCACGAGAGGATTGGTGGTACTTCTGATAGGTCTGATGAGATGCTAGATTTTGCCTATATGATTGCGGATTGTGAGTTATTTGATGCGGGGTGTGAGGGGTCTATATTTACGTGGGCTAGAGGTGGGCTTCAGGAGAGGCTTGATAGGGCTTTGTATAATGAACACTGGGTGGATATGTTTACTTATTCTGTTGTTACGCATCTATCTCGTGTTCGCTCTGATCATGCTCCTTTACTCATATCTTGCCGGTTTTGTACCGCACGCCCCGCTTCTTCTTTCCGATTTCAAAGATATGTGGATACGTCACCATAATTTTTGCAGGTTGTCAAGGAAGTATGGGGGCATCCCACTGGTTGTTTTGGAATGAGGAGCTTGCAGCACAAGTTGAATAGGGTCAAACGCAGACTCAAAATTTGGAATCACCAGACGTTTGGTAATGTTTTTGATCAGATTAGATTGGCTGATGAGGCAGTTTCAGTGGCTCAGGCTGTTTATGATAGTGATCCATCTCCGATGCATCGGGCTGAGCTACATCATTGTGTGGCTGAGTACGAGCTTCGTTTGAAAATGGAGAAGGATTTTTGGCGCCAGAAAGTTGCAGTTAGGTGGGCAGTCGAGGGGGAGCGCAACACTAAGTTTTTCCACGGATTTGTTAATCAGAAGCGGTGTCGCGCTAGGATCCACTCGATTGATGATGATGGGGTGACGATCACACAGGATTCAGAGATTCAGAAGTCGGCAGTTTAGTTCTTTCAGTCCTTATTGACTTCTGATCTGGAGTATCTGACTCCCCCTGTAGATGAGTTCTTTCCCCGACTTCCGAATTCCGTTGATTTTGATGGACTTTGTGCTATGCCGACGGCTAAGGAGGTTTACGATGCGGTGTTTGGGATTGATACGTCTAGTGTTTTGGGGCCGGATGGATTCTCATCGTTGTTTTTTCAGCACTGTTGGGATTTCATCAGACCGGATGTTGAGGATGCGGTGGTTGATTTTTTCTCGGGTAATCTCATGCCGTCCACGTTCACGGCTACATCTATAGTTCTCATTCGAAGGTTCTCACCCTCGAAGTGGATCGAAGTTTCGCCGATTAGCTTTGCAACGTGACGAATAAGATTATTTCTAAGATTATGAACGCGGTTGGTCTCGATTCGCTTTGATTGTGTCATCAATCGAGTGGTTTCACACCGGTCGTGTCATCTCGGATAACATATTGCTCGCGCAGAGCTTATCCATGATATCGCCTTAGCCACGGATATTCCTAATGTGGTAATGAAGTCGATATGGCTAAAGCTTATGATAGGGTGCATGGGATTTCGTATACGACTATGATTCACATGGGCTTCCCCGCTCGGTGGATTGATATGGTTGGCGGTGTATTGAGCATCGCGCTTCTCTGTCCTGGTTAATGGTATCCTTTCGGATATTTTCTTTCGACTCGGGATCGCGGGGGGGATCCTCTATCTCCCGCTTTGTTTGTTCTCGCGGCGGAGTATTTATCCCGAGGATTGATTCCACTATTAGCCGACACCGAGATATGATTTATCGGACGCGATGAGGAGTTTTCCGTTGGACGATCCGCCTATCGATGATGTGGTTATCTTCACTAGGGCGTCTAAGGATGGTTTGGTCACGTTGAGACACTTTTTCGAGCACTATTCTCGCGCTACTTCGGGCGGTGGTCGATTGTACGTAAGAGTAGTTTTTTGGCCCCACGTTACATTGACGGGTGGGAGCACATGGTGCATGGAGCCGATCGGGCCGTCCCCGCGATGACTTGCCGATGACTTATTTGGGTGTCCCTTTGTTCAAGGGGCAAATGATGAAATAGCTCTTCCTCCCCGTGATTCGAGAGGATGTTGGATAGAGTTGCGGGGTGGTCACATCGGCACTGTCCTTTGGTGGTAGGCTTGCTCTTATTCGAGCACGCTAATGGCCACTCCGTTGCATATTCTTCAGTCATGCAGCCGCCAAAGACGCTTCTTCATCGATTGAGCAGATCATGGCTAGATTCTTTCGGGGCTCCTACGCGGGGGAGAAGAAGACTCACCGGATTAGTTGGGATGATATCGCCACCCTATTTCTCGAGGGTGGTTTGGGGTTGCGCCGACTTTTTCCGATATTGCCGACGCCTTGATTACATAAGTTGTGGTGGAGGTTACGTGAGGGTCATTCTCTTTGGGCCCAACCCCGATCGCAAATCTTTGTTACAATGGGCTTTTGTCTCCTGTAGAGCCCTCAGTGAACACATAATGATAGTCATCGGTGGAGGCGTTTGAGGCGGGTCGGTATTCGGGCCCAGGGCGGATTTTTTGGTCTATTTGCGGTGGTAGCTGGGGGCTCGAACCGGGATGATATTTGGCTTGGACACAGGCCGCTTGCGGATCATTGTTTGGATCGACCTTTGGGGCACATGACAGTTGATTGGTTTATTCGCGATGGTGAGTGGGATCGGGATAGATTGTATCAAGTCTTGGTTTCCAGATGTAGGCTTCCCGAGAGTCTCATTGAGGATATTTCTGGGGTTCCGATTCTGCTGGGGTCTGTGGATATCATGTAGTGGATGCTTACCTCTCACGGTGGGTTCTCTATGTCTTCTGCTTGGGATTCTCTCCAGGGTAGAAATGCTCAGAACCTTCTGCACGGTGCCATTTGGAACGATGCTCTCATTCCTACTATCTCCATATTCCTTTGGCGCCTCCTTCGTAATCGTCTTCCCGTGGATATCCAGCTCCAGGCACGTGGCACTTCCCTTGCCTCACGTTGCTGGTGTTGCTTGAATAATCCACATTCATCTCCTCGTCGAATCTATCCCTCACCTCTTTTTGATGAATGATATCTTTGTTCACCCGTGTGGAATCACTTTCTTCCTTGGTTTGACACTACACTTCCACACACCATTGATATGACATTGTTCCTTTCATTTTGGAGGAACCGCACACACGGATCACACACGAGGCACTTGAGTTTCTTGGTTCCCTGCTTGATTTTATGGTTTGTCTGGACGGAAAGGAATAGTGTCAAGCATCGACAAATTCCTTTCTTTGCATCCCACATTTTTTTGCAGGTGGAGCGGTATCTCGGATCCTTGTTTCGGTCGGCGTCTTAACCCATCGATTGGTCCGGATGCTTCCCTCTTTGTTGGCTTTTTGCGGGGAGTGCTCCACCACAGTTCCACGCAGCCGAGGATGGTGATTTGGCGAGCTCCTAAGCTCCATCAGATCAAGCTGAACACGGATGGTTCGTTTGATCCAGGCACATTGATTGCTGGCGGAGGGGGATTAATACGGGATCATTTGGGCAGACTTATGTTGGCGTTTCACAGTTCCTTCCAGGCGGTGTCTAGCTTTCATGCCGAGCTACTAGCGCTTGAGATGGGATTGCGGCATGCCCGACGTTCTCACTTGATTTGGATCGAGTTGGATCTTTGCGGCGGTGGTTACCACGATCACGTGGTGGCCTTGGCTCTTTGGCAGTTCAAGATACATTAACTCGCATTCGAACATGTTGAGGACCTTGATGATTCGATTTCCCACATACACAGAGAGGGGAATCGACCAGCAGATCACCTAGCGGCTTTGGGAGCGGCTGCCCTTGGCAGTCATATTGTTGATGAGGGCACGGCCTCTCCCCACCTCCTTGCGCTCATTCGGATGGACCACCGGGATATCCGAGCTTGATTTTCATAGATCATTGGTTCTCCTTGTATTTTTAGATTTTCATTATGATAGTGATAGGTCACTTGTTATTTGATTTTCTCCCGCCTTATACGGGCATGACATTGTATGACTCTTTGATTATTTGATATACAGGTAGGGGATCACGCCTCAATCCCCCACCCCCCGGGGTGTTATTTTGATTTAAAAAAAAACCTAAACCCTAAACCAAAACCCTACCAAAAAAAAACTTGGAGGGGGCAAAATGCTCTGCCCTCTCTCACACACTAGCACACACTTTTTTCACACACACATGCATTGTTCTTCACGTTTGAGCCGATTTTGCACGGATTGTTCAAGCATTCTTTCATTCTGAGGGAGTTTTAGATTCTGTTTTCATACCCTTTGTTTTTGTTTTTTCATTTTTTCTTTTTCTTTTCTTAATCTTTTTTTTAGGATTCCATTTTTTCTCAGGTTTCCACCGCCATTAATGGCGGATTTTAGTTCATGCCTGCCGGATTTCCAAACCCCAAAGCTTGGGTCATATGCAAATGTGACTGCTTCTTGCTCTAATCGCTCTAATCTTCCTTTTGATCCCAAGAGAGTCGTTCCACTTGGCACCCACCAGGTTAGAGATGGAAAGTAGGTTCTTGGTTTTTCTTCATCGGAGAATAATCGTCTTGCAGCGTCTTGGAAACTCACCTTGATTGGAAAATTTTCCTTCGCGATCCCTCACCCCAAAGGAATTGATTCGGATTCTCTGCGTTGAACTTGAAGGGCCATTCTCCTCGAGCTTTGCGAATCCTTCACATATTATCATCAAATTACTGACTTGAGGAGGACTTTAATAGGTTATAGATGGGTACTCTTTGGTCGTTGGGGGACTGCCCGATGCGTGTGTTCAAGTGGACACCTTCATTTAATCCGAAAACGGAAGCTCCTCTTGCGCCAGTCTGGATTCGTCTTCCGGGTTTGCCTATACATTTTTTCGATCATAATGCTCTTTTCGATATCAGCAATATTATAGGTACGCCTCTTCAAGTGGACTCTCTCACAGCCTCTCGGTCTCGATTATCTATGGCACGGGTTTGTATTGAACTGGACTTGTTAAAAGAAAGAATTGAAGAGATTCTGCTTGAGTTTGATGATACTTCACAGGTTCAAAAGATTATATATGAAAGGATTCCGGATTATTGTACGCATTGCAAGCATATTGGACACTCTGTTGAGGGATGCTACATGAATGGGAATGTAACTCGTCCACCACCACCTGTTAGGCGTCCTTCCACAATAGAAGGTTCTGATGGCTACGACTCCAAGGGGTTAAGTGGAAATATGGATAAGTCTAGGGGTGCTAAGGGTATTTTGAAGACTTCCGGGACAGAAAACCCTAATTCCTCTCGGGGTGCTAATAGAGTTGTTCCTCAAAATCAGGAATCGATAAAGGTCAATAAGAAAGGACCAAGAGAAACGGGATTGGTTTCTAAGGAGCTTCAAAAATTAGCCAAGCATTCAAACATACCTATTTTGAGGATAGTCTCTCATACGCAGAAGGATCCGACAATAATCGTTTTTTGAGTTTGGCTAATAGTGATGTTCAGACACCTGATACATTACCACAATTAATTAATGGCTCTGATCAGGGTTTTGTTTCTCACGTGGACGATCGGACGGACTCTATTATTGTGGAAAATAAACCAGTTGGCGACGTGGCATTTGCTGGAAACGAGTGTATGACAACTGTCAGAAATCCCAATATAATGGGCGACAACTCGTGCTTGATTATAAGTCTTGAGATTGCAGCCACTATTCCATCTGATGTTAATGGATCTCCGAAGTGTATCGCACATTTCAATCCTCCTTTGTCTTCTTTTGAGAAGAATATACATACGCATGGGATTTCTGATAAGACTTTAAGGGCCACTAATTTTTGTTCCATGGGTCCACCCTTTTTTAATAATAATCAGGCTCACGGTTCTTATTTGGAAAATTCTCCGTTTAGACCTCAAAATTCGCCTGATAATATGGATGTGTCAGCACGCGTGATAAAGGGGGATAATTGTGGTGCATTATCTGTCAATATTCCCCATGAAATTGCGAAACCAGAACCCATTTGAAGAGTTACATTGGTCAACTTTGCTCTAATGGGAATTTGGGTCCCACTGATACAACTTTTAATGCTACAAAGATGGGAGATGACAACAACTTTATTAAAGGGACAAATTCTCTTTCATCCTCATCACCATTGGAGTCGTCCACTTGTGGAGTGGGCCCAAGTGCTTTTTTGCTTTCTTTGACTCATTCATCTCATAATGCTTGCTTGGCCCCACCACACAACCAATCCTCTACTCCATCCGTCCACAACCTGGCGCCACATGATCACTTGAGCTTTAATTGTTCCCTTAATGGGATTCCAAGTGGGCCCACGCCCATATCTCCACAAAAGGAAGTTGATTCCCTCCAGCACACTTTGGAATTTAACACAATAAACAAGAATAGCCCATCCCCCTTTCTCGCCTCATGCGCCGCGGTCCCCAAGGATGTGGGCCTTGATGTTTGTTTGTCCCCCTTGCAAATACCAGCAAATAACCTCATCTTGGACCCACCACACCACCACCACTCTGCTGTTGCCGATTCGCCCAAGACGGACGACGCATCGGGTGCGCTGTTGGGCCAATTTTGTGGCCTTAATGAGGCCCATGTTTTTTCTAGCACTCCGGCCCAGTCCTCCTCAACTGCTATTGGGTCCAAGTCCAGCTCCTACACACCTCCTCTGACCCACCACCTTCAGTCCAGCCCAAACATGTTGATCGCCCAAGCCCACTCCGCTGCATCATCTTGCTCACCCCCCGGTGTCGTTCCTTTTGATCCAGCCCAACAAACTTTGGACCCTGCCCCATTGGCAACTGTTTACATTATACAGGAGGTGGGATTAATGGATTCTATTGGCCCAAATAAAATTGTTGAACACCCGAACAGTGGCGCCAATTTCAATGGCTTGGATGATAGGATAATTGTCACAAAATCGCATAAGGGTAAACATGATATTGGTGTTGACTAGTCGGATAAAATCCAAAAATCCGGGGTTGACAAAGTCTCAAAATTGACAAAGAAGACTTCAAAGTCGGGCAAATTGGTTCATAATTTTCTCTACAAAGGAGGAGCGAGCCAACGTGCCCAGAATCGATCAGGTGTTTCTAAATCCTCTTCTCATCCTATTTGTTAATTATGTCGATTAAATTCTTAACGTGGAATGTGAGAGGTATCGCTAATCCGGGTAGTCAACGTCATTTGCATGCGTTAATTTCTCGTCATAAATTGCCTTTTGTTGCGCTTTTAGAACCTATGACTTTGCCTGAGTTTAGTTTCTATTGTCGTAGATTTGGCTTTGATGATGGTTTATCTAATTGTTCTAATCATATTTGGATTATGTCTGCTGCTCACTTGCATTTTGACATTCTTATTGATCATGCACAACTGTTACATTGTAGGTTGATATCTACTTTGTTGCCTCAGCCTATTTATTTGACTTTTGTGTATGCTAAATGTGATAGAGTAGCTAGATATGTTTTGTGGGATACCTTGCGTGAGATTGCGATTAGTATGGAGGGGTTACCCTGGCTTGTTAGTGGTGACTTTAACATTTTTTTGCATGATCACGAGAGGATTTAGTATCACCGATAGGTCGGATGAGATGCTTGATTTTGCCTATATGATTTGGATTGTGAATTATTTGATGCGGTGTGAGGGGCCTATCTTTACGTGGGTTAGAGGTGGGCTTCGTGGGAGAGACTTGATAGGGCTTTGTATAATGAACACTGGCTGATGTGTTTACTTCTTCTGTTGTTACGCATTTATCTCGTGTTCGCTCTGATCATGCTCCCTTACTCATATCTTGTCAGTTTGTTCCGCATGTGCCTCGTTCTTCTTTCCGATTTCAGCATATGTGGATACGTCACCATACTTTTTTGCAGGTTGTCAAGGAAGCATGGGGGCATCCCACTGGTTGTTTTGGAATGAGGAGCTTGCAGCACAAGTTGAATAGGGTCAAACGCAGACTCAAGATTTGGAATCACTAGACGTTTGGTAATATTTTTGATCGGGTTAGACTGGCTGATGAGGCAATTTCTGTGGCTCAGGCTGTATATGATAGTGATCCATCTCCGACTCATCGTGCTGAGCTACATCGTTGTATGGCTGAGTACGAGCTACGTCTGAAAATTGAGGAGGATTTTTGGCGCCAGAAAGCTGCTGTTAAGTGGGCAGTCGAGGGGGAGCACAACACTAAGGTTTTCCACGGATTTGTTAAGCAAAAGCGGTGTCGCGCTAGGATCCACTCGATTGACGATGATGGGGTGACGATCACACAAGATTCTGAGATTCGGAAGTCGGCAGATTGAGCTTTTTTGGTCTTTATTGACTTCTGACTTGGAGTATCTTACTCCCCCTGTCGATGAGTTCTTTCCCCGACTTCCTGATTCCGTTGATCTTGATGGACTTTGTGCTATGCCGACGGCTCAGGAGGTTCGCGATGCGGTGTTTGGGATTGATCCGTCTAGTGTGTCTGGGCCTGATGGATTCTCATCGTTGTTCTTTCTGCACTGTTGGGATTTCGTCAGACCGGATGTTGAGGATGCGGTGGTTGACTTTTTCTCGGGTAATCTCATGCCATCCACGTTCACGGCTATATCTATAGTTCTCATTCCGAAGGTTCCTCACCCTCGGAAATGGACTGAGTTTCGGCCGATTAGCCTGTGCAACGTGACGAATAAGATTATCTCTAAGATTATGAATGCGCGGTTGGTCTCGATTCTGCCCTTGATTGTGTCGCCGAATCAGAATGGTTTCACACCCGGTCGTGTCATCTCAGATAACATATTGCTCGCGCAGGAGCTTATCCATGATATCAGCTTAGCCACGGAGATTCCTAATGTGGTGATGAAGCTGGATATGGCTAAAGCTTATGATAGGGTGCGTGGGATTTCGTATACGACTATGATTCACATGGGCTTCCCGTTCGGTGGATTGATATGGTTGGCGGTGTATTGAGCATCGCGTGGCTTCTCTTGCAGTTAATGGTATCCCTTCCGGATATTTTCCTTCAACTCGGGATCGCGGGGGGAGACCCTCTATCTCCTGCCTTGTTTGTTCTGGCAGCGGAGTATTTATCCCGGGGATTGGACTCCACTATTAGACGACACCGAGATATGATTTATCGGATGCGACGAGGTTTTCCGGTGACACATCTGGCCTATGCTGATGATGTGGTTATCTTCACTAGGCCGTCTAAGGATGGTTTGGTCACGTTGAGACACTTTCTGGAGCACTATTATGCTACTTCTGGGCAGCTGGTCAGTGTACAGAAGAGTAGTTTCTTTTTGGCCCCACGTTACATTGACGGGTGGGAGCATATGGTGCAGGAGCGGACTGGCTTTGTCCGCGATGACTTGCCGATGACTTACTTGGGTGTCCCTTTGTTCAAGGGGCAAATGACGAAAGAGCTCTTCCTCCCTGTGATTCAGAGGATGTTGGATAGAGTTGCGGGGTGGTCGCATCGGCACCTGTCCTTTGGAGGTAGGCTTGTTCTTATTCGGAGCACGCTAATGGCCACTCTGTTGCATATTCTTCAGGTCATGCAGCCGCCAAAGACAGTTTTTCATCAGTTGGAGCAGATCATGGCTAGATTCTTCTGGGGCTCCTACGCGGGACAGAAGAAGACTCACTGGATCAGTTGGGATGATATCTGCCACCCTATTTCTGAGGGTGGTTTGGGGTTGCGCCGACTCTCAGATATTGCTGACGCCTTCAGTTACAAGTTGTGGTGGAGGTTACGTGAGGGCCATTCTCTCTGGGCCTAGTTCCTGATCAGCAAGTATTGCTACAATGGCTTCTTGTCTCCCTGTAGAGTCCCTGTAACTCATAATGATAGTCATCAGTGGAGGCGCTTGAGGGGAGTCGGTATTCGTGCCCAGGAGCGAATTTTCTGGTCTATTGGCAGTGGTAGTCGTGTCAGTTTCTGGGATGATACTTGGTTTGGGCATCGGCCGCTTGCGGTTCACTGTTTGGATCGGCCGTTGGGTCATATGACGGTGGGTTGGTTCATCAGGGATGGTATGTGGGATCGCGATAGATTGCACGGTCTTGGTCTCCAAATGTGGGCTTCGAGAGTCTCATTGAGGATATATCCGGTTCCACTGCTTTGGGTCCGAGGATATCATGCGGTGGATGTTTACCTCTCATGGTGGGTTCTCTATGTCTTCGCTGGGATTCTCTCCGGGGTAGAAATGCTCGTAACCTTCTCGAATGGTGCCATTTGGAACGATGCTCTTATCCCTACTATCTCTATATTCCTTTGGCGCCTCCTTCGTAATCGTCTTCCTGTGGATATCAAGCTTCAGGCACTTGGCACTTCCCTTGCCTCACGTTCGTTTTGGTGTTGCTTGAATAATCCACACTCCTCTCCTCGTGTCGAATCTATCCCTCACCTCTTTTTGATGAATGATCTTGTTGGTCATCTGCGTGTGGAATCACTTTCTTCCTTGGTTTGACACTACACTTCCACACACCACCGATATGATATTGTTCCTTTCATTTTGGAGGAACCGCACACACGGATCACACACGAGGCACTTGAGTTTCTTGGTTCCCCGCTTGATTTTATGGTTTGTCGACGGGACGGAAAGGAATAGTGTGTGCATCGACAAATTCCTTTCTTGGCATCTCACATTATTTGGCGGGTGGAGCGGTATCTCGGATCCTTGTCTCGGTCGGCGTCTCAACCCACCAGATTGGTCCGGCCGCTTCCCTCTTGTTGGTTTTTTTTGGGGGTGCCCCACCACAGTTCCACGCAGCCGAGGATTGTGATTTGGCGAGCCCCTCGGTCTCCTCGATCAAGTCGAACACGGATGGTTCGTTTGATCGAGACACTTTGATTCTTTGGCGGAGGGGGATTGATTCGAGATCATTCGGGCAGACTAATGTTGGCATTTCACGATTCCTTCCAAGCGGTGTCTAGTTTTCATGCCGAGCTACTAGCGCTTGAGATGGGATTGCGGCATGCCCGCGTTCGCTTGATTTGGATCGAGTTAGACGCAGCGCGGTGGTCACCACGATCACTTCACGGTGGCCTCGGCTCTTAGCGATTCAAGACACCCCGATTCGCATTCGGAACATCCGAGAGACCTTTGATTCGATCTCCCACATACACGAGAGGGGAATCGACGGTGATCATCATCTAGCGGATTTGGGAGCACGCCCTTGGCGATCATATTGTTGATGAGGGCACGGCTTCTCACCACCTCCTAAAGCACTCATTCGGATGGACCGGTGGGATATCCGAGCTTCAGATTTTCATAGATCATTGGTTCTCCTAGTATTTTTTAGATTCTCATTATGATAGGCTTTCTAGATATCGTAGTGATAGGTTGTTTGTTGCTTTTTGATTTTCTTCCACCATAACGGGACATGACATTGTATGATTCTTTGATTATTTGATCTACAGGTAGGGGATCACGCCTCAATCCCCCACCCCCCGGGGTGTTATTATAATAAAAAAAACCCTGAACCCTAAACCTTGTTTCTGGTCGACGTTTGAACCCATCAGATTGGTCTGGATGCTTCCCTACTGTTGGCTTTTTGCAGGGCAGTGCTCCACCACAGGTTCTACGCAGGCCGAGAATGGTGATTTGCGCGCTCCTCGGCTCCTCCCGGATCAAGTGAACACGGATGGTTCGTTTGATCAGGCACATTGATATACCGGGCGCAGGAGGATTGATACGGGATCATTTGGGCGAGACTTATGTTGGCGTTTCACGATTCCTTCCGGGCGGTGTCTAGCTTTCATGCCGAGCTACTAGCGCTTGAGATGGGATTGCGGCATGCCCAACGAGTTCTCACTTCAGATCTGGATCGAGTTGGACTTGCGGCGGCGGTCACCACGATCACTTCCGTGGCCTTGGCTCTTGGCGAGTTCAAGATACCCCGATTCGCATTCGGAACATGCCGAGGACCTTCGCTCGATTTCCCACATACACACGAGAGGGAATCGATCGACGGTGATCACCTTACGGAGTTGGGAGTCACGCCCTTGGCGATCACTTTGTTGATGAGGGCACGGCTTCTCACCACCTCCTAGCGCTCATTCGGATGGACCAACGGGATACCCGAGCTTCGGACTTTCATAGATCATTGGTTCTCATTGTTTTCTCTCGATATATCATAGATGTCGTAGTGATAGGCGTTTTGCTTTTTGATTCTTCCCGCTGTAACGGGACATGACATTGTATGATACTTTGTTTATGTGATATACAGGTAGGGGATCACGCCTCAATCCCCCACCCTCCGGGGTGTTATTTTGATTAAAAAAAACCCTGAACCCTAAACCCTGAACCCTGAACCCTTAACCCTGAACCCTAAACCCTAAACCCTAAACCCTAAACCCTAAACCCTAAACCCTAAAACCTTAAACCCTAAACCCTAGACCCTAAAACCCTAAACCCTAGACCCTGAACCCTAGACCCTAAAACCCTAAACCCTAGACCCTAAAACCCTAAACCCTAAACCCTAAACCCTAAACCCTAAACTCGAAACCCTAAACCCTAAACCCTAAACCCTAAACCCTAAACCCGAAACCCTAAACCCTAAACCCTAAAACCCTAAAACCCTAAACCCTAAAACCCTAAACCCTGAACCCTAAACCCTAAACCCTAAACCCTAAACCCTAAACCCTAAAACCCTAAACCCTAAACCCTAAACCCTAAACCCTAAACCCTGAACCCTAAACCCTAAACCCTAAACCCTAAACCCTGAACCCTAAACCAACCCTAAACCCTGAACCTAAACCCACTACCCAAAAATGCTCTCCCCTCTCACACACACTCCCACACACTTTTTCACACACACTTGCACATTCTTGGCCATTCTTGGTGATTTTCGCACGGATTTGTTCGATTATTCTTCATTCTGAGGGAGTTTTTGGATTCAATCTTTCGTTTTTTCTTATTTTCTTGTTCGTTTTTAATTTTTTCTTTTTTAATCCTTTTGTGTTCTTCAATTTTGCTCAGCTTTATTCATGGTAGATTCTGGTTCTTCTCCACCGGAAGCCCATATTCCTTCTGATAATCTGATTCCTCCTAAGTCATATGCAAATGTGACTGGATCTTCTTCTTCTTCAAATCATGTTCAACTTTCGTTTGATCCAAAGATTGTCGTTCCAGTTGGCACCTCTAGAAATGAAGATGGAAAAAAGGTTATTTGCATTTCTTCTTCGCAGGGAGAACGCCTAGCAGCGACTTGGAAACTTACATTGATTGGAAAGTTCTCGTTTGCCATCCCCAGCCCCAAAGGAATTGATTCTGGTTTATCGGCCGAGATTGAAGGGCCTTTCTCATGGAGTTTTGCGAATGCCTCACATATAATCATCAAGTTTCGACTTGAAGAAGACTATAACAGATTATGGATGGGCACTTTGTGGTCGCTAGGTGACTGTCCCATGCGTGTGTTCAAATGGACACCGTCTTTTAATCCAAGAATGGAAGCACCCATTGCTCCAGTTTGGATCCGCTTACCAGGTTTGCCAATCCACTTGTTTGATTATCATGTCTTGTTTGCAATTTGTAAGGAGATAGGAAATCCTCTCCAAGTTGACTCTCCCATGACCGACGAACAAGGTTATCCATGGCTCGAGCTTGTGTTGAAATTGATTTATTAAAAGAGAGGGTTGAAGAAATCATCATTGAGTTTGATGAAGTTAGACATGTTCAGAAGATAATCTATGAAAGGGTGCCAGATTATTGTCTCCATTGCAAACATATTAGACACAATGTTGCTGTTTGTTATATGAATGGGAACAAAACTCAACCACCACCGCCGGTGAGACGTCCGGCTAGAAGGGAAGCTTCGAAAGTACAAGATGCTAATTTTCGAAAGGATGCAGTTGCAAATCAGAAGGGTACAAAAGACATTTCCAAGAAATTAAATTCAGAAAATTTGAAAGAAAAAAATTCTACACAGCATATTAATTCTGAATTTATTAAGGGTGCATCCACTAATCAAGCCTGGATTATGGTTGGGAAAAAAGGAGCTAGAGAGACGGGTTTTGTGTCTAAAGAGATAATGCAGTTGGCAAAAAATAAGGGACACATTTATTTGGATTCTCATGAAGATAGCAGTCCGCTGGGTGTGAGATTAGATAATCCGTTTGATATTTTGAATAATCAAGCTTTTGAGCCATTAGATCCTACATCATCAACAATTAAGGGTGGAGATCAAGTACTTCTTTTGGACATCCAGCAGACTATTGCAGCGGAGAATAAGGGCATTGAAATTTTGAAATCAAAATCTTTAATGGGAGATTTGGATGTTACTAAAATTAAGGAATGTGATTCTAGGAATCAACAAATGGACATTCAGTTTCAGCAAAAATCGGATAAGGAAGGATCTTTTAAAAATATGGAGCATATTTCGTGTGCAAATGAGACCCACTCAATCATGTAATTTGCATGCAAATTTGGACTTGGGCCCGCCTAATTTAATGAAGGAAAAATTGGAATTGGGTCACTCAAATTCCAGCCCATCTCGTCCCCCAAATTCTGGTAAGGATCATTTAAGTCATGGGCCCATTTCTCAGGCCCATGTGCAGCAAGATGATCATCCTGGCGCTTCTTGTTCTGCACGTGATATACAAACATTTGATGGCCCACTTTGTTTGCTTAATCAAGCCCAACAATTTTCCTCTGCCTCTATGTCGAGCTCAGCCCTTCCTCTTGATCAGCCCGTTCGCCACCCCAATTCAGCAGCTCAAGCCAATGATAATTCATCTTACACCAGTTCTGCAGCCCAAGCTCATGACAGCCCACAGTCAGATGCTCCGTCTATTAATTCGTTAGCCCACCCACCGGAAGTCCTTGAAGTTGGCCACACATTATTAGCTTCTGTTGATGGATTTATCAACCTGACCCAGTCTACTACAGCCCACATCGATCCACATTCTATGTCTAAGTCCAATAATGTTGAAGCACATGATAGTAGTGCTGCTGACAGAGCTATTGAGCCTCAAAAAATTATTACAGCCCAGTTACAACATTCAAGCAACAGAAACAGGGGAATAATACGAGTAAAGCAGACACTTCGAAAAAAAATTGGCTTTCAGAAAATTCCGAAGTCACCAAAAAAGGGCGTAAAATCGGGAAAGCTCATGCATGCATTTCTCTCGAAAGGTGGCGCCCCACGAACTCAGAATCGATCAGGTGTTTCTGATTCCTCTTCTCATTCTACTTTTTAATTATGTCGATTAAATTTTTAACGTGGAATGTGCGGGGTATTGCTAATGTGGGTAGTCAACGTCATTTGCATGCGTTAATTGCTCGTTATAAATTACCTTTTGTTGCGATTTTAGAACCTATGACCTCTCCGGATTTTAGTTTCTATTGTCGCAGATTTGGCTTTGATCATGGTTTATATAATTGTTCTAATCATATTTGGATTATGTCTGCTGCTCATTTACATTTTGATATTCTTGTTGATCATGCGCAATTGTTGCATTGTAGGTTGACTTCTGCTTTATTGCCTCAGCCTATCTATTTGACTTTTGTGTGTGCTAAATGTGATAGAGTAGCTAGATACGATTTGTGGGATAACTTGCGTGAGATTGCGATTAGTATGGAGGGGTTACCCTGGCTTGTTAGTGGTGACTTTAACATTTTTTTGCATGATCACGAGAGGGTGGGTGGTACTTCTGATAGGTCTGATGAGATGCTTGATTTTGCTTACATGATTGCTGACTGTGAGTTAATTGATACGGGGTGTGAGGGGTCTATCTTTACTTGGGCTAGAGGTGGGCTTCAGGAGAGACTTGATAGGGCTTTGTATAATGAACACTGGGCTGATGTGTTTACTTCTTCTGTTGTTACGCATTTATCCCGTGTTCGCTCTGATCATGCTCCTTTACTCATATCTTGTCAGTTTTTAACGCATGTGCCTCGTTCTTCTTTTCGATTTCAGCATATGTGGATACGTCACCATACTTTTTTGTAGGTAGTCAAAGAAGCATGGGGGCCTCCCACTGGTTGTTTTGGGATGAGGAACTTGCAGCACAAATTGAACAGGGTCAAGCAAAGACTCAAGAATTGGAATTACCAGACATTTGGTAATATTTTTGATCGGGTTAGATTGGCTGATGAGGCAGTTTCGGTGGCTCAGGCAGTGTACGATAGTGATCCTTCTCCGATTCATCGGGCTGAGTTACATCGTTGTGTGGCTGAGTATGAGCTACGTCTGAAAATGGAGGAGGATTTTTGGCGCTAGAAAGCTGCAGTTAAGTGGGCGGTTGAGGGGGAGCGCAACACTAAGTTCTTCCATGGGTTTGTTAAGCAGAAGAGGTGTCGCGCTAGGATCCACTCGATCGATGATGATGGGGTGATGATCACGCAGGATTCTGAGATTCGGAAGTCGGCTGTTCAGTTCTTTCAGTCCCTATTGACTTCTGACTTGGAGTATCTGACTCCCCCTTTTATGAGTTCTTTCCCCGGCTTCCTGATTCTGTTGATTTGGATGGATTTTGTGCTATGCCGATGGCCCAGGAGGTTCACGATGCGGTTTTTGGGATTGATCTGTCTAGTGTTTCGGGGCCTGATGGATTTTCGTCGTTGTTCTTTCAGCATTGTTGGGATTTCGTCAGACCAGATATTGAGGATGCGGTGGTTGACTTCTTCTCGGGAAATCTTATGTCGTCCACGTTCACGGCTACCTCTATAGTTCTAATTCCGAAGGTTCCTCACCCTAGGAAGTGGACTGAGTTTTGGCCAATGAGCTTGTGCAACATGACGAATAAGATTATCTCGAAGATTATGAATGCGCGGTTGGTCTCGATTCTGCCATTGATTGTGTCGCCGAATCAGAGTGGTTTTACACCCGGTCGTGTTATCTCGAATAACATTTTGCTCGTGCAGGAGCTTATCCATGATATCAGCTTCGCCACGGATGTTCCTAATGTGGTGATGAAGTTGGATATGGTTAAAGCTTATGATAGGGTGCAGTGGGATTTCTTGTATACTGCCATGATTCATATGGGCTTTCCCGTTCGCTGGATTGATATGATAGGCAGTTGTATTGAGCATTGCGGCTTCTCTGTTCTGGTTAATGGTTGCCCTTCTGGATATTTTCCTTCGACTCGAGGACTGCGACAAGGGGATCCTCTATCTCCTGCATTGTTTGTTCTGGCGACGGAGTATTTATCCCGGGGCTTAGATTCCATTATTAGACGACACCAGCATATGATTTATCGAACGCGGCGGGGTTTTCCAGTGACGCATTTGGCCTATGCTGATGATGTGGTTATCTTCACTAGGGCGTCTGAGGATGGTCTCGTTACGCTTAGACACTTTCTGGAGCATTATTTTGCTACTTCTGGCTAGTTGGTCAGTGTTCAGAAGAGTAGATTCTTTCTGGCCCCTCGATACATTGACGGATGGGAGCACATGGTGCATGAGCTGACAGGCTTCGTCCGTGATGACTTGCCGATGACTTACCTGGGTGTTCCTTTGTTCAAGGGGCAAATGACGAGAGAGCTTTTCCTCCCAGTGATGCAGAGGATGTTGGATAGAGTTGCTGGGTGGTCGCATCGGCATCTGTCCTTTGGTGGTAGGTTTGCTCTTATTCGGAGCACGTTTATGGCCACTCTGTTGCATATTCTTCAGGTCATGCAGCCGCCAAAGACAGTTCTACATCAATTGGAGCAGATCATGGCTAGATTCTTCTGGGGATCCTATGCGGGACAAAAGAAGACTCATTGGATCAGTTGGGATAGTATCTGCCACCCTATTTCTGAGGGTGGTTTGGGGTTGTGCCGACTTTCAGATATTGCTGACGCCTTCAGTTACAAGTTGTGGTGGAGGCTACGCGAGGGCCATTCATTGTGGGCTCAGTTCTTGATCAGCAAGTATTGTTACAATGGGCTTCTGTCTCCCTGTAGATCCCCGGTAACACATAATGATAGTCATCAGTGGAGACGTTTGAGACGGGTCGGCATTCGGGCCCAGGAGCGGATTTTCTGGTCTATTGGCAGTGGTAGCCGGGTCAGTTTCAGGGATGATATTTGGTTTGGGCATAGGCCGCTTGCGGATCATTGTTTCATATGACAGTGGATTGGTTCATTCGCGATGGTGTGTGGGATCGGGATAGATTGTATCATGTATTGGTCTCCAGATATGGGCTTCCTGAGAGTCTCATTGAGGATATATCTGGGGTTCCGATTCTGCTGGGGTCTGAGGATGTTATGCGGTGGATGCTTACCTCTCATGGTGGGTTTTCTATGTCTTCTGCTTGGGATTCTATCGGGGTAGAAATGCTCTTAACCTTCATCGGTGCCATTTGGAACGATGCTCTCATTCCTACTATTTCTATTTTCCTTTGGCGCCTCCTTCGTAATCGTCTCCCTGTGGATATCAAGCTTCAGGCACGTGGCACTTCTCTTGCCTCACGTTGCTGTTGTTGCTTGCATAATACACATTGTTCTCCTCAGGTTGAATCTATCCATCACCTCTTTTTGATGAATGATACTGTTCAGTCCGTGTGGAATCACTTTGTTCCTTGGTTTGACACTACACTTCCACACACCACTAATATGATATTGTTCCTCACATTTTGGAGGAATCGCACACACAGATCACACACGAGGCACTTGAGTTTTCTTGTTACTTGCTTGATTTTATGGTTTGTCTGGACGGAAAGGAACAGTGTCAAACATCGACACCTTCCTTTCTTGGCATCTCACATTATCTGGCAGGTGGAGCGGTATCTCTGGGTTCTTGTTTCAGGTCGGCGTTTGAGCCCCTCGGATTGGACAGGGTGCTTCCCTACAGTTGGTTTTTTGCAGGGGAGTGCTCCACCACAGGTTCCACGCAGGCCGAGGATGGTGATTTGGCGAGCCCCTCAGTCTCCTCAGATCAAGCTGAACACGGATGGTTCGTTTGATCGAGACACATTGATAGCTGGTGGAGGGGGATTGATACGAGATCATTCGGGCAGACTCATGTTGGCGTTTCATAGTTCATTCCAGGCGGTGTCGAGCTTTCATGCCGAGCTACTAGCATTGGAGATGGGATTGCAGCATGCCCGACAGTTTTCATTGCATATTTGGATCGAGTTGGACGCAGCGGCGGTGGTCACCACGATCACATCTGGTTGCCTTGGCTCTTGGCGGAGTTCAAAGATACACCGATTCGCATTCGGAACATCTTTGAGGACCTTGATTAGATTTCCCATACACACGAGAGAGGGAATGGAAGTCAGCGGCTACGATAATCTAGAGGGGGTGAATAGATTATCTCTATCTTTTCGATTTCGCCCTCTTTTTATAACCGAAAGCTCAAACACAATAATAAAGGTGCGGAATGTAAACAACACACGTCGATTTAAAGAGGTTCAACCCACCTAGGGCCTAATCCTCTACCACCCCAAAGATATCAGGGATGGATTTCAAAAAAAAAGATTTTATTAATTTACCACAAATTAATACAACACCAACTTACAACAACACTTGAAGAGCACCACACTCTTCTTCAACACCACCTTTGAGATTACCACAATCTCACTTGAAGATTACCACAATCTCCAACGGCACCTTGTGAAGATTACCACAATCTTCAACCTTGAAGAATACCAAATTTTTCAACACCTCAACAAGAAGATTACCACAATCTTCTCACACCTAACACCTAGATCACCCAGTGTGTTCTTACCACAAGAACACTCACAAGGATATCTTGTGTTGAATGATAACCCAAAAATTCAAGATTACAACTCGATAATGAATTATACAATTGAGTGCAAGTGTAATCAAGAATAGCCTAGACCTCAAGGATGTGAAAGTGAATAGCTAGGCAAATTACAACAAGAAATAAGACAATGTAAGAACAAGTGTATTCTTGAGTGTATCTTGTTGTGTTGTAGTTTTCTCTCTTGTTGTGTTGCTTCAATTCTTCCTCTATTTATAGAAGATGTCTTGTACATGATATGCTCCTCTTGGGGACATGAATTCTGTAAAAAATTGCAAGACAATTGAAGAAAAGAGTCGTTAGAAATCAATCGCACAAATTAAGGAAAAGATGTCACTTTGCACAACGGTTACATTTTTTTTGTCAAACTTAAGGAGACCGTCGCACACAAATAGACGCGTTTGAAAATGAGAATACATATTTTACAGGCGCCGGTCGATGTAGGGTTCGACCGGTCGTCCCTTACTTCAACCGGTCGCACAACTTCAAAAAATGAAGGGCAAATGTTTCATTTTGAGCTTTTGCTCCAGTATCGATGCCGCCCGGGTCGGTCGGGTCGACGGCACCGGTTGCCCTATAGGGCGACGGTTGCCCTGACCATTTTTTCGCAAACATGAAGTTTTTGTTTTTCTCAACTTTCAGTGTACGGGTTGCCTATACGGCGACGGTTGACCTCAAAACAAAAGTGTTATCCAATTTTATATCGAAAATAAACTTCAAGAAATACTCAGAAAAATAGTAAAAATATTTTAGATCGATCGGGAATATTAGGACAACATTTAGAAACATTGTTTTGAAGTATAAACATAAAATCATTAGAAGTGTTGTCCAATTTTATCGAAATAAAACTTGAAGAAATACTCCGTAAAATATTAAAACCATTTTAAATTATTTTGGAGTATTTGGACAACCTAAAAAAACATTGTTTTGGTATAAAAAATAAATCATCAAAATCATGATAAAACCATTTATCAAACAATCTCCCCCTTTTTGATGATTACAAACCAAAACAATTTTAACGAGGTCGATTTGAAAACAAAACAATTTAAGGTTAAAGAGAACTATCCGTTGTGGCGACAACATTCCGTGCAATAAACACAAGGATGGGAGTAGAGAGATTATCAAACACATATAGCAAATGCTCCCCCTATCAACATGCACAACAAGAGTAATATAAAAGCAACTTAACCATAAGCTAAAATCTTAGCTTTTCGATATTGAGCTTAAGTATCAATAACTTAAAAGCTCCCCTGTCAAAGAGACATCATTAGAAACATATATACGTCCATACTACAACCAATGGACCAAGAATTATACACAACTTATGGCTTTAGGAAGCCATAGCTTATAGCTTTTATGACAAGCTTTTATTAGCTTCTTTGAGCTAAAGAGCTTATAAACTGTTTCTCCCCCTTTGGAATCATCAAAAAGAATGTTAGCACGATAAATACATCATATATTCATATCAAAGTGCGCAACAAAAACGATGTATCGAGCTATTTGAGCATTGAACTTATAAACCAAATAGAGGGAAAAGTCGAATCATACGACTTGTAGAGGTTTATGAAAACTCATTTGATAAGCAAAACATGATCTCTATAAATGTATAAGACTTTTGAAATCGAGAGAATCATGTAGGTGATGAATTTTTCATTGAAACGTTTTATCGAACACTTGGCGGGCGTCAAAAATTGAGAAAGATATATATAGCCCTTGTAAATGAAATCAAGCCAAGTTTTTCATCACCAAATGCAATTTAACAAATGTCAATCATCAACAATCAATAAGCTCATCACAAAAATATATGAATTGCATTAAGAAAAATACATATAAGCCACAAACTCAAGGGTTCAACCCAATTGAGCTAAAGAGAGTGAAATTCTTACCACTCAATCGGTAGAGACGAGCAATGATGATGATAGTCGAGCTAGATAATCCCCAAAATATATAATTCATGCATCAAAACTCATTTGAAGTGAATTGTGTGTGAAATTTACAAAGGAGACGAAAAATGGCCAAAACGTGTCAAAGTGACGAATGCTGAAGACAGAACCATTTTAATCCAAATTATAGTCTAGGGCGACCGGTCGACGTTGAGGGCGACCGGTTTCCCTCAACCCTTTCAGCCCACTGTCTAACAGTTTTTCCAAAATCCGAATTTTCAACCAAAAATCCGATTTTTCTCCCCTAAGTTTTAAAAACGTGCAAAATACAAATGTAGACCTCATTCAATATACATTATGTCATGATCAAACTCGAAATGAGGTAAAATGCTCGGCGTTGAGCGATTAAAAAATCCGCGAGTGATCCTTGAGACAGAATTAAACACATCTCAAGTTTTTGTTAAACGTGCAAATTCGTAAAAAAAAATTATCGAATCTCAATATGTTTAGTTCGATTATGACGAACCATATTTTGAAAAATTATTATCACCGGACTTGTTATCCCGAAAAATAATAATGTTTTGAGACTTTGGATACAACAAGTCATAAGAACAAATGCCTTTCAAATATTTGAAAATTTCTTTTAATGGCACTTTAATGAGATTCGTTGGGATAGTTTTTGAAGTCGAGCCATATAGACATAAGGCATATGGAATGTCGAGTCTATAGGAATAATACAAGAAAACATACCTTGAATTTATTTGTCGGCCGATATGCCTTTCTCAACCTTTGTCAATTATTTTAGCCATAGCGGTTGAGATGCTTAACTCCTTCAAGATAGCCATCTTCTTGGCATTGAATAATTTGAAGTCCAAGCATACTCATTCCAAGTACACCTTGTAACAACTTATAAAACATATCTTTCACAACTATTCATTAGTAGTACCACAAATATTCTCATAAATATGCACAAGCAAACAATCTTGCCCTTTTTCAAAAACAAGGAGAGTAGTGTCAACTTTACCTCTTGTAAAATCATTTAGCAAAAATAGCTAAGTCTATCATACCATACATGGGGTACTTGTTTTGAACCATACAAGGCCTTTTATAAAAATCATTTGGCCTAGAAAAATTTTAAACCGCGGAGGTTGTTTTACATAGACTTCTTCTTGAATAAAACCATTGAGAAAATTGGATTTAACATCCATTTGGTAAAGCTTGAAATTTTCTTAAAACAACAATGGGCAAGTAAAATGCAAATAGCTACTAAGTGTGCTATGAGTGCAAATGTTGCATCAAAATCAATTACCTTCTTCTTGAAAATACCATCGACCTACTAACCTTGGCTTAGTTCGACCAATGTTGCCTTGATCATCGAGTTTGTTCCGGAGTACCCATTTTGTATCTATAACCGTTTGTGGTGGCATCAATTTCCATATATCATTTCCTTTTAGCCCCTCTTGCAATTCTAAAAATCAATCTTCATCTTGAAGCATCAATTGAGGAATTTGTCTTCTTCATCACTATTGGGCATCCAAATGATCTAAGGTGTTCATAATAGAACATTTACATCCAAAAATTTGGAGTATCTCATTTTCTACACAACTCAACAAACTTATTAACGACATTGCTTAAATAAGCAAAGAAAAATATCCCAAGTGTAAAAACATGCCTCAATCATCAATCACAAAATATCTTGCATAAGAGCATAGTAAAGGTAGACAATATAAACCATGAAGCAAGAAACATATACTATGCAAGAAACTCATCAATTCTTAAATTAAAACATATAAGTTCAAATAAGCTTAAGAAAGCTACAAAAGGTCTCTTTTGAAATTTGGAAATCCGATAGCATATAGTTGAGACTTCATTTAAAAGAATTATTTGAACAAGAGTTGACAAAGCAAATATGTGCAATCAAATATCGAATAGTGCCTTTCAAAAATCTAAAAATCCTCTTAATGGCACTTGTATGAAATACTATGAAGAACAAGCACATAGGCACATGGCAATACATATATCGAGTCTATAAGAGTAGGAATAACACAAGTAAATGTACCTCGATAGTTTATGCCTTTCTTGATAAATAATGACGTAAATGGCCATATGTGAGAATATGTAAATCCTACACAATTTAAAATAAATCTAGCACAAATCATAATGGTAAGAGTGTAGGCTAATGGATATCACAAGTAAGCTCATGCCATAAAAATCCATATAAGATAATAAAACACTTAAGTCTACAAAAAATACACAAGAGTTTTAAAAACATCATATAAGGTCTTTTTTTCAAAGAATTTTAAAAACACACAAATATATTGAAGACCAAAAAAAATCAATACTTGAAAACTCATGTTGCAATAAAGACACAAATAAAAACATGCATAACAAAGTAAAATGCATAGTTTAAATGGGGAAGATACGGGTTACCAATTTACGCCATTTCCATGGGTTGTGTCGTTCCCATCGTTGATGATATCTTTCTCTTGAGAAGTCACTTTGTTGATGATGACTTATTTGATTACTCCATTTCCAAGATTTGTTGCCTTCCCATTGTTGATAGTCTCTTCTTCTTTGAAAATCATCTTGTTGATGATGTCTTTGCCATTTCCAAGGATTGTGTTCTTCCCATTTTTGATTATATCCTTTTCTTGGAAATTGGCTTTGTCGGAAATAATTTCTCCTTCTTTGATCAAATGAATCGGTCATTTGATGCCTTCTTGGCGGTATGAATTTTCTTCGATCATTATTTCGCCGTGTACCTATCAAGAAATTATTTTGTGGTACCCTCATGTGTTTGGGTCCTTTGGAATTAGTCTTGAGACTTTTAGGTCTCCAACAATAATTAGAGCTATTTCTAGCCCGACAAATATTTACCGTATGACCCTTTTTACCGCAATAAAAGCATGTAATAATTCTAGGAGCATAATGACCAACGTGTTTAGAGACTTGATTATTTTTCATGTGATTGACACCCTTAGGCTTATGATCAAGTTCTAGTTTGAATTATTACAACAATCAACAATATTGGTCATTCTATCTAAGACTCAAGTTGGATTTAGATAAATCATTTTTCAAGCAATTTATATCCTCAACAAGAGTACTATTTTCTTTCTCAATGTTTCTAACCTTGTCAAGAGTGGTGGTGTGAGCACATGATAGTGATTCATAGGAAGTAAATAAACTATCCTTATCATTTTTTAAAACAATGAATTCCTTTTTCAAATATTTGTATTTAACAAGTAAGTTTTGGAATTCATCTTGTAGTTCATCAAAATCATTTTGCAAATCACTATAATCATTATAATAGGAAGTAGAGGGTTTAGAACTTACCTCGTTCTCTTCTTCGATGCCTATGAGGCATTGTTCAACTTCTTCATCATGGGAGGTTATAGAAGGCTCATCCCATGTTGTTGGATTTGATGTTGTATCCATTTGTGAAGTAGATGCTTTTGAGTTGCTCCTTTCATTTGCATACACTTCATAGATGGCTTCTAATTTTTGCCATACTTCATGTGCCGATCGAATACCTACAACATGATCAAATTCCAAAGTAGTAAGTGAACAATACAAAATACTAAGAGCTTTACCATTTAAGGAGATGATTCTCTTCTCTTCATCATTGAGCTCTTTGAAGCCTTTAGAGGTGTGTGGTGTATTCTTCCTCGGAATGGATTCTCCATTAATGACGGTGTTCCAAATATCAAACCCGCAACCTTGTAAATAGCATTCCATTCTTTCTTTCCAAAATATAAAATTTTTGGAATCAAATAGTGGTGGCTTGGTGGTGGAGGTGCGGATAGATGGGCTTCGTTAGAGTAGCCGATGATCGTTTCTCTTCACTCGCGATGTGAAACGAGCTTGCCAAAGAGTTTGGCTCGATACCACTTGGAAGTCCAAGCGGCTACGATAATCTAGAGGGGGGTGAATAGATTATCTCCATCTTTTCGATTTCGCCCTCTTTTTATAACCGAAAGCTCAAACACAATAATAAAGGTGCGGAATGTAAACAACACACGTCGATTAAAGAGGTTCAACCCACCTAGGGCCTAATCCTCTACCACCCCAGTATATCCGGGATGGATTTCAAAAAAAAAGATTTTATTAATTTACCACAAATTAATACAACACCAACTTACAACAACACCTTGAAGAGCACCACACTCTTCTTCAACACCACCTTTGAGATTACCACAATCTCACTTGAAGATTACCACAATCTCCAACGGCACCTTGTGAAGATTACCACAATCTTCAACCTTGAAGAATACCAAATTCTTCAACACCTCAACAAGAAGATTACCACAATCTTCTCACACCTAACACCTAGATCACCCAAGTGTGTTCTTACCACAAGAACACTCACAAGGATATCTTGTGTTGAATGATAACCCAAAAATTCAAGATTACAACTCGATAATGAATTATACAATTGAGTGCAAGTGTAATCAAGAATAGCCTAGACCTCAAGGATGTGAAAGTGAATAGCTAGGCAAATTACAACAAGAAATAAGACAATGTAAGAACAAGTGTATTCTTGAGTGTATCTTGTTGTGTTGTAGTTTTCTCTCTTGTTGTGTTGCTTCAATTCTTCCTCTATTTATAGAAGATGTCTTGTACATGATAGGCTCCTCTTGGGGACATGAATTCTGTAAAAAATTGCAAGACAATTGAAGAAAAGAGCTGTTAGAAATCAATCCCACAAATTAAGGAAAAGATGTCTGTTGCACAACGGTTACATTTTTGTTGTCAAACTTAAGGGCGACCGGTCGCACACAAATAGACGTTTGAAAATGAGAATACATATTTACACAGGGCGACCGGTCGACGTAGGGTTCGACCGGTCGTCCCTTACTTCAACCGGTCGCACAACTTCAAAAAACGAAGTGCAAATGTTCATTTCGATTTTGCTCCAGTGCCGGTCGCTCAAGGGGTCAACCGGTCGACGGCACCGGTTGCCCTATAGGGCGACCGGTTGCCCTGACCATTTTCTGCAAACATGAAGTTTTCTGTTTTTCTCAACTTTCAGGTACGGGTTGCCCTATACGGCGACCGGTTGACCTCAAAACAAAAGTGTTATCCAATTTTATATCGAAAATAAACTTCAAGAAATACTCCGAAAAATAGTGAAAATATTTTAGACTGATCGGGAGTATTAGGACAACATTTAGAAAAATTGTTTTGAAGTATAAACATAAAATCATTAGAAGTGTTGTCCAATTTTATCTGAAATAAAACTTGAAGAAAAACTCCGTAAAATATTAAAACCATTTTAAATCATTTTGGAGTATTTGGACAACCTTAAAAAAACATTGTTTTGGTATAAAAACTAAATCATCAAAATCATGATAAAACCATTTATCAAACAATCTCCCCTTTTTTGATGATTACAAACCGAAACAATTTTAACGAGGTCGATTTGAAAACAAAACAATTTAACCGGTTAAAGAGAACTATCCGTTGTGAGCGACAACATTCCGTGCAATAAACACAAGGATGGGAGTAGAGAGATTATCAAACACATATAGCAAATGCTCCCCCTATCAACATGCACAACAAGAGTAATATAAAAGCAACTTAACCATAAGCTAAAATCTTAGCTTTTCGATATTGAGCTTAAGTATCAATAACTTAAAAGCTCCTCCTGTCAAAGAGACATCATTAGAAACATATATACGTCCATACTACAACCAATGGACCAAGAATTATACACAACTTATGGCTTTAGGAAGCCATAGCTTATAGCTTTTATGACAAGCTTTTATTAGCTTCTTTGAGCTAAAGAGCTTATAACCTGTTTCTCCCCCTTTGGAATCATCAAAAAGAATGTTAGCACGATAAATACATCATATATTCATATCAAAGTGCGCAACAAAACCGATGTATCGAGCTATTTGAGCATTGAAGCTTATAAACCAAATAGGAGGGAAAAGTCGAATCATACGACTTGTAGAGGTTTATGAAAACTCATTTGATAAGCAAAACATGATCTCTATAAATGTATAAGACTTTTGAAATCGAGAGAATCATGTAGGTGATGAATTTTTCATTGAAACGTTTTATCGAACACTTGGCGGGCGTCAAAAATTGAGAAAGATATATATAGCCCTTGTAAATGAAATCAAGCCAAGTTTTTCATCACCAAATGCAATTTAACAAATGTCAATCATCAACAATCAATAAGCTCATCACAAAAATATATGAATTGCATTAAGAAAAATACATATAAGCCACAAACTCAAGGGTTCAACCCAATTGAGCTAAAGAGAGTGAAATTCTTACCATTCAATCGGTAGAGACAAGCAATGATGATGATAGTCGAGCTAGATAATCCCCAAAATATATAATTCATGCATCAAAACTCATTTGAAGTGAATTGTGTGTGAAATTTACAAAGGAGACGAAAAATGGCCAAAATGTGTCAAAGTGACGAATGCTGAAGACAGAACCATTTTAATCCAAATTATAGTCTAGGGAGACCGGTCGACGTTGAGGGAGATCGGTCGACGTTGAGGGCGACCGGTTGCCCTCAACCCTTTCAGCCCACTGTCTGTCAGTTTTTCCAAAATCCGAATTTTCAACCAAAAATCCGATTTTTCTCCCCTAAGTTTTAAAAACGTGCAAAATACAAATGTAGACCTCATTCAATATACATTATGTCATGATCAAACTCGAAATGAGGTAAAATGCTCGGCGTTGAGCGATTAAAAAATCCGCGAGTGATCCTTGAGACGGAATTAAACACATCTCAAGTTTTTGTTAAACGTGCAATCTCGTAAAAAAATTATCGAATCTCAATATGTTTAGTTCGATTATGACGAACCATATTTTGAAAAATTATTATCACCGGACTTGTTATCCCGAAAAATAATAATGTTTTGAGACTTTGGATACAACAAGTCATAAGAAAAAATGCCTTTCAAATATTTGAAAATTTCTTTTAATGGCACTTTAATGAGATTCGTTGGGATAGTTTTTGAAGTCGAGCCATATAGACATAAGGCATATGGAATGTCGAGTCTATAGGAATAATACAAGAAAACATACCTTGAATTTATTTGTCGGCCGATATGCCTTTCTCAACCTTTGTCAATTATTTTAGCCATAGCGGTTGAGATGCTTAACTCCTTCAAGATAGCCATCTTCTTGGCATTGAATAATTTGAAGTCCAAGCATACTCATTCCAAGTACACCTTGTAACAACTTATAAAACATATCTTTCACAACTATTCATTAGTAGTACCACAAATATTCTCATAAATATGCACAAGCAAACAATCTTGCCCTTTTTCAAAAACAAGGAGAGTGGTGTCAACTTTACCTCTTGTAAAATCATTTAGCAAAAATAGCTAAGTCTATCATACCATACATGGGGTACTTGTTTTGAACCATACAAGGCCTTTTATAAAAATCATTTGGCCTAGAAAAATTTTAAACCCCGGAGGTTGTTTTACATAGACTTCTTCTTGAATAAAACCATTGAGAAAATTGGATTTAACATCCATTTGGTAAAGCTTGAAATTTTCTTAAAACAACAATGGGCAAGTAAAATGCAAATAGCTACTAAGTGTGCTATGAGTGCAAATGTTGCATCAAAATCAATTACCTTCTTCTTGAAAATACCATCGACCTACTAACCTCGGCTTAGTTCGACCAATGTTGCCTTGATCATCGAGTTTGTTCCGGAGTACCCATTTTGTATCTATAACCGTTTGTGATGGCATCAATTTCCATATATCATTTCCTTTTAGCCCCTCTTGCAATTCTAAAAATCAATCTTCATCTTGAAGCATCAATTGAGGAATTTGTCTTCTTCATCACTATTGGGCATCCAAATGATCTAAGGTGTTCATAATAGAACATTTACATCCAAAAATTTGGAGTATCTCATTTTCTACACAACTCAACAAACTTATTAACGACATTGCTTAAATAAGCAAAGAAAAATATCCCAAGTGTAAAAACATGCCTCAATCATCAATCACAAAATATCTTGCATAAGAGCATAGTAAAGGTAGACAATATAAACCATGAAGCAAGAAACATATACTATGCAAGAAACTCATCAATTCTTAAATTAAAACATTTAAGTTCAAATAAGCTTAAGAAAGCTACAAAAGGTCTCTTTTGAAATTTGGAAATCCGATAGCATATAGTTGAGACTTCATTTAAAAGAATTATTTGAACAAGAGTTGACAAAGCAAATATGTGCAATCAAATATCGAATAGTGTCTTTCAAAAATCTAAAAATCCTCTTAATGGCACTTGTATGAAATACTATGAAGAACAAGCACATAGGCACATGGCAATACATATATCGAGTCTATAAGAGTAGGAATAACACAAGTAAATGTACCTCGATAGTTTATGCCTTTCTTGATAAATAATGACGTAAATGGTCATATGTGAGAATATGTAAATCCTACACAATTTAAAATAAATCTAGCACAAATCATAATGGTAAGAGTGTAGGCTAATGGATATCACAAGTAAGCTCATGCCATAAAAATCCATATAAGATAATAAAACACTTAAGTCTACAAAAAATACACAAGAGTTTTAAAAACATCATATAAGGTCTTTTTTTCAAAGAATTTTAAAAACACACAAATATATTGAAGACCAAAAAAAAATCAATACTTGAAAACTCATGTTGCAATAAAGACACAAATAAAAACATGCATAACAAAGTAAAATGCATAGTTTAAATGGGGAAGATACAGGTTACCAATTTACGCCATTTCCATGGGTTGTGTCGTTCCCATCGTTGATGATGTCTTCCTCTTGAGAAGTCACTTTGTTGATGATGACTTATTTGATTACTCCATTTCCAAGATTTGTTGCCTTCCCATTGTTGATAGTCTCTTCTTCTTTGAAAATCATCTTGTTGATGATGTCTTTGCCATTTCCAAGGATTGTATTCTTCCCATTTTTGATTATATCCTTTTCTTGGAAATTGGCTTTGTCGGAAATAATTTCTCCTTCTTTGATCAAATGAATCGGTCATTTGATGCCTTCTTGGCGGTATGAATTTTCTTCGATCATTATTTCGTCGGGTACCTATCAAGAAATTATTTTGTGGTACCCTCATGTTTTTGGGTCCTTTGGGATTAGTCTTGAGACTTTTAGGTCTCCAGCAATAATTAGAGCTATTTCTAGCCCGACAAGTATTTACCGTATGACCATTTTTACCGCAATAAAAGCATGTAATAATTCTAGGAGCATAATGACCAACGTGTTTAGAGACTTGATTATTTTTCATATGATTGACACCCTTAGGCTTATGATCAAGTTCTAGTTTCGAATTATTACAACAATCAACAATATTGGTCATTCTATCGGCACTCAAGTTGGATTTAGATAAATCATTTTTCAAGCAATTTATATCCTCAACAAGAATACTATTTTCTTTCTCAAGGTTTCTAACCTTGTCAAGAGTGGTGGTGTGAGCACATGATAGTGATTCATAGGAAGTAAATAAACTATCCTTATCATTTTTTAAAACAATGAATTCCTTTTTCAAATATTTGTATTTAACAAGTAAGTTTTGGAATTCATCTTGTAGTTCATCAAAATCATTTTGCAAATCACTATAATTATTATAATAGGAAGTAGAGGGTTTAGAACTTACCTCGTTCTCTCTTTCGATGCCTATGAGGCATTGTTCAACTTCTTCATCATGGGAGGTTATAGAAGGCTCATCCCATGTTGTTGGATTTGATGTTGTATGCATTTGTGAAGTAGATGCTTTTGAGTTGCTCCTTTCATTTGCATACACTTCATAGATGGCTTCTAATTTTTGCCATACTTCATGTGCCGATCGAATACCTACAACATGATCAAATTCCAAAGTAGTAAGTGAACAATACAAAATACTAAGAGCTTTACCATTTAAGGAGATGATTCTCTTCTCTTCATCATTGAGCTCTTTGAAGCCTTTAGAGGTGTGTGGTGTATTCTTCCTCGGAATGGATTCTCCATTAATGACGGTGTTCCAAATATCAAACCCGCAACCTTGTAAATAGCATTCCATTCTTTCTTTCCAAAATATAAAATTTTTGGAATCAAATAGTGGTGGCTTGGTGGTGGAGGTGCCGGATAGATGGGCTTCGTTCGTAGCCGATGATCGTTTCTCTTCACTCGCGATGTGAAACGAGCTTGCTAAAGAGTTTGGCTCTGATACCACTTGGAAGTCCAAGCGGCTACGATAATCTAGAGGGGGGTGAATAGATTATCTCCATCTTTTCGATTTCGCCCTCTTTTTATAACCGAAAGCTCAAACACAATAATAAAGGTGCGGAATGTAAACAACACACGTCGATTTAAAGAGGTTCAACCCACCTAGGGCCTAATCCTCTACCACCCCAGTATATCCGGGATGGATTTCAAAAAAAAAGATTTTATTAATTTACCACAAATTAATACAACACCAACTTACAACAACACCTTGAAGAGCACCACACTCTTCTTCAACACCACCTTTGAGATTACCACAATCTCACTTGAAGATTACCACAATCTCCAACGGCACCTTGTGAAGATTACCACAATCTTCAACCTTGAAGAATACCAAATTCTTCAACACCTCAACAAGAAGATTACCACAATCTTCTCACACCTAACACCTAGATCACCCAAGTGTGTTCTTACCACAAGAACACTCACAAGGATATCTTGTGTTGAATGATAACCCAAAAATTCAAGATTACAACTCGATAATGAATTATACAATTGAGTGCAAGTGTAATCAAGAATAGCCTAGACCTCAAGGATGTGAAAGTGAATAGCTAGGCAAATTACAACAAGAAATAAGACAATGTAAGAACAAGTGTATTCTTGAGTGTATCTTGTTGTGTTGTAGTTTTCTCTCTTGTTGTGTTGCTTCAATTCTTCCTCTATTTATAGAAGATGTCTTGTACATGATAGGCTCCTCTTGGGGACATGAATTCGTAAAAAATTACAAGACAATTGAAGAAAAGAGCTGTTAGAAATCAATCCCACAAATTAAGGAAAAGATGTCTGTTGCACAACGGTTACATTTTTGTTGTCAAACTTGAGGGCGACTGGCCGCACACAAATAGACGTTTGAAAATGAGAATACATATTTACACAGGCGGCCGGTCGACGTAGGGTTCGACCGGTCGTCCCTTACTTCAACTGATCGCACAACTTCAAAAAACGGAAGTGCAAATGTTCTGCATTTTGAGTTTTTGCTCCTAGGTACCGGGTCGCTCAAGGGGTCAAGCCGGTCGGCCGACGGCAAGATTTGGTTGCCCTATAGGGCGACCGGTTGCCCCGACCATTTTCTCGCAAACATGAAGTTTTCTGTTTTTCTCAACTTTTAGGTACGGGTTGCCCTATACGGCGACCGGTTGACCTCAAAACAAAAGTGTTATCCAATTTTATATCGAAAATAAACTTCAAGAAATACTCAGAAAAATAGTGAAAATATTTTAGACTGATCGGGAGTATTAGGACAACATTTAGAAACATTGTTTTGAAGTATAAACATAAAATCATTAGAAGTGTTGTCCAATTTTATCTAAAATAAAACTTGAAGAAATACTCCGTAAAATATTAAAACCATTTTAAATCATTTTGGAGTATTTGGACAACCTTAAAAAAACATTGTTTTGGTATAAAAACTAAATCATCAAAATCATGATAAAACCATTTATCAAACAGGGAATCGACCAGCAGATCATCTAGCGGAGTTGGGAGCTGCTGCCCTTGGCAGTCACATTGTTTATGAGGGCACGGCTTCTCACCATCTTCTAGCGCTCATTCGGATGGACCAGCTGGGATATCCGAGCTTTAGATTTTCATAGACCATTGGTTCTCATTATATTCTTTCGATATCTCATTATGATAGTCTGTGTAGATGTCGTAGTGATAGGTTTCTTGCTTTTTGATTTTCTCCCGCCGTGACGGGACATGACATTGTATGATACTTTGATTATTTGATCTACAGGTAGGGGATCACACCTCAATCCCCCACCCCCAGGGGTGTTATTTTTTTAAAAAAAAAAACCCTGAACCCTGAACCCTGAACCCTAAACCCTGAACCCTAAACCCTAAAACCTAAACCCTAAACCCTAAACCCTAAACCCTAAAACCCTAAACCCTAAACCCTAAACCCTAAAACCCTAAACCCTAAACCCTAAACCTTAAACCCTAAACCCTAAACCCTAAACCCTGAACCTAACCCTAAACCATAAACCCTGAACCCCTAAACCCTAAACCCTAAACCCCTAAACCCTAAACCCTAAACCCTAAACTCTGAACCCTAAACCCTAAATCCTGAACCCTAAACCTTTTGCAGGGGAGTGCTCCACCACAGGTTCCACGCAGGCCGAGGATGGTGATTTGGCGAGCTCCTCAGCTCCCTCAGATCAAGCTGAACACGGATGGTTCATTTGATCCAGGCACATTGATAGCTGGCGGAGGAGGATTGATATGGGATCATTTGGGCAGACTTATGTTGGCGTTTCATAGTTCCTTCCAGGCGGTGTCTAGCTTTCATGCCGAGCTACTAGCGCTTGAGATGGGATTGCAGCATGCCCGACAGTTCTCACTTCAGATTTGGATCGAGTTGACGCGGCGGCGGTGGTCACCACGATCACTTACTCGTGGCCTTGGCTCTTGGCAAGTTCGAAGATACCCCGATTCGTATTCGGAACATCTTTGAGGACCTTCGCACTCGATTTCCCACATACACAGAGAGGGGAATCGACCACCGATCACCTAGCGAGTTGGGAGTCGCGCCCTTGGCGATCACTTTGTTGATGAGGGCACGGCTTCTCACTACCTCCTAGCGCTCATTCGGATGGACCAGCTGGAATACCCGAGCTTCAGATTTTCATAGATCGTTGGTTCTCATTGTACTCTCTCGATATATCATAGATGTCGTTGTGATAGGTTTGTATTTTGATTTCCTCCCGCCGTGACGGGACATGACATTATATGATACTTTGATTATTTGATCTACGGGTAGGGGATCACGCCTCAATCCCCCACCCCCCAGGGGTGTTTTTTTTACTTTAAAAAAAACCCTAAACCCTAACCCTAAACCCTAAACCCTAAATCCTAAACCCTAAACTCTAAACCCTGAACCCTAAACCCTAAACCCTAAACCCTAAACCCAGAATCCGGAACCCTAAACCCTAAACCCTAAACATGTTCAGATCTTGACACATCCAACACCTTCCTTCCATCCTTCAAAATTGCTTTCGAGATATGATTTATCGGACGCGACGAGGCTTTCCGGTGACACATCTGGCCTATGCTGATGATGTGGTTATCTTCACTAGGGCGTCTGAGGATGGTCTGGTCACGTTGAGACACTTCCTGGAGCACTATTCTCGCTCTTGCAGGCGGTGGTCGGTGTACGAGAAGAGTAGATTCTTTCTGGCCCCACGCTACATTGACGGGTGGGAGCACTTGGTGCATGAGCTGACTGGCTTCGTCCGGGATGACTTGCCGATGACTTATTTGGGTGTCCCTTTGTTCAAGGGGAAAATGACAAAAGAGCTCTTCCTCCCTGTTATTTAGAGGATGTTGGATAGAGTTGCGGGATGGTCGATCGGCTTTTTGTCCTTTGGAGGTAGGCTTGCTCTTATCCAGGAGCACGCTAATGGCCACTCCGTTGCTTATTCTTCAGTCATGCGGCCGCCAAAGACAGTTCTTCATCGAGTTGGAGCAGATCATGGCTAGATTCTTCCGGGGCTCCTACGCGGGATGGAAGAAGACTCACTGGATCAGTTGGGATGATATCTGCCACCCTATTTCTGAGGGTGGTTTGGGGTTGCGCCGACTTTCAGATATTGATGACGCCTTCAGTTACAAGTTGTGGTGGAGGTTACGTGAGGGCCATTCTCTCGGGCCAGTTCACGATCGGCAAGTATTGCTACAATGGCCTCTTGTCTCCTGTAGAGTCTCTCAGTAACTCATAATGATAGTCATCGGTGGGGCGCTTGAGGCGAGTCGTATTCGTGCCCGGGAGCGAATTTTTACGGTCTATTAGCGTGGTAGCCGTGTCGGGCGGGATGATACTTGGTTTGGGCATCGGCCGCTTGCGGATCAGCATTTGGATCGGCCGTTGGGTCATATGACGGTGGGTTGGTTCATCGGGGATGGTATGTGGGATCGCGATAGATTGCACCAGGTCTTGGTCTCGGTGTGGGCTTCTGAGAGTCTCATTGAGGATATATCGGGGTTCCGATTCTCAGCTGAGAGTCCGAGGATATCATGCGATGGATGTTTACCTCTCATGGTGGGTTCTCTATGTCTTCTCGCTTGGGATTCTCTCCGGGGTAGAAATGCTCGAGAACCTTCGAATGGTGCCATTTGGAACGATGCTCTTATCCCTACTATCTCCTCCTTTGGCGCCTCCTTCGTAATCGTCTTCCTGTGGATATCAAGCTTCAGGCACGTGGCACTTCCCTTGCCTCACGTTGCTGGTGTTGCTTGAATAATCCACACTCATCTCCTCAGTCGAATCTATCCCTCACCTCTTTTTGATGAATGATATTGTTCGGTCAGTGTGGAATCACTTTCTTCCTTGGTTTGACACTACACTTCCACACACCACCGATATGATATTGTTCCTTTCATTTTGGAGGAACCGAACACACGGATCACACACGAGGCACTTGAGTTTCTTGGTTCCCTGCTTGATTTTATGGTTTGTTTGGATAGAAAGGAATAGTGTCAAGCATCGACAAATTCCTTTCTTGGCATCTCACATTATTTGGCGGTGGAGCGGTATCTGGATCCTTGTTTTGGTCGGCATCTCAACCCATCAGATTGGTCTGGCCGCTTCCCTCTTGTTGGTTTTGCGCAGGGAGGTGCCCAACCACGGGTTCCACGCAGGCCGAGGATTGTGATTTGGTGAGCCCCTCAGTCTCCTCAGATCAAGTCGAACACGGATGGTTCGTTTGATCGAGACACTTTGATTGGCGCGGAGGGGGATTGATTCGAGATCATTCGGCGGACTCATGTTGGCATTTCACGAGTTCCTTCCAAGCGGTGTCTAGTTTTCATGCCGAGCTACTAGCGCTTGAGATGGGATTGCGGCATGCCCGCGTTTCGCTTGATTTGGATCGAGTTAGAGCGCTGCGGCGGTGGTCACCATGATCACTTACGGTGGCCTCGGCTCTTGGCAAGCGTGTTCGGCATACATTGACCCGCATTCGGAACATGTTGAGGACCTTCGATTCGATTTCCCACATACACGAGAGAGGGAATCGACCCAGATCACCTAGCGGCTTTGGGAGCGGCCGCCCAGCGATCATTTTGTTGATGAGGGCACGGCTTCTCACCACCTACTTGCGCTCATTCGGATGGATCAGCTGGGATACCCGAGCTTCAGATTTTCATAGATCATTGGTTCTCCTCGTATTTCTAGATTCTCATTATGATAGTCTTTCTAGATATCTAGTGATAGGTTATTTGGTCTTTGATTTTCTCCCGCCTTGATGGGCATCACATTGTATGACACTTTGTTTATTTGATATACAGGTAGGGGATCACGCCTCAATCCCCCACCCCCCGGGGTGTTATTTGGCAAAAAAAAACCCTAAACCATAAACCCTAAACCCTGAACCACTAAACCCTAAACCCTAAACCCTGAACCCTAAACCAAAACCAAAACAGAGGGGGCAAAAATGCTCTGCCCTCTCTCACACACAAGCACACACGTTTTTCTCACACACATCAAATTTCGTCCCTCTCCTTTCTTTCTTTTCTTTGATTTTTCTTGATTTCTTCAGTTTTTTGGGTGATTTCGTGGATTAATCTTGTGTTTTTCGCAGTTTAATCCATATTTTTCTTGTTTTTCTTCGTTTCTTTTTGTTTTTGGTTAAATCCATATGGCGGAATCCGGGAGACTTTCGCCAGAAAATTCATCTTCGAAGCCGAGATCTTTTGCTCAGGTGGCGGGGGCTTCGAGTTCAAACCCAATTAATCTTGCTTTCGATTCAAGAAAGCTAACGATTATTGGTACAAACAATTTTGAAGGATGGAAGGAAAGTGTTGGATGTGTCAAGATCTGAACATGTTCGATTAGCTTCGGCATGGAATCACACTCTGATCGGTAAGTTCTCTTTTGCGATTCCGTCTCCGGGTAGCATTAATAAGGGATTTGCTGATTTAAATTTGAAGGGCCTTTTATTTGGAGTTTTTCTACCTCCTCGCATATCATCATGAAATTTGATCTCGAGGAGGATTATCAAAAATTTGGATGGGTACGATCCGAGTTTTGGAGATTGTCCGATGCGTGTCTTTAAATGGACGCCATCTTTTAACCCGAAAGAAGAAGTTCGATTCTTTGCGGTTTGGATTCGATCACGGGATTACCAATTCAATTTTTTTATTATCACGCCTTATATACAATTTGTAAAGAGATTGGGAATCCTCTCCAAGTGGATTATCCGACGGCTCGCAAGACAATGCTTTCATTTGCTCGAGTTTGTGTTGAACTTAATTTGTTGAAGGATAGGCTGTAAGAGATTGTTCTTCAATTTGATGGGGTCGTTCATGAGCAACGAATTGTGTATGAGAAGGTTCCTTCTTATTGCTCTTTTTGCAAACATGTTGGACATGGGATTGAAGATTGTTATATGAACGGAAATAAACCTAAACCTCCTCCTCCAGTTAGACGTCCGCAGAAAGTTCGAAAGGAGGGTGAAAATCGAACTCCGGCTGCTCCGATGGAGGATATGGGCTCAATGAAGAAGACTGCCCCACATTCGACCCAGGTGTTTGGGTCAAATTATGGCCCAAGTGTGACTGACCCGGCCCAGCAGATGTTGTTTTGGAAAGAGGTGAAGAAGGTGATTTAACCAAATAAAATCGGTACCTGAAGGCTCTCCTCGGGTCGGACCTCGGGGTCGAGCTTTGGGTTTGTATATGTGGGTGACCTGAGACACGAACACATGTTAGGCTAGCTGGGATGGCTCCCAGCTAAGGCCCTCCGATGCTTAAGTCAGATCGGGTCGTGAGGTAAATAAAGTAAAAGTAGAGAAGCGGTTAAAATGAACAGTGAAAAGATTAACCTTCTAAATATTTACCGGGCTATTTATAATAATCTCGATGAGTGCTTACTTTACTTTACACGTGGCATCATCGGGGAGTCCTGGTGTCAGAGAATCAATGGCGTTCATAGGTTCGGGTCGCGGTTCGGGTCGGTTCGGGTCCGGACAAACCCGCGGATCCTAACGAATTTAGCCAGTTTTGGGTTTTCTTTAAGGGTAAAGTGGTAAAATCACGTTATGGTTTATCATTACTCCCCCAACTTCTTTTATTTTCTAAATAAAAGAAGTTTAGATCTGGTTCGTTGAATGTGGTTCTCCAAGGGTGATAAATACTAACAAGGGGGTAAGTTTTCATTTATTCTATCTCATAGGAAAAAGGGTGGGTTCATCTATTTGAAAAAAATTTGGTTCGTCTGGTAGGCTTCGGGGTCGCGCATCGCACATCACATCGCGTCGGGGCACATCGCCTTGTCGCGCGAAGGGTTGGATCGCATCGCATCTTCCAGGCTTCGGGTCGCGCAGCGTCGTCGGTTCACCTCCCATCTGCCCAAGCTTCAGGGTCGCGCGTCATCGTCGCCTTGCGTCGCCTCGCGGGTCACCTTGTTACGCCTCGCCCTGGCGCCTCGTCTGCTCGCATCGCATCTACCCAGGCTTCGGGTCGCGCATCGCACATCGTGCCGCGCCTCGCTCAAGATTTGCTTCGCGATCGCACTCTCGCGGCGCATCGTCTCCTCTGCCTCGCGCATTGCGTCATTCAGCGTCGCGCGTTGTCATCGTCGTTGAGCGTCGCGCGTCGTCATCGTCGTTCAGCGTCGCGCGTCGTCTCAACGTCTGCTCCATCGCTTCAGCGCATTGCCTCGCGTCGCGCATCGTCTCCCCTACCTCGCGCATCGTGTCGTTCAGCGTCGGGGTCGTCCTTTGTCGTTCAGCGTCGCATCGGGGTCATCCTTCACTCGCCCCTTAGGGTTTCCTTTCCGAGATCGGGCTCATCCTCTCCCCTTTATTCCAGGTAGATCATTTCCCCTCTTTTAATGTCTTCTAGTTTTTCCAAAACGAATTCTGAGTCGGGGTCGGGGTCGTTCGCTAGCTCCTCCCCTTCCCATCGTGGTAGTGAGATAGATCTGGAAATATCTGCCCATTGGGCTCTTATTAAGTCTTCCATAAAGACCCATGAGATACCCTCTCTCTGTAGAAAATTTTATATTCAGGATGATCATGCAATCGTGATACCTAGTCCCGAAGATAGGATGGATAAACCTCCTGCCCAATGCCTTGCATTTCACGTGGCTAGTCTAGAGGCAGGGCTCAGGTTTCCCCTTTCGGATGATGTAGAAAATATTTTGGTGGGTTTAGATGTCAGCCCTGCTCAACTGGTACCCAATTCTTATAGACATATTTTGGGATTTATCATTATTATGCGCTTCTTTAATGTGGCTCCATCCTTCGTACATTTCTGGTCTCTTTACTCAATGAGTTCCTCTACCAAGACGGGTGAGGTAGGCTTTTTTTATCTCACTCCTAAGCCTCACTGCAAACTACTTGACAAGCCTCCTTCATCCCTTGGGTGTTGGAAAGATTCCTTTGTGTATGTTCGGCCTCCCCCGGATCGTCTTTGGAAGGCGTCTTCGGTATGGAGGGTATCTAGACCTCGACCCCGGGGCCTTGGGTCTCCCACCTGGAGTGATACATTCATTTCCCGTAAATTAACTAAGCGTTGGTTCAAGACCTCCAAACTACTTGCGGAGGATATACTCTCTACTGTGGGGCTTAGCCCTGCGCCCCGTACTTCGGACCGACCTCTTGGTAATTATTTTTAAATTTCTACTTTTATTTCTCTTGCCTGTATTAATACTAATACTTCTTATATTTTTGTAGAGATGGATGTTCGTGCTTCTATGGTAGCCAAGCAAATGAAGGCCCAACTTGCCAAGAAAGGAGGGCTTCCCAGGCCTGTGTTGCCTCCTGCCTCGCCTCCACAAGTGTCATCTACGCCTGAAGTCAATCCTTCGTCCTCCCATGATGAGGTTCGGGCAGAATCTCTACCAGAGGAGCAACTTGGAAATCCTACCCTTCCCACCAACTTGGAAACTATTCCTGGGAGGGGGGTTCCTCTCCCTCAGGGGGGGAAGAGGAAGAGACCAGAAGAGGAGGGATCCCATCGTGGAGATAAGTTCTTTAGACCTAGCCCAAGGTCTCTCGTCTCGCCTCGTCCTTTGGTTTCTGGTGCTCCTTCAGGGAGTTTCTATGAGATCATGGCAAAACTTCAGGAGCGAGAGAAGCTTTTGGCTGATCTTCGGACAACTGAGAATGGTGGGGTATCGTGTCCTCCTACCGCGTCGAGGTTCTCGGGTCATACCCAATTGGAACATCACCACGAGATAGTTAGTTTTTCGTTCACCTAGGGGGTGACTCTTTCGAGCTGTACAAGCATTGTCTACTCCCCCTGGATCAAATTGGGGTCCAAGGCTTTGGCATGACCCAGCTTGAGGAAGGCATTGCTCATAATACTATGATGGTAAGCTTTACTTGTTTTTGACTTCCTATTTCCTTTTCATTACGGAAGCTGACCCTTTTCTCTTTTTTTGTGTAGAATTTGGCTATGATTCACCAGCTGACTCTTCAGGCAGCCAATTATCAACACCAATGGCTAGCTTGCGAGGAGCGTCTATCCAAGATGGAACAAGATCTGAGGACTTCACTTAGGGAAGATGTCCGAAAGGAGTTTGAGGCTTCCCTTCAGGATCGGGATCGCGAAATAGAAAATTTGAAGGTCTCCTTACATACCACCGTGACCCAACTAGATGATGCCAAGAAGGGTTTAAGCGATGCTAAGAGGGACTCTTTTGAAGGCTGGTAGGACATTTGGTGTTCTTGAATACCAGGGCTCAGAAGATTTTAAAACTAAAGTACAAGAGGCTCGCATGCAAGGAGCTATTGATTTCAGGAAGTCGGCCAGCTTCGGCGTCGCGGTTGCTAACCAGGCTGCCAGCTATGAACTCAATGGCTTCATAAAATGCCAGTTCCAGATTGCGAAGTTAAAGGGCTTTGTTCCTGGGTTTGATTTGACCCAACTGACACCTTTGAAAGATGAGAACTTAGAGACCCCGAAGCATGACGATGAAGGCGAGGCTGAGGAGGATGAGTTTACTTTTCTGGTGAAAGAGGAATATGGCGAAGACCTTGGCTCCCAGGACGAGGCAGGCTCTTCACGCTCTAGCATGGAGGGTGGGGGTGATGGGTCTCAGCCTGCACCACATTAACCTCTTGCCTAATCTGCCTGCCCTAACCGCCTGCCCTATTTGCTTGCCTTATCCGCCTGCCCGATGCTTTATGCTTTATTGATTGCTTTTGTAATAGAACTACATGTCTTACGCTTTATCGATTGCTTTTGTAATGGAACTGCCTGCCTTACGCTTTACGCATTGCTTTTGTACTAGAACTGCCTGTCTTATGCTTTATGCATTGCTTTTGTTATATGATAAACTTCTTGGGATCAATGTCATTACTTTAGTCAATTAATCTTTTTCAGATTATTTTATCTTTTCGAGATAAGTAGTCCATTAATCTTTTTTGATTAATTTTATCTTTTTCAGATAAGTAGTCAATTAATCTTTTTCAGATTAATTTTATCTTTTTCAGATAAGTAGTCAATTAATCTTTTTCAGATTAATTTTATCATTTTCAGATAAGTAGTCAATTAATCTTTTCCAGATTAATTTTATCTTTTTCAGATAAGTAGTCAATTAATCTTTTTTGATTAATTTTATCTTTTTCGAGATAAGTAGTCAATTAATCTTTTTTTGATTAATTTTATTTTTCAGATAAGTAGTCAATTAATCTTTTCGATTAATTTTATCTTTTTCGAGATAAGTAGTCAATTAATCTTTTTTGATTAATCTTGATGAACTCGGTGAACCGGCGTGCGCCTCTTCACTTGGCCTTATTTGGGGTTCTCATCTTGCTTTGGGCTTGAGCCTCTAAGGTCTCTTAGCCTTAGATATATTTAACAATACGAAAATAAGAAAATAAACAATTCATACAAATCTTGCTCGTTTTAAGAAAACGAGGTTGTCATTAACCATTAAACTGGCTTTGGCAAAAGAGGGTGAAGCAAAATACTTAAGCATAAAATTTTCTAAGGTTGTGCACGTTCCAGGGTCGTGGTCGTGGTCGTGGTAGTGGCTTTCCCTTCGCGTCTTCCAGGCAATAAGTACCCCTTTTCAAGATCTCCGTTACTTTGTAAGGTCCCTCCCAATTGGGGTCTATCTTACCTACATGCTTAGATACCTCCACCTTTTTCAACACCTGGTCCCCCACTTGGAAATTTCTGCTCTTCACTCTCTTGTCGTAGGTGCTTCGCATCCTATTCTTAGCTGACTGGATTTTGAGGAAGGCCTTATCTCTTTTCTCTTCAATCACATCCAGGTCAAGCTACCTACCCTCAGCGTTCGAGTCGGGGTCATACCTCTGTACTCGGAGTGATGCCTCCCCAATTTCCACTGGTATTATTGCTTCGATCCGTAAACTAACCCAAAGGGAGTTTCCCTGTCGAGGTCTGGGTGTTGTTCGGTAGGCCCATAGGGCTCCTGGTAACTCATCTACCCAATATGTCTTAGCAGCTCCAATCGCGTCTTCAAATGTTGCAACAATATTCTATTTGCTACCTCAAGTCGACCATTAGCTTTGTGGGTTCCCTACCGCTGTAAAGTGTTGTTGTATCTTCATCTCCTGGCACCAACTTCTAATCTTCTTTCCTTGGAATTGCGTCCCATTGTCTGAAATTAAGACCCTGGGTAATCCAAAACGACACACAATATTCTTCCAGATGAAATTCATAACTTCATTTTCGGTTATTTTGGCTAAGGCTTCAGCTTCAATCCACTTCGAAAAGTAGTCAATTGCTACTATTAAAAACTTCTTTTGAGCCTTCCCTGAGGAAAAGGACCCACTATGTCTATCCCCATCGATCAAATGGACACGACACCTCGACCGGGTCCAAGGGGGCATTTGGTCTGGTGGGAGACATTAGCAAATATTTGGCACCTTTCACACCTTCTTGCAAATTCAGCTGAGTCCTTGACCAATGAAGGCCAAAAATATCCCTGCCTTAGAATTTTTTGAGCTAGGGCTCGTCCTCCCGAGTGGTTCCCACAACTTCCTTCATGGATCTCCTTCATGACGTACATGGCTTGATCTGGCCTCAAACATTTCAACCAAGGTCCTTGGAAGGATTTTTATATAACTCCCCATCTAATAAAGTGAAGCGCGGAATTCTTCTAAGTAACCTTCTAGCCTCTCTTGCCTCATCAGGGAGATCTCCCGTCTCTAAATATTTTTTATTTCATCCATCCAACTTGCCTTTATCTCTATGTGAAGAGCCAAATCACCTTCCAAATTAAAAGGTATGGGGTCGAATTACCTCGGATGCTTGGCTTATCTGCGGTGAATCTTTGTCACCTTTCTTGATTCGGTTCCGTCTGAGACTAGCAAATCTTGCAAGGGCATCTGTCTTCTCATTTTCCGTTCTTGGGATTTGTTGGATCTGCACCTCCTCAAATTCTTTGAGTAGCCTCTTTGCCTTAGCCAAATATTCTGTCATGGTTTTTTCTTTCGCCTCATACGTACCATCAATTTGCTTAGCGACCAATTGGGAATCCGTAAATATCACCAAGTTCTTTGACTTCTAATTTTTTGATATCTCTAGCCTGCAGCGTGGCTTCATACTCAGCCGTTATTGGTGACGTTGAACTCCGGCCTCACCGCGACCTCGAACTCGAACCCCCAGGCCCTTGCAAATGTATTCTGCTCCCCTTTTTCAGAAGAAGCGGATCCATCCACGTGCATTATCCAAGTGGCCTTGAGTTCTTTTTCCTCTACTCCCTACATCGACGTTTTTTTGTTGACGAAATCGCCAACACCGAGCCTTCATCGATGTTCTAGATTGATACTTGATATCAAATTCTCCCAACTCTGAGACCACTTCACCGGCCTTCACGATACTTACGGCCGACCAAGATCTGCCTAAGAGGGTGGTTTGTTAAAACCACTATCTCATGAGACTGGAAGTAAGGTCTTAGCCTCCTGGCTGACACCACCAATGCGAGGGCTAATTTTTCCACCTCCAGGTACCTTTCTTCCGCTCCTTGCAGCATCTTACTTACATAGTACACAGGCTTGTGTACCCCACTTTCTTCCTTAACTAGAACTGAACTCACCGCCTTTGGTGACACCGCCAGATACAAGTATAACGGCTCTCCTGGTTCGGGCTTGCTAGTAGTAGTGGCTTTGTCATCGGTAGGTTTTCGATTCTTCAAAAGCTTTATCACACTCTCCATCCCATTGGAAGTTTTTCATGTTCCTTAGGATTTTGAAAAAAGGCAAACTTCGATCGGCTGACCTTGAGATAAACATGTTCAATGACGTTATTTTTCCCGTCAACTGTTGTACATCTTTCACGCTTCTGGGTGGTCCTAGCTGGAGGATCGCATCTATTTTTTTTTTAAGGTTCGCTTCAATGACCCTCTCGTGTACCATAAACCCTAAGAATTTTCCTCCCCTCACCCCGAAAGTGCACTTTCTTTGGGTTCAACTTCATCGTAAGATCTCATGGTAGCGAATGCCTTCTTCACATCCTCCACATGATCGCCTCCTTAGCACTTTTGACTAGCATATCGTCAACATAGACCTCCATAGTTTTGCCTATGCAATCTTTGAACATCAAATTTACTAGCCTCACGGTAGGTGGCTCTGCGTTCTTCAAACCAAAGGGCATTACTCGGTAACAATAGACTCCCTGCTCTGTGATGAAGGAAGTTTTTAACTGATCCTCCTCGGCCATGAATATTTGGTGGTATCCTTGATAAGCATCCATCATGCTTAATAATGCGCTTCCTGCTGTGGAGTCTACCAGGGTATCAATTCGGGGTAAGGGGTATGGGTCCTTTGGGCATGCCTGGTTTAGATTGGTGAAGTCAGTACACATTCTCCACTTCCCATGAGGTTTCGCCACTAAGACCACATTTGACAACCAGTCCGTGTATTGGACCTCCACCACATACCCCGCATCCAGGAGCTTATCTACCTCTTACTTTATAATTTTATTCTTTTCTTCTCCGAAATTTCTCTTTCTTTGCTTAATAGGCTTGGCATCGGGGTCGACGTTCAATCGGTGAACCATCACCCTTGGGTCAATCCCACTGAAATCCGACGGCTTCCACGCAAATATATCCACATTCTCCCGAAGGAACTCAATTAGCAATATTTCCATCGTTGGGTCCATCTGTGATCCTATTCGTGTCGTTTTGCTTGAATTCCCTGGTTCTAATTCAATGATCTTATATTCTTCAGAAGGTTTCACCCTATACTCTTCCCGCTTAGCCTCTTGCCTCGGCTTCTTTTTGGGTGCCTCTTCTGCTTCTTGCATCATCTCTCCCCTCTGCCTAGGGGTTACCTTTTCTACAGTTTCTCTTTTTAAATGAGAGGTTATAACATTCCCTTGCACTTTTTGATTCCTCTCACTTCTCCTATCCCATACTTTGTGGGAAATTTCACCTTCAGGTGATAGGTAGATACGACCGCTTTAAATTGATTTAACCGGGCATCCCGGTATCACATTGTATGCGAATGGCGCGTCAACCACTAAGTACTTCATCATGACCGTTTTCCTACAAGGGTCCCGACCCCGGATGTAGGCAAATCTATTGTTCCCAACGGGACAATCTCGCTTCCTCCAAATCCGTCGGTGGAGTGTTCAAGCGGTTTTATGGTGGACACGTCTAGCTCCATCTTTCTTAATACATCCAAAAATACCACATCCGCCGAGCCGCATTGTCGACCAGGACCATTCGCACGGTGAAATTTGCTATATACGGGCTAATTACTCTTTGGGTCATTGCGCCCATCTCCACCTCTCTTAGGTCGAGGTCATTGAACGTGATGGAGTCCGCCTCTTTTGATTTAAAACTTCCAACTTCTTTTTTCCCCAGAATTCTATTGATCTCTTGTTTCGTTTCCTCGCATTAGTAGAATCGCCCCCTGCGGGTCCTCCTGCGATCATGTTTATGACCCCTCTTCTGGGTAGGTTATCTCCTTGAGGGTCGTGCCTCCTTGGGGATCGGGGTCGGGTGATTTTGTCTATCCCCCCTGCCCTCTCTCGCCCGGGAGCTCTTCTTCTTGGGGATCGACTTCGCGATCGCTTCTTAGGTGATCTCTCTCTTCGAGTTGCTACGTCCCCGTTTTTAGCCACGAAATTGCGCAAGTATCCTTGTTGAATTAGTCTTTCTATCTCATCCTTCAAGTGGACACATTCTTCCGTATCGTGTCCGTGATCCTTATGAAATTGACAATACTTTTTCATGTCCCTTACGGTAGGGGTAGCTCGCATTTTTTCTTGCCACTGCAACATATTTGATTCGATGATCGCCATAAGAGCATGCACTCGGGCGTTGAGGGGAGTGTCTTGCATGAACCTTCCCTACTCGGCTTGATCTCGATCTCGGTCCGATCCCTATCTTTCTCAGATCGAGATCGGGGTACCTCTCGAGGATCTCTGAGCTCTCTCTTGGGCTTGTTCATGGCTGCCCATTCTTGATCTTTCAACAAGTTCATTTCTTCTTCGTGGATATATCTTTCTACCATCTCCATCAAGCTTTCCACATCGGGTGGTGGGTCGCGTGCTAACGCTGAGGTCAACGGTCCCTTCTTCAAGCCATGCATCAATATACTGGAGAGCATGTCTATACGCATTTCTTGCACATCAAGCGCCTCATTATTAAATCGGTTTATGAACTCTCTCAGCGACTCGTCCTCCCTCTGCCTGATCGTGAAGAGATGGGTGGCGGATCGTCTAGTCTTCTTTTTGCTAGCAAACTGGTGCATAAACTTCCTTATCAAGTGTTCGTAAGAGACTATTGTCCCCATTGGTAGTCCCGTGAACCATTCTTGTGCTCTTCCTACCAATGTGGTTACAAATATTCTCGCATTCATAGCATCCGACTGCCCATACAACTGTATCACATGTTCAAAGGCAGTAACATGTTCTTGAGGATCACGGTTCCCATCATACTTAGGCAAATCTGGGAGCTTGAAGGTAGATGTCACCATCTCTTCTAAGATTTCTTGACAAAAGGGTGATCCTCTCTTTTGCAGAGCGGATGTGACCGCACCCCTCCTCCTAAGCTCATCCAGCTTCTTAGTGACTTGTTCAATTTGCTCGCTAATTTCGTTTATCCCCTCAGAGGGTCTTCTTGGCAACTCCCTCTCTGCATTTCCCTGGATGTTCTTACTAGCTACTTCCTCCTCTTCCATCTCTCTGTGCTTCTTGGGAGGAGCCTCATAAGGCGAGGCTTCCTCCCTCGCGTTTTCGGGTGGAACTCCCTTTCTTTGTAGGTGTTCTTTGGTGCTTTGCCCTTCCTAAGATATTCTGTTAGGAAATTCTTGCTAGCTTCAGCGATTAATTTCTCCAAGTCACTTGACTTCATCTGCACTATGGGATCCTCGTCTTCAAGAGACTCTTCACTCACTCGTAAAGATGGTGAGGATATTCGTGTAGGTTGAGCTTCGTTGTTCTTCTTCGGTGTCTGAGTGTTCGTTGCGTCATTCTTTTTCTGCGTCTCCATTACTCCTACTAATTCTCACTTTCCCACATACGGCGCCAACTAATTTAACCAAATAAAATTGGTACCTGAAGGCTCTCCTCGGGTCGGACCTCGGGGTCGAGCTTCGGGTTTGTATATGTGGGTGACACGAGACACGAACACACATTAGGCTAGGTTGGGATGGCCCGGCTAAGGCCCTCCGATGCTTAAGTCAGATCGGGTCGTGAGGTAAATAAAGTAAAAGTAGCAAAGCGGTTAAAATGAACAGTGAAAAGATTAACCTTCTAAATATTTACCGGGCTATTTATAATAATCTCGATTAGTGCTTACTTTACTTTACACGTGGCATCATCGGGGAGTCCTGGTGTCAGAGAATCAATGGCGTTCATAGGTTTGGGTCGCGGTTCGGTTCGGGTCGGGTTTGCCCCGACCCGGATGAGGAGTCCGCGAATCCTAGCGAATTTAGCCAGTTTTGGGTTTTCTTTAAGGGTAAAGTGGTAAAATCACTTTATGGTTTATCAGAAGGAAAACCCTAAATCTACGGGGTTCCTCCCACAGTCCGTTTTAGAAGATGCTGTTGTTAAATCAAATCATCTTTATTTTAATGAGATGTTTGACTCTACATCGAATCAGTTCAATATTTTGGATAAGCTTGCGCCAGAGCCGTTGGATGGGGATTCTAAGGTTGGAAATTATGAAGATGAGATCTTAAATCAAGATAATTCCAAAATAATAAAAAAAAGGGATGATGCATGTGGTACATGTTGGGAAAACCCCACAAAACAATGTGAGTGGGATGTGCCTAACATGTTTTGACCATTGAATGTTTGGTAGCCATCCAAACTTGAAAAAGCCAACCATATGTAGAAGTTCACCAAACCTTCTGCCATTCTCCTCTATAAATAGAGGTGATGAGTGCAGGGAAAAACCATGGCAAGCAAAGGCAATTTGCTTGGTCATCTAATCGGGTGGAGAGGAAAAATGAGTGTACACACCTGGGGAGATCAATTTGAGTGATTCAAATTGTGATAGATGCGGGAAAACACTTGGGGTATTTTTCTCTCGGGTAACACAAAGGGGTTGGGGAGAGTGTTCTTTGATAACTAGTAAAGTGGTTGTACAAGAGTCAAGAGTCTTTTATTCTTGGGTTTGGTCCATAAAACTCAAGGAGTGTATTTTCTTGTACCGGGAAATTCTTTATTAGTAAAGAACGGATACTCTCGTGGACGTAGGCGGGTTTTGCCGAACCACGTAAAATCACTGTGTGCATTTTATTTTCTATCGTGTCATTTATTTTTTCCATCATCTTGTTGGTGTGATTTGTCGGGTATTCCGGATAAATCAAATCTCGGATCACGACACGCCTCCGCTGTGCCCAACAAGTGGTATCAGAGCTACTTGGTAACTCGGGCAAGGTAGAAAATTGAGATTTGAATTTTTCCGGTGGACACTGTGGCAGTGACAAATCCATTCAAGGTGCAACGATTTGACGGCAAAGGGAATTTCACTCCTTGGCAATAAAGGGTGAATGATCTCCTAGTTCAACAAAGTCTGGGAAGGAACGGCGTTGAAGGGAAAGGAGAAAAGTTGACAGATATGAAAGGTGCACAGTGGGTAAATCTGGATCAACTGGGGGAAGTTGATGAAAAGGTTGAGGAAGAAGATAAAACCCTTTTACTTATTGCCTATATCCCGGATTCATATGATAGTCTGGTGACAATGTTGCTGTACGGGAAAAGACACACTGGACTTGGTGCATATATAAAAGCATCGTTGTTGTCTCATAAAAAAAAGGGCAAACCAGGAGGAGGGACATGGATATGCTTTGGTTGCTCGGGAAATGAATCGGTAACGGGAGGGATTCTGGTGGTGGATCTGTAATCAGCAGGTCAGATTCAAGGACCAGAGAAAGGGTGTTGTATGCTATCGTTATCACAAGAAGGATCACGTCAAAAGAAATTGTCCTCGGAGAAAGAATGATGATGACGGTGACGGTGGCGGTGGTGATGCGGTGATAGCTGCGGAAGTTGGAGATATCTCACAGTCTCCACAAGGATTGATATTTCTTCTCGAGATTGATGGATTTTAGATTCGGGATGCATAATGTATGTGTACTCCAGGAGAAATTATTTTGATTTACTTCAATTGCAGAGGGCAGGAATTTTGTTCTCTGGTGATGGTTCTATTTGTAGAATCATGGGATTGGAGTGGTAAAAATCAAAATGGGTGATGGAGTGGACCGCACTTTGGGTGGTGTGGCCTATGTCCCAAAGATGCGGGTGAATCTAATTTCCTGGTGCCAAGTGGATTCCAACAGCTGCGATATTCAGCTGGAGGTGGAGTCTTGAAAGTCACACATGGCGGAAGGGTCCTAAGGGTAAGAGAGAAGTATCGGAATTTGTATCGTCTGGTGACCTCAACGATTACTGGGAGTTGAGCGTGCCGGAAGGCTTCCAGGGAACAGACGGGTGTGAGGGAAATCCTGTTGGGCGAGAGAATGGATTGAGGTCGTCCCTCTCGGCAGTCAACTAGTGGAGTTGACTGGACTACACGTGTGTATTGGCCGATTAAATCAGGTGGAGTTAGGACCTTACTGATTCGGCATGTGCAGAGAATTGAAGGCCAATGATGTTAGATGTTTTTTTGGTTTGCGGGAGATGGTGTTTTGTGTGGAGGTGGAGATTGTTGGGAAAACCCCACAAAACAATGTGAGTGGGATGTGCCTAACATGTTTTGACCATTGAATGTTTGGTAGCCATCCAAACTTGAAAAAGCCAACCATATGTAGAAGTTCACCAAACCTTCTGTCATTCTCCTCTATAAATAGAGGTGATGAGTGCAGGGAAAAACCATGGCAAGCCAAGGCAATTTGCTTGGTCATCTAATCGGGTGGAGAGGAAAAATGAGTGTACACACCTGGGGAGATCAATTTGAGTGATTCAAATTGTGATAGATGCGGGAAAACACTTGGGGTATTTTTCTCTCGGGTAACACAAAGGGGTTGGGGAGAGTGTTCTTTGATAACTAGTAAAGTGGTTGTACAAGAGTCAAGAGTCTTTTATTCTTGGGTTTGGTCCATAAAACTCAAGGAGTGTATTTTCTTGTACCGGGAAATTCTTTATTAGTAAAGAACGGATACTCTCGTGGACGTAGGCGGGTTTTGCCGAACCACGTAAAATCACTGTGTACATTTTATTTTCTGTCGTGTCATTTATTTTTTCCATCATCTTGTTGGTGTGATTTGTCGGGTATTCCGGATAAATCAAATCTCGGATCACGACACGCCTCTGCTGTGCCCAACAGTACAAAGTCTGTCCACATTCGTAGGAAAAAAAAGAAACGTCCTCAGACTTGCCTAGAGGGTTTTGCGGATGATGAGCGGAATTTTGGTAGTGATTGTGAAGATATAGGGACGGATTCTCAAGATTTCGAGATGGAGGATCGATTGGATATTAATTTAGAAGCAACTGATAAGGAAAATAGGGATGGTGGCTCCAAAAAATACGCATGCAAATCCTCCCAGAAATTTCGAAAATTCCATATTTTGTGAAACAGCTCGGATGATGGAAGTACACTTGGTGATAAGGTTGATTTGGATAAGGATGTTGAATTTGTGGGATTGGAGGAAGATAAGGGACCGATTAATATGGAGGGTATTAATTGTGGGACTTTGACTTATGAGAAAAATAAGGGATATGATATTGCTATGCATGGAAATTATTTGCATGCACAACCTCCGTTGATCTCATGCAACCGTCTAGCCCCTAATTTTTTGGATGGAAGAGTGCAAAATAGTTGGGAATTATCTATGATTTCTAATAAGTCAAATTGGACTAGTAATGGTGAATTGAAATTGCGGGCAGATAAGGAAAAATTGAAAATCATGCATAAAGATAATGATGGTGATATGCATGGTAATGATGGTGATATGCATGGTAATGATTTGCAGTTAACACATCATCCTAATTTGGTGGGATCCACTTTTTTAAGGAAAAATTATATGCCTCATTTAACCGGGAAGAGATCTCCTATTCCACTTTTCCTATTCCACTCTTATTCCATTGCATTGGATGAAATACACGTGTGCAAGATGATGGCACGTGATGTCACAACTGTACACGTGTCTTTCATCCAACATATGGAATAGGGAGTGGAATAGGGAAAGTGGAATAGGAGATCTCAACCCCATTTAACCTCTGTTTCGTGTGATCAGTTAAAGGAAGGCCCAGTTGGCTTGGACCCTCTATTGGGCCCTCAACGGCCCACTTCAGCACCTAGTCTTTCACATGACCATTTTTCCTTTTCTGGGTCCATATTGCACGGCCCTGCTCCTCAGCCCACGTCTCCTTCCAGCGGCCAGCCCATGATGGAGGCTTCCTCTCCTTCAGCCTTGGGTTCTATGGGGCCAATTGCTAGTGGGCATCCTTTATTTGGGTTGCCTTTAAATCAGGCCCATTCATCTGGCTCAAGCATAAATGGGCAGCAACATCTCAGGTTGTACGAAATGGATAAGAAGGATGGGCCACATTCTATTCAAGCCCAACATCAGTCAAAAGGGGAGGATGGCTTGGATCCCAGCTCCACTTCTTCGATCCGATCTCCTGGGCCGCTGGTAGATGGACATATGCAAGGGGAACGTGGACATGTTGATTTGCATTCTCAGATGGAAATTCATAGTAAAGAGCATCGACCAGTTGGTATCAACCCCGATAATATCTCGAAAATTGGGAAAATTCATAAGGTTGTCAAAAAATTCGACAAAAAATTTGGAAATGATAAATTTTCCATGACTACACGGTCTAATGCAAAGGCGGGTAAATTGGTTCACAATTTTTTGACTAAAGGGGGCGGCTCTCGAGGTCTCAACAATTCAAGCAGTCACTCCGGAAATCATTAAATATTGATAGTTGTTATTGAATTTTGGTTGTTGCTTAAACATTTGAATTTGGTGATCTTATTCTTCGGATAGCACTTTTGGCTATTCAAGTTGTACGATCTTTTTATAATTTAATATACAGGTAGGGTATCACGCCTCAATCCCCCACCCCCTGGGGTGTTTATTTTGTTTTAAAAAAAAAACCTAAATCCTAAACCCTAAACCCTAAACCCTAAACCCTAAACCCTGAACCCCTAAACCCTAAACCCTAACACTGAACCCTAAATCCTAAACCCTGAATCCTAACCCTGAACCCTAAACCCTAAACCCTAAACCCTTTCATTTTGGAGAAATCGCACACACGAGGCACTTAAGTTTCTTGGTTCCCTACTTGATTTTATGGTTTGTCTGGGCAGAAAAGAATAGTGTCAAGCATCGACACCTTCCTTTCTTGGCATCTCACATTATTTGGCAGGTGGAGCGGTATCTCGGATTCTTGTTTCGGTCGGCGTTTGAGCCCCCGGATTGGTGCGGATGCTTCCCTACAGTGAGTTTTTTGCAGGGGAATGCTCCACCACAGGTTTCACGCAGGTCTAGGATGGTGACTTGGTGAGCCCCTCAGTCTCCTCACATCAAGCTGAACACGGAAGGTTCGTTTGATCGAGACATCTTGATTCTTTGGCGGGGGGATTGATTCGAGATCATTGGGCGAGACTTATGTTTACTTTTCATTATTCTCTCCGGGCGGTGTCTAGCTTTCATGCCGAGCTACTAGCGCCGGAGATGGGATCGCGGCATGCCCGTCATTTTCTCTTGATTTGGATCGAGTTGGACGCGCGGCGGCGGTGGTCACCACGGTCACTTCCACGGTGGCCTTGGCTCTTGGCGGTTCAAGACACTCGATTCGCATTCGGAACATCTTTGAGGACCTTGATGATTCGATTTCCCACATACACGAGAGGGGAATCGACCAGCAGATCACCTAGTAGAGTTGGGAGTCAATTGCCCTTAGCTTGATCACATTGTTGATGAGGGCACGGCTTCTCACCACCTCCTAGCGCTCATTCGGATGGACCATTTGGGATATCCGAGCTTGATTTTCATAGATCATTGGTTCTCCTTTTATTTTTAGATATCTCATTATGATAGTCTTTCTAGATATCGTAGTGATAGGTTATTTGTTCTTTGATTTTCTCCCGCCTTGACGGGCATGACATTGTATGACATTTTGATTATTTGATATACAGGTTGGGGATCACGCCTCAATCCCCCACAAAAAAAAACCCTAAACTGAACCCTAAACCCTGAACCCTAAACCCTAAACCCCGAAACCCTAAAACCCTGAACCCTGAACCCTAAACCCTAAACCTTAAACCATAAACCCTAACCCTAAACCCTAAACCCTAAACCTTAAACCCTAAACCCTGAACCCTAAACTCTAAACCCTGAACCCTAAATTGAACCCTAAACCCTGAACCCTAAACCCTAATAATAAACTACCCAAAATGCTCTACCCTCTCTCACATACTAGCGCACACTTTTTCACACACACTTACACTTTTTCTTCACGTTTTGGGCGATTTCACACATTGTTCAAGAAATTTATCAATCTGAGAAAGTTTTAGATTCTTTTTTCTTGTTCTTTTTTATTTTTCGCTTTGTTTTTTCATTTTGTTAATCTATTCTCAACTTTTTTGATTTTGTCCAAGTTTGTTTTTCCGCCTTCAATGGCGGATTTCGATTCTAGTCCGCGGAAAATCCAACTCCGAAACATGGGTCATATGCAAATGTGATTGCTTCAACTTCTCCTCAATCCAACCTTCCTTTTGATCCCAAGAGAATTATTCCAATTGGCACTCACAAGGAAAAATATGGACAACGAGGTTCTTGGCTTTTCTTCTTCGGAGAATGATCGTCTTGCGGAGACATGGTAGCTCACCTTGATAGGTTGTCAAGGAAGAATGGAGGCATCCCTTTGGTTGTTTTGGAATGAGGAGCTTGCAGCCACAAGTTGAATAGGGTCAGCTTGAGACTCAAGACTTGGAATCACCAGGCGTTTGGTAATGTTTTTGATCGGGTTAGACTAGGCGATGAGGCGTTTCGGTGGCTCGGGATGTATATGATAATGATTCGTCTCCGACTCATCGTGCTCGGCTACATCATTGTGTGGCGAAAGACGAGCTACGTTTGAAAATGGAGGAGGATTTTTGGCACTAGAAAGCTCGATTAAGTGGGCGATCGAGAAGGAGCGCAACACTAAGTTTTTCCACGGTTTGTTAAGCAAAAGCGGTGTCGTGCTAGAATTCACTCGATTGACGATGATGGGGTGAGCGATCACACGAGATTCTCGAGATTCGAAAGTCGGCGATTCGATTCTTTCGATCTTATTGACTTTGACTTGGAGTATCGACTCTCCTCGTAAATGAGTTCTTTCCCGACTTCCGATTCCGTTGATCTTGATGGACTTTGTGCTATGCCGACGGCTCGGGAGGTTCGTGATGCGGTGTTTGGGATTGATCCGTCTAGTGTATTAGGGCACGATGGATTCTCATCCTTGTTCTTTCAAAGACCTTTGTTGGGATTTCGTCGGATCGGATGTTGAGGATACGGTGGTTGACTTTTTCTCGGGTAATCTCATGTTGTCCACGTTCACGGCTACATCTATAGTTCTCATCCGAAGGTTCCTCACCCTCGAAGTGGTGAGTTTGGCCGATTAGCTTTGTGCAACGTGACAAATAAGATTATCTCTAATATTATGAATGCGCGGTTGGTCTCGATTCTACCTTTGATTGTGTCAATCGAATCGAGTGGTTTCACACCGGTCGTGTCATCTCGGATAACATATTGCTCGCGGGAGAGCTTATCCATGATATCAGCTTAGCCACGGAGATTCCTAATGTGGTGATGAAGCTGGATATGGCTAAAGCTTATGATAGGGTGCAATGGGATTTCTTGTATACAACTATGATTCACATGGGCTTCTCCGTTCGGTGGATTGATATGGTTGGCAACTGTATTGAGCATTGCGGCTTCTCTGTTCTGGTTAATGGTATCCCTTCTGGATATTTTCCTTCGACTCGGGGACTACGGCAGGGGGATCCTCCATCTCCTGCCTTGTTTGTTCTGGCGGCGGAGTATTTATCCCGGGGATTGGATTCCATTACGACACTGGGATATGATTTATCGGACGCGACGGGGTTTTCCAGTGACACATTTGGCCTATGCTAATGATGTTGTTATCTTCACTAGGGCATCTGGCGATGGCCTCGTCACATTGAGGCACTTTCTGGAGCACTATTCGCTCTTACGGCCGGCTAGTTAGTGTTGGAAGAGTAGATTCTTTCTGGCCCCACGTTACATGGACAGGTGGGAGCACATGGAGCATGAGCTGACAGGCTTCGTCGGCGATGACTTGCCGATGACTTATTTTGGTGTCCCTTTGTTCAAGGGGCAAATTACGAAAGAGCTTTTCCTCCCAGTGATTCAGAGGATGCTGGATAGAGTTGCTGGGTGGTCGCATCGGCATCTGTCATTTGGTGGTAGGCTTGATGTTATTCGGAGCACGCTAATGTCCACTCCATTGCATATTCTTCAGGTCATGCAGCCGCCAAAGACAGTTCTTCATCGGTTGGAGCAGATCATGGCTAAATTCTTCAGGGGCTCCTACGCGGGGGATGAGAAGAAGACGACTTTGGATCGATTGGGATGATATCTACCACCCTATCTTTGAGGGTGGGGGGGTTGCGCCAACTTTCAGATATTGATGACGCCTTCAGTTACAAGTTGTGGTGGAGGTTACGTGAGGGCCATTCTCTCTAGGCCCAGTTCCTGATCAGCAAGTATTGTTACAATGGGATTTTGTCTCCCTGTAGAGTCCCTGTAACTCATAATGATAGTCATCAGTGCAGGCGCTTGGGGCGAGTCAGTATTCGTGCCCAGGAGCGGATTTTCTGGTCTATTGCCAGTGGTAGCCGTGTCAGTTTCTGGGATGATACTTGGTCTGGGCATCGGCCGCTTGCGGATCTTTGTTTGGATCGGTCGTTGGGTCATATGATGGTGGATTGGTTCATCATGGATGGTATGTGGGATCGCGATAGATTGCACCAGGTCTTGGTCTCCAGATGTGGGCTTCCTGAGAGTCTCATTGAGGATATATCCGGAGTTCCGATTCGCTCGGTCCGAGGATATCATGCGGTGGATGTTTACCTCTCATGGTGGGTTCTCTACGTCTTACGCTTGGGATTCTCTCCAGGGGTAGAAATGCTCGTAACCATACGTATGGTGCCATTTGGAACGATGCTCTTATTCCTACTATCTCTATATTCCTTTGGCGCCTCCTTCGTAATCGTCTTCCTGTGGATATCAAGCTTCAGGCACGTGGCACTTCCCTTGCCTCACGTTCTTTGGTGTTGCTTGAATAATCCATATTCATCTCCTCACCTCTTTTTGATGAATGATATTGTTGATCGTGTGCAATCACTTTCTTCCTTGGTTTGACACTACACTTCCACACACCACTAATATGATATTGTTCCTTTCATTTTAGATGAATCCCACACACAGATCACACACGAGGCACTTAAGTTTCTTAGTTCCCTGCTTGATTTTATGGTTTGTCTGGACGGAAAGGAATAGTGTCAAGCATCGACACCTTCCTTTCTTGGCATCTCACATTATTTGGCAGGTGGAGCGGTATCTCTGGATTCTTGTTTCAGGTCGGCGTTTGAGCCCTTCGGATTGGTCTGGATGCTTCCCTACGGTGAGTTTTTTGCAGGGAAATGCTCCACCACAGGTTTCACGCAGGTCTAGGATGGTGACTTGGCGAGCCCCTCAGTCTCCTCACATCAAGTTGAACACGGATGGTTCGTTTGATCGAGACACCTTGATTGCTGGTGGAGGGGGATTAATTCGAGATCATTTGGGCAGACTTATGTTGGCTTTTCATTGTTCTCTCTAGGTGGTGTCTAGCTTTCATGCCGAGCTACTAGCGCTGGAGATGGGACTGCGGCATGCCCGTCAGTTTTCTCTTCAGATTTGGATTGAGTTGGACGCAGCGGCGGTGGTCACCACGATCACTTCTGGTGGCCTTGGCTCTTGGCAAGTTCAGCACACTCTGATTCGCATTCGGAACATCTTTGAGGACCTTGATTCGATTTCCCACATACACGAGAGGGAATCGACCAGCAGATCACCTAGCGAGTTGGATTCTTGCCTTGGCGATCACATTGTCGATGAGGGCACGGCTTCTCACCACCTCCAAAGCACTCATTCGGATGTACCGGTGGGATATCCGAGCTTGATTTTCATAGATCATTGGTTCTCCTTTTATTTTTAGATATCTCCTTATGATAGTCTTTCTAGATATCGTTGTGATAGGTTATTTGTTCTTTGATTTTCTCCCCGCTTGACGGGCATGACATTGTATGACATTTTGATTATTTGATATACATGTAGGGGATCACGCCTCAATCCCCACAAAAAAAAAAACCCTAAATCGAACCCTAAACCCTAAACCTTAAACCCCGAAACCCTAAAACCCCGAACCCTAAACCCTAAACCTTAAACCATAAACCCTAAACCCTAAACCCTAAACCCTAAACCCCGAACCCTAAACCCTAAACCCTAAACCCGAAACCCTAAAACCCCGAACCACGAACCCTAAACCCTAAACCTTAAACCATAAACCCTAACCCTAAACCCTAAACCCTAAACCTTAAACCCTAAACCCCGAACCCTAAACCTAAACCCTAAACCCCGAACCCTAAACTCTAAACCCCGAACCCTAACCGAACTCTAAACCCCGAACCCTAAACCCTAAACCCAAAACCCTAATAATAAACTACCCAAAATGCTCTACCCTCTCTCACATACTAGCACACACTTTTTTCACACACACTTACACTATTCTTCACGTTTTGGGCGATTTCACACAGATTGTTCAAGAAATTTATCAATCTGAGAAAGTTTTAGATTCTTTTTTCTTGTTCTTTTTTATTTTTCGCTTTCTTTTTCATTTTGTTAATCTATTCTCAACTTTTTTGATTTTGTCCAGGTTTGTTTTTCCGCCTTCAATGGCGGATTTCGATTCTAGTCCGCGGAAAATCCAACTCGAAACATGGGTCATATGCAAATGTGATCGCTTCAACTTCTCCTCAATCCAACCTTCCTTTTGATCCCAAGAGAATTATTCCAATTGGCACTCACAAGGAAAAATATGGACAACAGGTTCTTGGCTTTTCTTCTTCGGAGAATGATCGTCTTGCGGAGACATGGTAGCTCACCTTGATAGGTTGTCAAGGAAGAATGGAGGCATCCCACTGGTTGTTTTGGAATGAGGAGCTTGCAAAGACAAGTTGAATAGGGTGTATGAGACTCAAGACTTGGAATCACCAGACGTTTGGTAATGTTTTTGATCGGGTTAGACTAGGCGATGAGGCGGTTTCGGTGGCTCGGGATGTATATGATAATGATTCGTCTCCGACTCATCAGGCTCAGCTACATCATCGTTGTGTGGTCGAAGTACGAGCTACGTTTGAAAATGGAGGAGGATTTTTGGCACTAGAAAGCTGCAGTTAAGTGGGCAGTCGAGAAGGAGCGCAACACTAAGTTTTTCCACGGATTTGTTAAGCAAAAGCGGTGTCGTGCTAGAATTCACTCGATTGACGATGATGGGGTGACGATCACACAGGATTCTGAGATTCGAAAGTCGGCAGTTCAGTTCTTTCAGTCCTTATTGACTTCTGACTTGGAGTATCTGACTCTCCCTGTAAATGAGTTCTTTCCCCAGCTTCCTGATTCCGTTGATCTTGATGGACTTTGTGCTATGCCGACGGCTCAGGAGGTTCGTGATGCAGTGTTTGGGATTGATCCGTCTAGTGTATTAGGGCCTGATGGATTCTCATCCTTGTTCTTTCAGCACTGTTGGGATTTCATTAGATCGGATGTTGAGGATACGGTGGTTGACTTTTTCTCGGGTAATCTCATGTTGTCCACGTTCACGGCTACATCTATAGTTCTCATCCCGAAGGTTCCTCACCCTCAGAAGTGGACTGAGTTTCGGCCGATTAGCCTGTGCAACGTGACAAATAAGATTATCTCTAATATTATGAATGCGCGGTTGGTCTCGATTCTACCTTTGATTGTGTCGCCGAATCAGAGTGGTTTCACACCCGGTCGTGTCATCTCGGATAACATATTGCTCGCGCAGGAGCTTATCCATGATATCAGCTTAGCCACGGAGATTCCTAATGTGGTGATGAAGCTGGATATGGCTAAAGCTTATGATAGGGTGCAATGGGATTTCTTGTATACAACTATGATTCACATGGGCTTCCCGTTCGGTGGATTGATATGGTTGGCAACTGTATTGAGCATTGCGGCTTCTCTGTTCTGGTTAATGGTATCCCTTCTGGATATTTTCCTTCGACTCGGGGACTACGGCAGGGGGATCCTCCATCTCCTGCCTTGTTTGTTCTGGCGGCGGAGTATTTATCCCGGGGATTGGATTCCATTACGACACTGGGATATGATTTATCGGACGCGACGGGGTTTTCCAGTGACACATTTGGCCTATGCTAATGATGTTGTTATCTTCACTAGGGCATCTGACGATGGCCTCGTCACATTGAGGCACTTTCTGGAGCACTATTCTGCTACTTCTGGCCAGCTAGTTAGTGTTCAGAAGAGTAGATTCTTTCTGGCCCCACGTTACATGGACGGGTGGGAGCACATGGAGCATGAGCTGACAGGCTTCGTCGGCGATGACTTGCCGATGACTTATTTTGGTGTCCCTTTGTTCAAGGGGCAAATTACGAAAGAGCTTTTCCTCCCAGTGATTCAGAGGATGCTGGATAGAGTTGCTGGGTGGTCGCATCGGCATCTGTCATTTGGTGGTAGGCTTGATGTTATTTGGAGCACGCTAATGTCCACTCCATTGCATATTCTTCAGGTCATGCAGCCGCCAAAGACAGTTCTTCATCGGTTGGAGCAGATCATGGCTAAATTCTTCAGGGGCTCCTACGCGGGACAGAAGAAGACGCACTGGATCAATTGGGATGATATCTACCACCCTATCTTTGAGGGTGGATTGGGGTTGCGCCAACTTTCAGATATTGATGACGCCTTCAGTTACAAGTTGTGGTGGAGGTTACGTGAGGGCCATTCTCTCTGGGCCCAGTTCCTGATCAGCAAGTATTGTTACAATGGGATTTGTCTCCCTGTAGAGTCCCTGTAACTCATAATGATAGTCATCAGTGCAGGCGCTTGGGGCGAGTCAGTATTCGTGCCCAGGAGCGGATTTTCTGGTCTATTGCCAGTGGTAGCCGTGTCAGTTTCTGGGATGATACTTGGTCTGGGCATCGGCCGCTTGCGGATCTTTGTTTGGATCGGTCGTTGGGTCATATGATGGTGGATTGGTTCATCATGGATGGTATGTGGGATCGCGATAGATTGCACCAGGTCTTGGTCTCCAGATGTGGGCTTCCTGAGAGTCTCATTGAGGATATATCCGGAGTTCCGATTCTGCTCGGGTCTGAGGATATCATGCGGTGGATGTTTACCTCTCATGGTGGGTTCTCTATGTCTTCTCGCTTGGGATTCTCTCCAGGGGTAGAAATGCTCGTAACATACGTATGGTGCCATTTGGGAACGATGCTCTTATTCCTACTATCTCTATATTCCTTTGGCGCCTCCTTCGTAATCGTCTTCCTGTGGATATCAAGCTTCAGGCACGTGGCACTTCCCTTGCCTCACGTTGCTGGTGTTGCTTGAATAATCCATATTCATCTCCTCACCTCTTTTTGATGAATGATATTGTTCAGTCCGTGTGCAATCACTTTCTTCCTTGGTTTGACACTACACTTCCACACACCACTAATATGATATTGTTCCTTTCATTTTAGATGAATCCCACACACAGATCACACACGAGGCACTTAAGTTTCTTAGTTCCCTGCTTGATTTTATGGTTTGTCTGGACGGAAAGGAATAGTGTCAAGCATCGACACCTTCCTTTCTTGGCATCTCACATTATTTGGCAGGTGGAGCGGTATCTCTGGATTCTTGTTTCAGGTCGGCGTTTGAGCCCTTCGGATTGGTCTGGATGCTTCCCTACGGTGAGTTTTTTGCAGGGAAATGCTCCACCACAGGTTTCACGCAGGTCTAGGATGGTGACTTGGCGAGCCCCTCAGTCTCCTCACATCAAGTTGAACACGGATGGTTCGTTTGATCGAGACACCTTGATTGCTGGTGGAGGGGGATTAATTCGAGATCATTTGGGCAGACTTATGTTGGCTTTTCATTGTTCTCTCTAGGTGGTGTCTAGCTTTCATGCCGAGCTACTAGCGCTGGAGATGGGACTGCGGCATGCCCGTCAGTTTTCTCTTCAGATTTGGATTGAGTTGGACGCAGCGGCGGTGGTCACCACGATCACCACGGTGGCCTTGGCTCTTGGCAAGTTCAAAGACACACGATTCGCATTCGGAACATCCGAGGACCTTGATTCGATTTCCCACATACACAGAGAGGGGAATCGACCAACAGATCACCTAGCGAGTTGGAAGATTCTTTGCCTTGGCGCGATCACATTGTCGATGAGGGCACGGCTTCTCACCACCTCCTAGCACTCATTCGGATGTACCAGCTGGGATATCCGAGCTTCAGATTTTCATAGATCATTGGTTCTCCTTTTATTTTTTAGATATCTCCTTATGATAGTCTTTCTAGATATCGTTGTGATAGGTTATTTGTTCTTTGATTTTCTCCCGCCTTGACGGGCATGACATTGTATGACATTTTGATTATTTGATATACATGTAGGGGATCACGCCTCAATCCCCCACAAAAAAAAAACCCTAAACTGAACCCTAAACCCTAAACCTTAAACCCCGAAACCCTAAAACCCTGAACCCTAAACCCTAAACCTTAAACCATAAACCCTAAACCCTAAACCCTAAACCCTAAACCCTGAACCCTAAACCCTAAACCCTAAACCCCGAAACCCTAAAACCCTGAACCCTGAACCCTAAACCCTAAACCTTAAACCATAAACCCTAACCCTAAACCCTAAACCCTAAACCTTAAACCCTAAACCCCGAACCCTAAACCTAAACCCTAAACCCCGAACCCTAAACTCTAAACCCCGAACCCTAAATCGAACCCTAAACCCGAACCCTAAACCCTAAACCCAAAACCCTAATAATAAACTACCCAAAATGCTCTACCCTCTCTCACATACTAGCACACACTTTTTTTCACACACTTACACATTCTTCACGTTTTGGGCGATTTCACACAGATTGTTCAAGAAATTTATCAACGAGAAAGTTTTAGATTCTTTTTCTTGTTCTTTTTATTTTTCGCTTTCTTTTTTCATTTTGTTAATCTATTCTCAACTTTTTTGATTTTGTCCAGGTTTGTTTTTCCGCCTTCAATGGCGGATTTCGATTCTAGTCCGCGGAAAATCCAACTCGAAACATGGGTCATATGCAAATGTGATCGCTTCAACTTCTCCTCAATCCAACCTTCCTTTTGATCCCAAGAGAATTATTCCAATTGGCACTCACAAGGAAAAATATGGACAACAGGTTCTTGGCTTTTCTTCTTCGGAGAATGATCGTCTTGCGGAGACATGGTAGCTCACCTTGATAGGTTGTCAAGGAAGAATGGAGGCATCCCACTGGTTGTTTTGGAATGAGGAGCTTGCAGCACAAGTTGAATAGGGTCAAGCGCAGACTCAAGACTTGGAATCACCAGACGTTTGGTAATGTTTTTGATTGGGTTAGACTAGCTGATGAGGCAGTTTTAGTGGCTCAAGATGTATATGATAATGATTCGTCTCCAACTCATCTAAACCTTAAACCCCGAAACCCTAAAACCCTGAACCCTAAACCCTAAACCTTAAACCATAAACCCTAAACCCTAAACCCTAAACCCTAAACCCTGAACCCTAAACCCTAAACCCTAAACCCCGAAACCCTAAAACCCTGAACCCTGAACCCTAAACCCTAAACCTTAAACCATAAACCCTAACCCTAAACCCTAAACCCTAAACCTTAAACCCTAAACCCTGAACCCTAAACCTAAACCCTAAACCCTGAACCCTAAACTCTAAACCCTGAACCCTAAACTGAACCCTAAACCCTGAACCCTAAACCCTAAACCCAAAACCCTAATAATAAACTACCCAAAATGCTCTACCCTCTCTCACATACTAGCACACACTTTTTTTCACACACTTACACTGTTCTTCACGTTTTGGGCCGATTTCACACAGATTGTTCAAGAAATTTATCAATCTGAGAAAGTTTTAGATTCTTTTTTCTTGTTCTTTTTTATTTTTCGCTTTCTTTTTTCATTTTGTTAATCTATTCTCAACTTTTTTGATTTTGTCCAGGTTTGTTTTTCCCGCCTTCAATGGCGGATTTCGATTCTAGTCCGCCAGAAAATCCAACTCCGAAACATGGGTCATATGCAAATGTGACTGCTTCAACTTCTCCTCAATCCAACCTTCCTTTTGATCCCAAGAGAATTATTCCAATTGGCACTCACAAGGAAAAATATGGACAACAGGTTCTTGGCTTTTCTTCTTCGGAGAATGATCGTCTTGCGGAGACATGGTAGCTCACCTTGATAGGTTGTCAAGGAAGAATGGAGGCATCCCACTGGTTGTTTTGGAATGAGGAGCTTGCAGCACAAGTTGAATAGGGTCAAGCGCAGACTCAAGACTTGGAATCACCAGACGTTTGGTAATGTTTTTGATTGGGTTAGACTAGCTGATGAGGCAGTTTTAGTGGCTCAAGATGTATATGATAATGATTCGTCTCCAACTCATCAGGCTCAGCTACATCGTTGTGTGGCTGAGTACGAGCTACGTTTGAAAATGGAGGAGGATTTTTGGCACTAGAAAGCTGCAGTTAAGTGGACAGTTGAGAAGGAGCGCAACAGTAAGTTTTTCCACGGATTTGTTAAGCGAAGCGGTGTCGTCTAGAATTCACTCGATTGACGATGATGGGGTGAGCGATCACACAGGATTCTCGAGATTCGAAAGTCGGCGATTCGATTCTTTCGAGTCTTATTGACTTCGACTTGGAGTATCTGACTCTCCCTGTAAATGAGTTCTTTCCCCAGCTTCCTGATTCCGTTGATCTTGATGGACTTTGTGCTATGCCGACGGCTCATGAGGTTCGTGATGCAGTGTTTGGGATTGATCCGTCTAGTGTATTAGGGCCTGATTGATTCTCATCCTTGTTCTTTCAGCACTGTTGGGATTTCGTCAGATCGGATGTTGAGGATACGGTGGTTGACTTTTTCTTGGGTAATCTCATGCCGTCCACGTTCACGGCTACATCTATAGTTCTCATCCCGAAGGCTCCTCACCCTCAGAAGTGGACTGAGTTTCGGCCGATTAGCCTGTGCAACATGACAAATAAGATTATCTCTAATATTATGAACGCGTGGTTGGTCTCGATTCTACCTTTGATTGTGTCGCCAAATCAGAGTGGTTTCACACCCGGTCATGTCATCTCGGATAACATATTGCTCGCGCAGAGCTTATCCATGATATCGCTTAGCACGGAGATTCCTAATGTGGTGATGAAGTGGATATGGCTAAAGCTTATGATAGGGTGCAATGGGATTTCTTGTATACGACTATGATTCACATGGGCTTCCCGTTCGGTGGATTGATATGGTTGTCAATCGTAGTGAGCAACTGCGCTTCTCGATGCAGTTAATGGTATCCTTCCTCGGATATTTTCCTTCGACTCGGGGACTACGGCAGGGGGATCCTCCATCTCCTGCCTTGTTTGTTCTGGAGGCGGAGTATTTATCTCGGGGATTGGATTCCATTACGACACTGGGATATGATTTATCGGACGCGACGGGGTTTTCCAGTGACACATTTGGCCTATGCTAATGATGTTGTTATCTTCACTAGGGCATCTAACGATGTCCTCGTCACATTGAGGCACTTTCTGGAGCACTATTCTGCTACTTCTGGCCAGCTAGTTAGTGTTCAGAAGAGTAGATTCTTTCTGGCCCCATGTTACATTGACGGGTGGGAGCACATGGAGCATGAGCTGACAGGCTTCGTCGGCGATTACTTGCCGATGACTTATTTCGGTGTCCCTTTGTTCAAGGGGCAAATTACGAAAGAGCTTTTCCTCCCAGTGATTCAGATGATGCTGGATAGAGTTGCTGGGTGGTCGCATCGGCATCTATCATTTGGTGGTAGGCTTGCTGTTATTCGGAGCACGCTAATGTCCACTCCATTGCATATTCTTCAGGTCATGCAGCCGCCAAAGATAGTTCTTCATCAGTTGGAGCAGATCATGGCTAAATTCTTCAGGGGCTCCTACGCGGGACAGAAGAAGACGCACTGGATCAGTTGGGATGATATCTACCACCCTATCTTTGAGGGTGGACGGGGTTGCGCCAACTTCGGATATTGATGACGCCGCGATTCAACAAGTTGTGGTGGAGGTTACGTGAGGGCCATTCTCTCTGGGCCCAGTTCCTGATCAGCAAGTATTGTTACAATGGGATTTTGTCTCCCTGTAGAGTCCCTGTAACTCATAATGATATTCATCAGTGCAGGCGCTTGGGGCGAGTCAGTATTCGTGCCCAGGAGCGGATTTTCTGGTCTATTGCCAGTGGTAGCCGTGTCAGTTTCTGGGAGATACTTGGTTTGGGCATCGGCCGCTTGTGGATCTTTGTTTGGATCGGTCGTTGGGTCATATGATGGTGGATTGGTTCATCAGGGATGGTATGTGGGATCGCGATAGATTGCACCAGGTCTTGGTCTCCAGATGTGGGCTTCCTGAGAGTCTCATTGAGGATATATCCGGAGTTCCGATTCTGCTCGGGTCTGAGGATATCATGCGGTGGATGTTTACCTCTCATGGTGGGTTCTCTATGTCTTCTGCTTGGGATTCTCTCTGGGGTAGAAATGCTCAGAACCTTCTATATGGTGCCATTTGGAACGATGCTCTTATTCCTACTATCTCTATATTCCTTTGGCGTCTCCTTCGTAATCGTCTTCCTGTGGATATCAAGCTTCAGGCACGTGGCACTTCCCTTTCCTCACGTTGCTGGTGTTGCTTGAATAATCCATATTCATCTCCTCACCTCTTTTTGATGAATGATATTGTTCAGTCCGTGTGCAATCACTTTCTTCCTTGGTTTGACACTACACTTCCACACACCACTAATATGATATTGTTCCTTTCATTTTAGATGAATCGCACACACGGATCACACACGAGGCACTTAAGTTTCTTAGTTCCCTGCTTGATTTTATGGTTTGTCTGGACGGAAAGGAATAGTGTCAAGCATCGACACCTTCCTTTCTTGGCATCTCACATTATTTGGCAGGTGGAGCGGTATCTCTGGATTCTTGTTTCAGGTCGGCGTTTGAGCCCTTCAGATTGGTCTGGATGCTTCCCTACGGTGAGTTTTTTGCAGGGAAATGCTCCACCACAGGTTTCACGCAGGTCTAGGATGGTGACTTGGCGAGCCCCTCAGTCTCCTCACATCAAGCTGAACACGGATGGTTCGTTTGATCGAAACACCTTGATTGCTGGTGGAGGGGGATTAATTCGAGATCATTTGGGCAGACTTATATTGGCTTTTCATTGTTCTCTCCAGGTGGTGTCTAGCTTTCATTCCGAGCTACTAGCGCTGGAGATGGGACTACGGCATGCCCGTCAGTTTTCTCTTGATTTGGATTGAGTTGGACGCACGGCGGCGGGGTCACCACGATCACTTCGTGGCCTGGCTCTTGGCAAGTTCAAGACACTGACGATTCGCATTCGGAACATCTTTGAGGACCTTGATTCGATTTCCCACATACACAGAGAGGGGAATCGACCAACAGATCACCTAGCGAGTTGGGGGAGTCACGCCCTTGGCGATCACATTGTCGATGAGGGCACGGCTTCTCACCACCTCCTAGCACTCATTCGGATGTACCAGCTGGGATATCCGAGCTTCAGATTTTCATAGATCATTGGTTCTCCTTTTATTTTTTAGATATCTCCTTATGATAGTCTTTCTAGATATCGTAGTGATAGGTTATTTGTTCTTTGATTTTCTCCCGCCTTGACGGGCATGACATTGTATGACATTTTGATTATTTGATATACATGTAGGGGATCACGCCTCAATCCCCCACAAAAAAAACCCTAAACTGAACCCTAAACCCTAAACCTTAAACCCCGAAACCCTAAAACCCTGAACCCTAAACCCTAAACCTTAAACCATAAACCCTAAACCCTAAACCCTAAACCCTGAACCCTAAACCCTAAACCCTAAACCCCGAAACCCTAAAACCCTGAACCCTAAAACCTAAACCTTAAACCATAAACCCTAACCCTAAACCCTAAACCCTAAACCTTAAACCCTAAACCCTGAACCCTAAACCTAAACCCTAAACCCTGAACCCTAAACTCTAAACCCTGAACCCTAAACTGAACCCTAAACCCTGAACCCTAAACCCTAAACCCAAAACCCTAATAATAAACTACCCAAAATGCTCTACCCTCTCTCACATACTAGCACACACTTTTTTCACACACACTTACACTGTTCTTCACGTTTTGGGCGATTTTACTGATTGTTCAAGAAATTTATCAACTGAGAAAGTTTTAGATTCTTTTTTCTTGTTCTTTTTTATTTTTCGCTTTGTTTTTTCATTTTGTTAATCTATTCTCAACTTTTTTGATTTTGTCCAGGTTTGTTTTTCCCGCCTTCAATGGCGGATTTCGATTCTAGTCCGCCAGAAAATCCAACTCCAAAACATGGGTCATATGCAAATGTGACTGCTTCAACTTCTCCTCAATCCAACCTTCCTTTTGATCCCAAGAGAATTATTCCAATTGGCACTCACAAGGAAAAATATGGACAACAGGTTCTTGGCTTTTCTTCTTCGGAGAATGATCGTATTGCGGAGACATGGTAGCTCACCTTTATAGGTTGTCAAGGAAGAATGGAGGCATCCCACTGGTTGTTTTGGAATGAGGAGCTTGCAGCACAAGTTGAATAGGGTCAAGCGCAGACTCAAGACTTGGAATCACCAGACGTTTGGTAATGTTTTTGATCGGGTTAGACTAGCTGATGAGGTAGTTTTAGTGGCTCAGGATGTATATGATAATGATTCGTCTCCGACTCATCAGGCTCAGCTACATCGTTGTGTGGCTGAGTACGAGCTACGTTTGAAAATGGAGGAGGATTTTTGGCACTAGAAAGCTGCAGTTAAGTGGACAGTTGAGAAGGAGCGCAACACTAAGTTTTTCCACGGATTTGTTAAGCAGAAGCGGTGTCGTGCTAGAATTCACTCGATTGACGATGATGGGGTGACGATCACACAGGATTCTGAGATTCGAAAGTCGGCAGTTCAGTTCTTTCACTCCTTATTGACTTCTGACTTGGAGTATCTGACTCTCCCTGTAAATGAGTTCTTTCCCCAGCTTCCTGATTCCGTTGATCTTGATGGACTTTCTGCTATGCCGACGGCTCATGAGGTTCGTGATGCAGTGTTTGGGATTGATCCGTCTAGTGTATTAGGGCCTGATGGATTCTCATCCTTGTTCTTTCAGCACTGTTGGGATTTCAGCAGATCGGATGTTGAGGATACGGTGGTTGACTTTTTCTTGGGTAATCTCATGCCGTCCACGTTCACGGCTACATCTATAGTTCTCATCCCGAAGGTTCCTCACCCTCAGAAGTGGACTGAGTTTCGGCCGATTAGCCTGTGCAACATGACAAATAAGATTATCTCTAATATTATGAACGCGTGGTTGGTCTCAATTCTACCTTTGATTGTGTCGCCGAATCAGAGTGGTTTCACACCCGGTCGTGTCATCTCGGATAACATATTGCTCGCGCAGGAGCTTATCCATGATATCAGCTTAGCCACGGAGATTCCTAATGTGGTGATGAAGCTGGATATGGCTAAAGCTTATGATAGGGTGCAATGGGATTTCTTGTATACAGCTATGATTCACATGGGCTTCCTCGTCCGGTGGATTGATATGGTTGGCAACTGTATTGAGCATCGCGCTTCTTCGTTTACGGTTAATGGTATCCTTCGGATATTTTCCTTCGACTCGGGGACTACGGCAGGGGATCTCCATCTCCCGCCTGTGTTGTTTCGGCGGCGAGTATTTATCTCGGGATTGGATTCCATTACGACACGGGATATGATTTATCGGACGCGACGGGGTTTTCGGTGACACATTTGGCCTATGCTAATGATGTTGTTATCTTCACTAGGGCATCTAACGATGGCCTCGTCACATGAGGCACTTTCGAGCACTATTTTGCTACTCTCGGCCGGCCTAGTTAGTGTTGGAAGATTAGATTCTTTTCGGCCCCACGTTACATTGTGGTGGGAGCACATGGAGCATGAGTGGCCGACAAAGCTTCGTCGGCGATTACTTGCCGATGACTTATTTCGGTGTCCCTTTGTTCAAGGGGCAAATTACGAAAGAGCTTTTCCTCCCGATGATTCGGATGATCTTTGGATAGAGTTCTTTGGGTGGTCGACGGCATTTGTCATTTGGTGGTAGCTTCTTTGTTATTTGAGCACGCTAATGTCCACTCCATTGCATATTCTTCAGTCATGCGGCCGCCAAAGACAGATTCTTCATCGATTGGAGCAGATCATGGCTAAATTCTTCAGGGCTCTACGCGGGATGAAGAAGACGACCGGATCTATTGGGATGATATCTACCACCCTATCTTTGAGGGTGGATGGGTTGCGCCAACTTTCGATATTGATGACGCCTTCGCCGATTTACAAGTTGTGGTGGAGGTTACGTGAGGGCCATTCTCTGCGGGCCGGTTCCGATCGGCAAGTATTGTTACAATGGGATTTTGTCTCCCCAGAGAGTCCTCGTAACTCATAATGATAGTCAGCGGGCGCTTGGGGCGAGTCGATTCGTGCCCGGGAGCGGATTTTCTCGGTCTATTGCCGGTGGTAGCCGTGTCGGTTTCGGGATGATACTTGGTTTGGGCATCGGCCGCTTGCGGATCTTTGTTTGGATCGGCCGTTGGGTCATATGATGGTGGATTGGTTCATCGGGGGATGGTATGTGGGATCGCGATAGATTGCACCAGGTCTTGGTCTCCGGATGTGGGCTTCCCGAGAGTCTCATTGAGGATATATCAGGAGTTCCGATTCTCGCTCAGGAGTCCGAGGATATCATGCGGTGGATGTTTACCTCTCATGGTGGTTTCTACGTCTTCGCTGGGATTCTCTAAGGGTAGAAATGCTCGTAACCTTTCGTATGGTGCCATTTGGAACGATGCTCTTATTCCTACTATCTCTATATTCCTTTGGCGCCTCCTTCGTAATCGTCTTCCTGTGGATATCAAGCTTCGTGCACGTGGCACTTCCCTTGCCTCACGTTCTTTGGTGTTGCTTGAATAATCCATATTCATCTCCTCACCTCTTTTTGATGAATGATATTGTTCGATCCGTGTGCAATCAATTTCTTCCTTGGTTTGACACTACACTTCCACACACCACTAATATGATATTGTTCCTTTCATTTTATTTAATCGCACACACGGATCACACACGAGGCACTTAAGTTTCTTAGTTCCCTGCTTGATTTTATGGTTTGTCTGGACGGAAAGGAATAGTGTCAAGCATCGACACCTTCCTTTCTTGGCATCTCACATTATTTGGCGGTGGAGTAGAATCTCGGATTCTTGTTTCAGGTCGGCGTTTGAGCCCTTCGGATTGGTCTGGATGCTTCCCTACGGTGAGTTTTTTGCAGGGGAATGCTCCACCACAGGTTTCACGCAGGTTTAGGATGGTGACTTGGCGAGCCCCTCAGTCTCCTCACATCAAGCTGAACATGGATGGTTCGTTTGATCGAGACACCTTGATTGCTGGTGGAGGGGGATTAATTCGAGATCATTTGGGCAGACTTATGTTGGCTTTTCATTGTTCTCTCCGGTGGTGTCTAGCTTTCATGCCGAGCTACTAGTCTTTGGAGATGGGACTGCGGAATGCCCGTCGTTTTCTCTTGATTTGGATTGAGTTGGGACGCACGGCGGTGGTCACCACGATCACTTCGTGGCCTTGGCTCTTGGCAAGTTCAAGACACTCGATTCGCATTCGGAACATCGAGGACCTTCAATATTCGATTTCCCACATACGAGAGAGGGGAATCGACCACAGATCACCTAGCGAGTTGGGAGTCTGCGCCTTGGCGATCACATTGTTGATGAGGGCACGGCTTCTCACCACCTCCTAAAGCACTCATTCGGATGTACCGGTGGGATATCCGAGCTTTAGATTTTCATAGATCATTGGTTCTCCTTTTATTTTTTAGATATCTCCTTATGATAGTCTTTCTAGATATCGTAGTGATAGGTTATTTGTTCTTTGATTTTCTCCCGCCTTGACGGGCATGACATTGTATGACATTTTGATTATTTGATATACATGTAGGGGATCACGCCTCAGTCCCCCACAAAAAAAACCCTAAACTGAACCCTAAACCCTAAACCTTAAACCCTAAACCCTAAACCCCGAAACCCTAAAACCATGAACCCTAAACCCGAAACCCTAAACCTTAAACCATAAACCCTAACCCTAAACCCTGAACCCTAAACCCTAAACCCTAAACCTTGAACCCTAAACTGAACCCTAAACCCTAAACCCTAAACCTTAAACCCTAAACCCTAATAATAAACTACCCAAAATGCTCTGCCTTCTCTCACTCACTAGCACACACGTTTTTCACACACACTTACACTGTTCTTCACGTTTTGGGCCGATTTCACACAGATTGTTCAAGAAATTTATCAATCTGAGGAAGTTTTAGATTCTTTTTTCTTGTTCTTTTTGATTTTTCGCTTTGTTTTTTCATTTTGTTACTCTATTCTCATTTTTTTTTATTTTGTCCAGGTTTGTTTTTCCCGCCTTCAATGGCGGATTCCGATTCTAGTCCGCCAGAAAATCCAACTCCGAAACATGGGTCATATGCAAATGTGACTGCTTCAACTTCTCCTCAATCCAACCTTCCTTTTGATCCCAAGAGAATCATTCCAATTGGCACTCACAAGGAAAAATATGGACAACAGGTTCTTGGTTTTTCTTCTTCGGAGAATGATCATCTTGCGGAGACATGGAAGCTCACCTTGAGGCATCCCACTGGTTGTTTTGGAATGAGGAGCTTGCAGCACAAGTTGAATAGGGTCAAGCGCAGACTCAAGACTTGGAATCACCAGACGTTTGGTAATGTTTTTGATCGGGTTAGACTAGCTGATGAGGTAGTTTTAGTGGCTCAGGATGTATATGATAATGATTCGTCTCCGACTCATCAGGCTCAGCTACATCGTTGTGTGGTTGAGTATGAGCTACGTTTGAAAATGGAGGAGGATTTTTGGCACTAGAAAGCTGCAGTTAAGTGGACAGTTGAGAAGGAGCGCAACACTAAGTTTTTCCACGGATTTGTTAAGTTGAAGCGGTGTCGTGCTAGAATTCACTCGATTGACGATGATGGGGTGACGATCACACAGGATTCTGAGATTCGGAAGTCGGTACATTCGATCTTTGATCCTTATTGACTTGACTTGGAGTATCCGACTCCCTCGTAGATGAGTTCTTTCCCGCCTTCCCGATTCCGTTGATCTTGATGGACTTTGTGCTATGCCGACGGCTCAGGAGGTTCGCGATGCAGTGTTTGGGATTGATTCGTCTAGTATTTCGGGGCCTGATAGATTCTCATCATTGTTCTTTCAGCATTGTTGGGATTTCGTCAGATTGAATGTTGAGGATACGGTGGTTTACTTTTTCTCAGTTAATCTCATGTCGTCCACGTTCACGGCTACATCTATAGTTCTCATCCTGAAGGTTCCTCACCCTCGGAAGTGGACTGAGTTTCGGCCGATTAGCCTATGCAACGTGACGAATAAGATTATCTCTAATATTATGAACGCGCGGTTGGTCTCGATTTTACCTTTGATTGTGTCGCTGAATCAAAGTGGTTTCATACCCGGTCGTGTCATCTCGGATAACATATTGCTCGCGCAGGAGCTTATCCATGATATCATCTTAGCCACGGAGATTCCTAATGTGGTGATGAAGCTAGATATGGCTAAAGCTTATGATAGGGTGCAATGGGATTTCTTGTATACATCTATGATTCACATGGGCTTCCCCGTTCGATGGATTGATATGGTTGGCAACTATATTGATTGAGCATCGTGGGCTTTCTCTTCTGCCATTACAGTTAATGGTATCCTTCCGGATATTTTCCTTCGACTCGGGGGCTGCGGGGGATCCTCTATCTCCTGCCTTGTTTGTTCTGGCGGCAGAGTATTTATCCCGGGGATTGGATTCCATTATTAGAGGACACCTGGATATGATTTATTGGACGCGATGGGGTTTTCCGATGAAACATTTGGCCTATGCTGATGGTGTTGTTATCTTCACTAGGGCGTCTAACGATGGCCTCGTCACGTTGAGGCACTTTCTGGAGCACTATTCTGCTACTTCTGGCCAGCTGGTTAGTTCAGAAGAGTAGATTCTTTCTGGCCCCACGTTACATTGACGGGTGGGAGCACATGGTGCATGAGATGACAGACTTCGTCCGCGATGACTTGCCGATGACTTATTTGGGTGTCCCTTTGTTCAAGGGGCAAATGACGAAAAGAGCTTTTCCTTCCAGTGATTGAGAGGATCTTTGGATAGAGATTCTTGCCGGGTGGTCGACGGCATGTCATCATTTGGTAGGCTTGCTCTTAATCGAGCACGCTAATGTCCACTCCGTTGCATATTCTTGGTCATGCGGCCGCCAAAGATAGTTCATCATCAGTTGGAGCAGATCATGGCTAAATTCTTCAGGGGCTCCTACGCGGGACAGAAGAAGACGCACTGGATCAGTTGGGATGATATATGCCACTCTATCTCTGAGGGTGGACTGGGGTTGCGCCGACTTTCAGATATTGCTGACGCCTTTAGTTACAAGTTGTGGTGGAGGTTACGTGAGGGTCATTCTCTCTGGGCCCAGTTCCTGATCAACAAGTATTGTTACAATGGGCTTTTGTCTCCCTGTAGAGTCCCTGTAACTCATAATGATAGTCATCAGTGGAGGCACTTGAGGCGAGTCAGTATTCGTGCCCAGGAGAGGATTTTCTGGTCTATTGCCAGTGGTAGCCATGTCAGTTTCTGGGAAGATACTTGGTTTGGGCATTGGCCACTTGCGGATCTTTGTTTGGATCGGCCGTTGGGTCATATGACGGTGGATTGGTTCATCAGGGATGGTATGTGGGATCGCGATAGATTGCACCAGGTCTTGGTCTCCAGATGTGGGCTTCCTGAGAGTCTCATTGAGGATATATCCGGAGTTCCGATTCTGCTCGGGTCTGAGGATATCATGCGGTGGATGTTTACCTCTCATGGTGGGTTCTCTATGTCTTCTCCTTGGTTTGACACTACACTTCCACGCACCACTGATATGATATTGTTCCTTTCATTTTGGAGGAATCGCACACACGGATCACACACGTGGCACTTAAGTTTCTTGGTTCCCTGCTTGATTTTATGGTTTGTCTGGATGGAAAGGAATAGTGTCAAGCATCGACACCTTCCTTTCTTGGCATCTCACATTATTTGGCAGGCGGAGCGGTATCTCTGGATTCTTGTTTTAGGTCGGCGTTTGAGCCCTTCGGATTGGTCTGGATGCTTCCCTACAATGAGTTTTTTGCAGGGAAATGCTCCACCACAGGTTTCACGCAGGTCTAGGATGGTGACTTGGCGAGCCCCTCAGTCTCCTCACATCAAGCTGAACACGGATGGTTCGTTTGATCGAGACACCTTGATTGCTGGCGGAAGGGGATTGATTCGAGATCATTCGGGCAGACTTATGTTGGCTTTTCATTGTTCTCTCCAGGCGGTGTCTAGCTTTCATACCGAGCTACTAGCACTGGAGATGGGACTGTGGCATGCCCGTCAGTTTTCTCTTCAGATTTGGATCGAGTCTGACGTAGCGGCGGTGGTCACCACGATTACTTCTGGTGGCCTTGGCTCTTGGCAGTTCAAGACACTCGATTCGCATTCGGAACATGCCGAGGACCTTGATTCGATTTCCCACATACACAGAGAGGGGAATCGACCAGCAGATCACCTAGCAGAGTTGGGAGTTGTTATCCTTAGCAGTCACATTGTTGATGAGGGCACGGCTTCTCACCACCTCCTAGCGCTCATTCGGATGGACCAGCTGGGATATCCGAGCTTCAGATTTTCATAGATCATTGGTTCTCCTTTTATTTTTAGATATCTCATTATGATAGTCTTTCTAGATATCGTAGTGATAGGTTATTTGTTCTTTGATTTTCTCCCGCCTTGACGGGCATGACATTGTATGACATTTTGATTATTTGATATACAGGTAGGGGATCACGCCTCAATCCCCCACAAAAAAAACCCTAAACTGAACCTTAAACCCTGAACCCTAAACCCTAAACCTTAAACCCTAAACCCCTAAACCCTAAAACCCTGAACCCTAAACACTAAACCCTAAACCATAAATCCTAACCCTAACCCTAAACCATAAACCCTGAACCCTAAACCCTAAACCCTGAACCCTAAACCCTGAACCCCAAACCCTGAACCCTAAACCCCTAAACCCTAAACTCTAAACCCTAAACCCTAAACCCTAAATCCGAAACCTTATCGTGCCAACATATTCTGTTTCTTGAATTTCATATCGAAGCCCATGTATATAAGAAATAAGACTTATAGAAATATTATTTTATATTAATTATAGTGATACTTATGGTTGGAATACACAATTAATTTGAAGTGTTTTACATTAATTAATTTATAATTTTAAACCTACAAGTCCCTATATTAATATAGTTGTTTAACATATTTTAATTATACAGAAACTATAATATGGAAACTACCATATATACATAACTATCATTTTATGACATTTTTATATAGAAATTACCATTTTTATATATAACTGCTGATCACATTAATTAAACAGAACTTACCATTTTATAACATTATTTTATATAGAAAATACCATATTCATAATATAACCGTTTAACATTTTCTTTTGAGAAAAATAACTGTTTTGACATTTTAATTATACAAAAAAAACACCATTTTATAACATATTGTAATATGGAAACTGGAAACTACCATTTATATACATATAGCTGTTTAACCCAGCGTCAGAGAGCAACGGCTATAAAAATGAACAGAGAAGACAACCCTTCGCACGAATTTTTTCCGATCGTGCCAACATATTATGTTTCTTGAAATTCATATCGAAGCCCAGATAGATAAGAAATAAGACGGGTTATTTTCAGTTTTAGTACCTCAATTATACCTAGTTTTCAGTTTTGATCCCAAGGTTTCAGTTTAATCAGTTTTAGTACCCAACGTTTTGAGTTTTAATCAATTCGGATACTGTAGTTAAATAATCTGTTAAAACTGACCGGTTGACTGGTTGTAGAAGGTTTTCGAATATATCATTTTTGGTACCCTATGTTTACTGATTTATCAAAATTGGTCCCTAGATATTTTAATTTTTATGCAAAGGACTCCGATCTCTTGATACTCAACTCTTTTACTTTGGGCCACGAAAATGATATCGAGCCTAGGTTTATTAAGAACTTTTAGTTAAATTTATTATATTTATGTAATTAACAATTGGTGAGGAGAAATTACTTGAGATTATGGATCCGGACCGATGTCCGAGATGTACCCCTTTACAGACATATCGTCAAATATTGACGATGTATGCACAAGAACACCTTGACCAGGTTTCATATTGGGAATACCAACATGAAGAAAAGGAGCGGCAGGAGCCGACGGGAAACCTTAAGGCAATGCAAAATGCGAGCGAGAATATTATAAGCGATTACGGATGCTAAACCACTTATATGTTCACTTGATGAACCTTCAAGAAACGGTTCATGAAAATTCCCATCGAACAATGATTCACGATGGAGTACGTGAGTGGAACGAGATACTTCCAGACAAATCTAATATCTCCGAAGATCTTAGAGAAATCCGTAAGACGGAAGCGGTGCGTAATTATGGCAACCGCCATATTCATTTACCAAGATACAAGTTCATTAGATCCCGAACCGGATGGAAACGATGGTGAAATATCGAAAGGAAACTCTTGAACTCCTTCATGATATTGAAACGAGTCAAGAACCTGGAGGACAGGCCAAGTTCATCCGAGAGGAAGGAAACGTATTGATTTTGGGGCGGTACCCTATTTACACCAAAAGGGAAACCAACCAAGTCATACGAAAAATGACGGATGAGGAATAGCTCATTGCTCTAATCAAAGGAAAATCCATCAAAAATTAAAAAGATGGATATTGAAAAGATGAATCTTAAAGATCTACATGACTGGGCGAGAATCCTTCGGGATTAGGTATTGTAGATTTAAAGATGAACGCGGTGAGAATCGCTTTGGTTACCTATGACCCACAAGGTAGACCAATTCCTCCACCACCGCCACCGATTAATCCTAACGTCGAAGAAAGTACGGGTTCACATCATGGAGCTCGGGACGAGAGGATGCCACATCTTTGGGGATTTCACGACGGGGAGTGATCCACTTTCGGGACAGGAGGTCGAAACCCTCTTGCGGGGAACTGACATAACCTACGGAAGGAAGGCCGAATGTTTATCATACGCCTTATGGAAGATCGCACTCGACCCAATACATCCGTGTGGGTTGATGTTAAAACGGACATCCCGATTTTAAAACAGAAGAAGTTCTCATTGATGAATGGGCTTGACTATGAGAATTTCAAAGAGAACCCTCGATCTTACAAATGATTCATTCATTTTACTCCTTGAAATGAGTCTTGAAGGATCGGTGAAGATTGCCTGGGATATGACCGATGCTAGTACGAAAAGTTCGGTCACATCGGGGGAATCACTTAAAGGAATTGTCGATGGTATGGCAAAACTATTCAAAATCTAATTCATCGGCATGGGTTATTTCGAGGATTAGAGGATGAAAAAAGAAAGAAATATAAACAAGCCCTCTATAGCCTTGAGTTCTTTGGATATTTGTCATATTGACGAATATATCAAGTTGTTCACCGAATACTGGGGTGGAAATCCAAGATTGAAGAAAAAGAAGTCGCGCATGACTATTCTTTGCCAAGATCCCGAGTTCCTGGAGAGAAATGCTTATCGGGAATACAAGTGGTCGAGTCAAGTGAAGAAAGCGGGCGAGAAAAATGTCTTTCCTAAAGGCAAGTTATCCGAATGGTGCTATCAAGCGACTCCGCACAGAATTACAAGAGATTAAGAGGAATTAACAAAGCGGTTCCTCTATGTTGCGTGGATAATGATATCCCAACGGTTGTGGGAGGTCACCAAGGCGGCACAAGAAGAAGAAGGAGAGAAGCCATCCATACCGCCGAGGAAGCAACAACAAAAAGAAGCGGGTCTTCATGGAGACCTAGAAGGTTCTCGTCAAAACAAAAAGCCCAAAGTTATAAATCAGGACAAAGACCGGCACCAAGCGGGAGTAGAGCCTCATCATCAGTGCTAATCAAGCAAGTAATACCAGTGAGAAATCCGGGGAGAAGAACTTTCGGGCGTGCTCACACTAGAGCTAATGAAAGTTTCAAAGATGTAATTGCTTGGACATGCGGAGCAAGAGGGCATATCTCAACAGATTGCCCGCATAATCAAAAACGAGGAGTCGCAGTTCGAGGCCACACGAGAAATCGAAGAAGTTGTCTATTATCGGGATTTAATACGGGTGTATCAATTCGAGGATATTCCCTCGAGAGGAAAGCATCTATGAAGAAGAGATCTATTTCGATGATGGAAGTGACTCGGCTTTCGAATCGTCAGTGAAGAAGAAATTCTTCAACAGACGATCGCGGAGGATATGTCGGGATTCTCTCTCACACGACGGTTTCTCATAAAACTCTTATGAGAATCATGAAGAAAGATCCAAAGCTTCAAGTCTATGATGGATTTACAATTGGAGCTATGGAAAAAGCATTGAATAAAATTGGGTTTCGTAAAGAAAACACCAAATTATCCACAGGGTAACAACCAGAGAATTTGCTATTCGATGGAGTTTACCAAGAACACGATCGAGATGCGGTTGGTCCCTATTAGAGAAATACAAGAGATCAAAAGCAAAGTTAAAAGAAAAGTTGCAAATACACTCTCATGGATTCATATCGGAGCCATAAGAGTAATTATTAAAGCAACATTCAAAGAAGGAATAGATTCGCCTCTCAATCTTGCTATCTTTGACAAGCGAATCTCGCATCTCAAGGATTCATGCCTTGGAGCGGTTCAGGGTGAAATTTGTATGCAGGAAATTGGCATTTAATGTCTATCCTAGAATTGCATACAATTTGGGATATCGAGACTTGATGAGAGTCCTAACCCTTCATCAAGGTTTCAAAAGAGTCGATTTGATGAAAGAAGGAAACAGCCTTACTCGATCACATACAAGATTTCCTATGCTCTCTCGAATACCCATCATTCAAGTATTCTTGAGAAAGGAATTTATTGAAGTCCCAAGAATCTTTGAGGACTTTGCCAGGGTGGTGTTACCGAGAAATCATTGAATCTCCAACTATTAAGGAGATTGATATGATAATTCAACATCAACCAGTCTTCAACAAAAGTCGGAGTCTCGAGTTGAGCACAGAAGGATGTCTTTCGGCAAGAAGAGAATGGTGAGTAGCGGCCGTTGGGAAGAAAGGAGACCAAAATACGATTCGGCGCATCCCCGATGTTTTTAAAACAAAGAGGAGAGTCGAAATGTCCGAAGGATGGCGAGAGGTTGAAGTAATATTCGACATCACTCAAAAGGATAACATTTTTCTTGTGATGTTTTATATTATCTCCAACAACCAATCGTTGGAAGGTATCAAGGAAGCCTGAAGATAGGAGAAATTGAGCTTACTATCACACAAGTTGCGGGAAAGGTCCGAGAACAATTAATCTTGGGAATTGAATTTCTTGAGGAACATAAACTTGGGAAAGATTACAAGACGGAATGGAGTTCAAAGTGGCTAATAAAAGATACAAAATCAGATGACCACTAGTCCATTCTCCATATACATTTCTATTGGAATGTTATATGTCGAATACAAGGTAAGTATTTCGCCGCCTATATTGATTCAAGTCTTAGGAATATGTCTTGCAAAGCTTCGGATGTTTTTCCTAAAGAAATTGGAGAAGATTTACCGGCCATTGCGAGGAAGAGATTTCTCTAAAAGGATTCTTATCCTTAACAGGGGAATTAAACAAGCGAGAAATAATGATCGGAGGAGCGGGTAGTACCCATGGTACAAAGTAAAGACGCCACCAATCTATTTCCATGATACAGTGCGAGATATTTTCTTTCGGGAAACAATTTCCTACAAACATTCAAGCGGTTCACACAAGAGAACGAGACGAGAAGACTTATTTTCACAACCTTATGTGATCATAAGATTATTGTCCGAGAGGCTGGGAAGCATTTTACCGAAAAATGCCCATTAATTTTCGCGGCAAAGCGTGGTGATGAAGCCAAACTTCGCAATCCAAAAATGGCGGATCGAAGGAAATTTGGTGAAGCTTTATTATCCTATAGACAATTTGGTTCCATCCGGAAGGATCGGATATGGGATAATAACTTGTATTCATTCAGTACAAGGAGAAGAAGCGAATCACTCCGAAGCCATTGCGGAATTATGGATGAGTCTAATGGAGAATCCACAGAGTGATGTAACCATAGAGGAACAAATATCACTCGAGGATATCAAGAAGAAGATCCAAAGGAATTACAATGAAGATCCTTTGGCTTGGTGGGATAAGAACGAGCTTAAAGCTTCCTTAAAGGTTAAACCTGGAAAGGAGTACGAGTTCGTAAGATTCAAACCAATCCTTATGAACCAAGAAGATCGTGAGGATATGCAAAATATACTTAAGGAACATCTTGACCTTAAGTTAATTTCACCAGGAGTTTCTCCATACGAGCTGATCCCAGGATTCTTAGTCGAAACCATGGAGAAATAAAAAGAGGAAAGCAAGACTTGTTATTAATTACAAAGGGATTAATAACATTTTGGAGTTCGACGGATACTATATCCCAAGCGAGAGAACATCCGGTTAATCGTATCAAAGGTGCCAAGATATTCTCAAAGTTCGATTGCAAGTCCGGATTCTACCAGATTAAGATGGAGGAAGAAAGTAAGAAGTTTCTGACTTTCTCTACACCACGGGGACACTATATTTGGAACGTGATGCATTTGGGTTTGTCTAATCTGAAATGGACAAAGTCAAATATCCATTCAAGTTCTTCCCAGTCGGCGAATGGATCTTTCTTTTGAATTCGATGTTTGGATCAACCACGGGGTTTGCGAAGAACTCTTCGAGACAAAAAGAAATTCTCTGGGAAAACAAGATTCCGGCAAGCAAAGAAACTTACCTAGGAAATTATGTAACATGGCGCATGTTGGCCGTTGGGTCGACCAGGATCTGTCAAGCATGCCCCGAACAAAAGGAACCCGAGTTTGGGAAAGGATTCGACCCAAACCCGACCAACAAGATCATGCGGTGGAAAGGATAAGGGCCCACTCACAAGACGCGTTATCCTCGGGGACCACGTAAACCAAATTTTTAAAAGATTCCCGACAAACATCACAAATTTGAGTCACGCGGGAGAAAAAGAAAACCATTTGGGCGAGGCAATAATGTGGGATATGACATAAGCAGTGACGTCATATATATCAGCAAGATTTGAAGTCCGCCTTTGAAGTCCGGACTTACCTCTATAAAATGCAGGATTTGAAGGAAGCTGGGGACATCGAACATTTCCCTTAGTTTTCTTACAATAAAATCTGAGTGAAAATTTGTAATAATTTTGAGTGTTTAGTTTTTAAAGTTATGTATTTTCGAGTGCAAGCCTCAATAATGAGAGGCTAAACAAAGTTTTCTCCTCCCAAAAGGAGATTACTAATTAATAAATTTTTCTTTAAGTTCTTAATAAAATAAAGGCTTTTGTTCAACATGTGTTCATAGTGTTCTATTGATCTATCCCTTTGAAGAAATACTTTTACACGGAGTAGGAAACGAACCAAGGTCTTTGGCCGAGCAGTCTTTGAAGGGTCGGATAACTTGCAGATCATCTTCCCTGAGGGTGAGGTTGAACAGTGAGGAGTTGTTTGTCAAACGATCTGGGGGCAGTAATTTTTCGACTGGTGGCGTTGCGAACCACTTAACCCGACGGTGTTTCGGTCAAAAGAGGTATGAATTTTGAGGGATCTATTAATTTTACGGAAGCATGTTGGGCCTGATATGGTCGTAATGGACTATTTCCATTATTGTAGCAGAAGTAAAGTATGGGTACTAGAAGAGATTATTCATAAAACATTAGGTACTGAAATTGAAAGGTTGTTCTAAGAAGGAAACCTGCTATAACAGGTTAAACTGTTAGAGTTAACGGAGAGTTAACGGAAAGGTACCAAATATGATTAATTTTGTGAACATTAGGTACTAATCTTGATCGGGTTGAAAACAGGGGTATTATTTTATATTAATTATAGTGATACTTAAGGTTGGAATACAAAATTAATTTGAAGTGTTTTACATTAATTAATTTATAATTTTAAACCTACATATATGAGTTCCTATATTAATATAGCCGTTTAACATATTTTAATTATACAGAAGCTATAATATGGAAACTACCATATATACATAAACTATCATTTTATGACATTTTTTATATAGAAATTACCATATGTGTATATAACTGTTGAGCACATTAATTAAACAGAACTTACCATTTTATAACATTATTTTATATAGAAATTACCATATTCATAATATAACCGTTTAACATATTTTTTGAGAAAAATAACCGTTTAACATTTTAATTATACAAAAAACACCATTTTATAACATAGTGTAATATGGAAATTGGAAACTACCATATCTACATCGTCGTTTAACCCAACATCAAAGAGTTGCGGCTATAAATACTAACAAAGAAGACAACCCTTCGCACAATAATTTTTTTTTTTGGGGATTTTTTCCGATCGTGCCAACATATCCTATTTCTTGAAATTCATATCGAAGCCTAAGTAGATAAGAAATAAGACTTATAGAAATATTATTTTATATTAATTATAGTGATACTTATGGTTGGATTACAAAATTAATTTGAAGTATTTCTCATTAATTAATTTATAATTTTAAACCTACATATATGGGTCTCTATATTAATATAGCCGTTTAACATATTTTAATTATATAGAAGCTATAATATGGAAACTACCATATATACATAAACTATCATTTTATGACATTTTTTATATAGAAATTACCATTTGTATATATAATTGCTGATCACATTAATTAAACAAAACTTACCATTTTATAACATTATTTTATATAGAAATTACGATATTCATAATATAACGGTTTAATATTTTTTTTTGATAATAATAACCGTTTAACATTTTTAATTATACAAAAAACACCATTTTATAACATATTGTAATATGGAAATTGGAAACTACCATATATACATATAGCCGTTTTACCCAGCGTCAGAGAGCAGCGACTATAAATATGAATAGAGAATTCTTATTGACTCATCCAGATATTAAGGTTAAATCTTCGCCTTTTTCATTTCCCATTTTAAGCAATTTTAGATTTTGACTGTGTAGTAGCTAAATATTTCCCGTACTAATACGTTCAACATCTTTTAATTAAAGTTGCATCTGTATAATCACAACGAAGATTGCTAGGGATTGAGATTGGCACTTGCTTTCAGTTTTGCTATATTGTACAATTTATATTTCCGAGACATTGTCTCAAGCTATCAGCTGTGGAATAATTTTTTGCTTTCCGCAGGTGAATCACTAACTTAACTAGCAAAAAAATGGTAGCTCTATCTTAAACAGAGAAAATGGTATATGCAGGGAACTTGTGCTCTGAAAGCGGACGGCTTGTACGAGGGGTTGGAATGGTTGGCAAGAACTTTAAAGGAGCACAAGGCTGCTGGATTTTCTTGAGTGTTCCCTTCATCCTACCAAGATTATCTGGAAATCGATGTGCAATTATGTAAACAATTTTTTTTTTCAGAATAAAATAAGCATTGCTTTTTCAGATTGGGTTGCTTGGTAACTTATTTTTTTGTCCTGCTTTCTTCTTCTATTTGTTGCTTTTTTGTTCCTGTATGTTCTTCTTTTTCTCGATCTGCAGTCCCATTCTTCTTCCTTTGTGCTCGAAAAGATGTATTCTCCTTGTTCTTCTCCTCGCACAGTGTTTGCGCACTTGTTTTGGCTGCTGCATTTCGGATCTCTAATTGGTGCTCTATTTTTTTGTGGTTGTTTTATGTGCACCGTATTGTGTGGGAAAGATAGAACTTGGAGCGTATTTGGTGGAATATGAGACCGGGTAGCGTATTGTTAGGTAATGTTTATTAAAAGTAAGTATTTTGCAGGGTTTTGTACTAAATAGATGGACATTTTTGTCATTTTCCCTAGAAATAATATACAGTATCTAATATTGGGTTGTCTCACAGGCCTTTTACTATATCAAATTTGTCCAACTTATTATCTTCATTGAACCCATGCATTTGCCTTTTTGATTATTATAATTTTTAAGAAAACACGTCATGACATTTACCGATGTTTACAATAGAAGATGAATTTTTCTATTAAACACATGTTTATTCGGTTATTCACATAAATCGAATTCTCGTCATTTTCAACATAAAACTTACAAGTTATACAGGTTTTATAAAACATAAAAGATTCTATAACTTATCAAGTTTTTTTGAGTCCTCTTCTCAGTCATCTTATGAGTCCTCAATTTACTAAAGGCACCCTCGCGCCTTTTACCTTGGTTGGTTTTAACGAGGCTCTACTATTCAGCTAGTTGATTGGCTTATGACCGACTCTCTAATTTTTCATTTTTTATACTGATATCCCAATTATGAAAAATATGATGTATCAATTCATCTAATCCGTCACCAGGCCCTAAATCTAAAAATACAAGTTCTAAAAAAAAATTATTTAATATAAAATTATATTCATAATTCTTTTTATATATAGAAAATTGTTTGTTATATTTATTAACATACTTTTCATGTTAATAGAAAATATATTTTATATTTATCAATATATTTTGATATTTTTCAAAATTGTAATCTTTACACTTATTAAGGATTAAAGCATGACTAAAATACGATGATGAAGTTGCGCCTTGAGCGTATTTATGAAAAATTATTTCTCATTTTTCAAAGATCAAACATAAATATATAGTCTTGAGTGTAGTTTAATGATTATGAGGTAGGTCTATTTTTTTTATTTTGACTTCAACAATCAAAAACATTAACTTGTATTTTGCGAATATTGTTTGATTCTATTTTAAAATTGTTACATTGAATGTAAAAAAGTTTATAAAACTATTTCAAAATATGTACGGAAACATCGCTCTAAATTTTGTTTTTTTTATTTTTTAAATTAAAGGGTACTTTAGACATTTTAGAGCTGAAAAGAGGTATATTTCAGGGTTTTTTGACAATATATTGTACTTTTAGAAATAAGTTGACAAAATGTAGTAATTTTTGGGGGCATTTTAATTTTAAGTAAAGGCACATATGGTAAATGTGCCTTTAGAAATGCACATATGGTGGATGTGCCTTTAGAAAAGGCTCACACATACCATGCGCTTCATACACTTTTTTAATTCCGTTCAAATGAAACGCATGAATAGGTTGTGCCTTTTGGAAAGGCTCAATCCTTTCATGCGCTTCATCTTATTTTTTATTTTTTTTTATTTTATGCTAAATGAAGCGCAACCCACGTATGTGCTTTATGTGTTTTTTATTTTATTTTTAGTTTTACCGATTTTTTCTCTTCACATCCCGAAAAAATAAAACGACATATAATAGAAATTTAAACTTAATTATAATTTAATTAATCTACGATTAATTTAGAATATAAAATAATCTACATGAATATCATAATCCTAAATTCGATGTCATTCGGTGCCACATCTGGGTGGATATCTCACTCGTGTGCTCCTCCTCGGGTCATGATCCTAATAATCATCATCATGCTGATCTGCTGTAGAAGGTGAAGTCGACTCTCCATCTCTGTGACCCCAGTCGCGTCCACTCGAAAATGAAACAGGTAACGTCTGAAAATGCGGACGCATGAAGTCTGATGGATATTGTTGTGCAGGTGGGTGCGAGGTGCCTACACCCGTGTCGAACAAATGATGTAAAAGAAGTGAATTGCTCGACACGGGTGTAGGCACCTCGCACTCCACCTGCAGACAACAATATCCACGGACTTCATGCGTCCGCATTTTTCGACATTACCTGTTTCCATTTTCAAGTGGACGCGACTGGGGTCACAGAGATGGAGAGTCGACTTCACCTTCTACAACAGATCAGCATGATGATGATTATCAGGATTATGACCCGAGGAGGAGCACACAAGTGAGATATCCACCCAGATGTGGCACCGGAGGACATCGAATTTAGGAATATGATATTCATGTAGATTATTTTATATTTTAAATTAATCGTAGATTAATTAAATTATAATTAAGTTTAAATTGCTATTATATGTCGTTTTATTTTTTCGGGATGTAAAGAGAAAAAATCGGTAAAACTAAAAAAAATAGAAAACACATAAAGCACATACGTGGGTTGCGCTTCATTTAGCATAAAATAAAAAAAAATAAAAAATCAGATGACGCGCATAAAAGGATTGAGCCTTTCCAAAAGGCACAATCTATTCATACGCTTCATTTGAACGTAATTAAAAAAAAATGTATGAAACGCATGGTATGTGTGAGCCTTTTCTAAAGGCACATCCACCATAGAGATAATTATTTTTAACCACCTCAACTTTACCCCTTTTTACACTTCACAACCTAAACTTTTATTTTTAACCTTTTGCATCCTGAACTACGAAAATAATTACTCTTTGCAACTTTTGGACCATTTTGCCCCTAGGATTTTATTCTTTAATAACAATAGTTCTAGTTATCCCTTTAAAGGGATAACGTTTTTAATCAACCCAAACTATACGGGTTTTTACACTTTACAACCCGAACTTTGAAAAGTTACTGATTGCAACCTAAACTTTACAAAATTTTACACTTTGCATAAAATTCGGTTTTACCCCTGGTTTCGGAAAGTTGGTTTGTAGTTTACACTCTAAACTTTAAAGTTGTTACACTTTGCAACCTGGACGATAAATTTCATTGCATTTTCTTTGATTACTCCCAAAGGTCTTGCGATCCTCGAATGAAAGTACCAGTAGAAATCCAGGAGAAGAACTTTCGGGCGTGCTCACACTAGAGCTAATGAAAGTTTCAAAGATCGTAATTCTTTGGACATGCGGAGCAAGAGGG